>CAWUFW010013531.1:0-470620 GCA_963921515.1 Calotriton arnoldi
GTCGGTCGGACTTTATTCCCAGACCGAGTCGGTCGGTACGTTTCTCCGGCCCGAATCGGAATCGGCCCCTCAGTGCTGGTGCCGAGCAACGGAAACACCAGCTCAAATTAAGCAATGCTTTTTTTGTTTTCTTTAATTACTGTGTATCGATTAGGGTTGCTACCTAGCTTGTCACCTGCCTGTTTATGGTAATGGAAGCTTTTTCATCTGTAAAATAAGTGTGGCCACAGTGTACCACTGTGTGTCCCTTTGTGTATTTTTGTGTTTGACTCTGTATCTACAAGTAAATGAGTCTGTGTGAGTGTGAATGCCAGTGAGCAAATACATTATGCTTATTTGTTCACTCTTTCCATTTTTTCTGTTCACATTATTTATTCTATTCCTGACTTTTCTGACTTTAGTTCTAGCTCTTTACTTTATTAGTAATGCAGCTCAAAAGCCATGGTTATGGCTTACCCTCTTTTATTTTTTAATGCTTTTCAGCACCTCCACAGATACCTGTCGAGGTCATTTCTCCGGACCTCCTTCGGCTGCTAGTATTGTCCCTGTTCCCTGTGCTGCCCTGGCACCCTTTGATTCCAACTCCTGAAACCCTGTGAGTGGAGGTGATGTCTGGTGTGCATGAAAAAAAAGAAGAAGAGGCTGGATGATAAACTGCTCCTCCCTCACTAGATCAATGTCACGTTTGTTCATGATTGTGAGCCCATTACCGCCTCACTCCAAATAAAAAAGCCTCAAACGCATGGACAGTGCAATGCAAATACAACCAGGCTTTTTTCAGGCATGGATTGGCTAGGACTGTCTCCCACCCTGAACTTTGGCCAACCATCTGGTGAGGATTCGCTGCATTCACTGTCCACCACTGACACACCAGTGTGCTATTTCAGCATATGTGACACTATGAGCAGCGCCTGTTGCCCAAACACCTCTATGCCTGTAGTAGCAGAGAGCATGGGGGGGCAGGTTGATAGAGAGTACATTTGTTGGAGAGACCTGTCTAAAATATTGGGTGTTGGTGACCAGGGTCCACCAGTACAATTTGTGGAGTTTGGTTCCTGCCAAATTCCACCAATTGCTGGTGGCAGATTTTTTTCCCATGATGCTGCAGAAAAGCAAGCTGGCTAGCACGAGCGAGATTTGGCATCCTATAGCATGACTTTCTAAAATGGGTGGTCGTGGTCAGAGGGCTAGTTCTCGAGTAGATTTGCTGCCACTCGAGTAGATTTTCTACTCGAGCTGCAGCAAAATCAACTTGAATTGCCGTGCGCTCTTGTGCACCGCATGGTGCCGATCGTGCTGATTTTTCAGCACTGCTCTCACTACCAGCGCTAAATTGCAGTGCGAGTAGCGCAACATATTTTCCACCCATTAGTGGAATCTAAAGAGTTTTTATGTAACTCCGGGGAATTCCCATCCCTGGTTCTGTAGAGTTACTTTCATCATCCCTTCTGATTTGCTGAATTCGTTTTTGTTGGCTTTAGGGCTTTGTGCACTTTACCACTGCTAAGTAGTGCTAAAGTGCTTGTGCTCTCTCGCTAATGCATGGGACAATTGGCTTACACCTAATTGGTACATTTAATTTACTTGTAAGTCCTTAGTGAAGTGGTACTACGTGTACCCATGGCCTGTAAATGAAATGTTACTTGTGAGCCTGCAGCACTCACTGTGCCACCCACTACAGTGGCCATTTAAAACATGTCTCAGGTCTGCCACTGCAGCCTCTGTGCAATTTTAAACTGCCATTTCGACCTGCAAAGTAAACCTTTTGCCATGCATAAACCTTTCTTTTCATACATATAAATCACCCCGAGAGTAGGCCTTAAACAGTCCTTAGGGCTGTGTGCAGGGTAGCTAAAAAGTTGGACATGTACTTTTAGGTTTTGCATGTCCTGGTAGACAAAAACTCTTAATTCCGTTTTTCACTACTGCAAGGCCTACCTCTCCCACAGCATAACATTGGGTTAACTTATTACATTCAATAAGTGATAACATTTGCTGTGGGAACAGAAACAAAATATCATGTTGGGTCACTAAAGAATTGTCATTTAAAATCCTCTTTAATGGCAAAGTCCAATTTTAAGTCAGAATTCTAAAAATGCCAATTTTAGAGAGTGGGCATTTTCTTGTCCTAACCATTTGGTGTCTGCAGCCTTTGTCGTGGGTCACATGACTAGGTGTACTTGACAGTGTCACAAACGGGAACTGGGTGTTGGTAGAATGGACCCTCCTGACGGGATGGATGGGGACAGAGTTGTCACCTACCACACCTGCACTTCAGTAGGGTATCCTACTGAACTCCCAAAGAACCTCACACTAGGCTTTTATCACCCCAAACATCTTGGGACTAGGATGGGAAGGAACAAAATTCCAGAACCAGATGTGAGGGAAAGTCTAGAGGTTTCTCACATTTCAAAGCTGGCAGCAGGTATAAATATTGGACCCTCAGACCAACTCTTCAGATCACTTCTGGACCTGTGGAAGACTCAGAAGGACTGTTCTGCTGCCCTGCTGCTGGAAGGACTGCCTTGCTGCCCTCCTGCAAGAAGGACTGCCCTTCTGCCCAATAAAGGAAGACTGTACCTGCTCCTCAAACCTAGAACCACCAGAGTGACTGCCCTCCTCTTCTGTGCTACAGGGACATAAGCTGTCCTGCATCTGCCCAACTGCCCAGACTCAACTTGACCTGCCTGTACCCTGCTGCTTGCCTCTGCTGCATAGAGTCCTGATCCCCAAGAGATGCCCGCCAGGTCCTAGAACCTTGGCTGGCATCAGACTGTACAACAACTGTGGGTTACCTCAGTACTGACACCACGCGACATACCTCGACACAATGCAGGACCTCAATCGGCGGCCTCATTGGAACCGACACATCGCTATGCAACTCAAAGCAGCACCTGGCAGCTCCTGATCGGCGTCCGCATCGGTACCGATGCAACTCAACACAGAGTGATGGAGAACCTCGCATCTCAGTCCAAGTACAGCCAGGTACATTTCCCAGTGGGCTGAACCCAGTCCTGTACCAGGCTACACTCCATCCAAGAGGAGAAATCCCAGATGATGAAGCATGCCACTCCGGTGGGTGATGGGATTCCGTCCTTATTAAAGGATTCCCCCATGTATGACTGAGAGCCTTTGCTTGTGCTTTATGTCTCTAGTGCTTTTCTAAGCCTGTCAGACCCGCGGATAATTCGTTGTTTTGTAATAGTGCTGTTGGGGAATTTATCCGCGCTGGTCTCAAAAATTTCCGTCGGCCCCCCCACCCTCGGTTTTGTATACTTTGTTCTTGAGCAGCCACAGCTGCGGGTCCTTTACGCACATCGCCTCAGATTCATGAAGGCGTCCCTTTAGCTCTTAGATTCAATTCATTTCACAACTTAGGACAGTCGCTGACACTCCATCATGACAGAGTTAACTGGCTTGGCCTTCGATGATGCTACGGTCCAGGCCATTCTAACCACTCCTAGCATTATCGACAAAGTGCAAGGTGCAGTGACCGCTCATGGAGATGATTGGGACACAGTGCTTGTGCTAAAGAAATCACACTCACGCACTTTGATACATGGGGCGATAATGACAGAGTATTTGCAAGGAAACTGTGCCCCAACAGGCCTGATAGTCACTAATACACCTAGACTTTTCCTTCAAGACAAAACATTCATGAAAGATTGGTCTCTCATCGCGTGGCGATGGACGCGTGATTGGCTGATTTTAATTATCAGCACGGCCAAACGCATTGCAGACACAATCTTAATTGAAATACAAACTTTAGAAGCACAGATCAAAACTGTCATTTCTGCCACTTTGTATAAGAAAAATATATAAGAATCCAATAAGTCTAACAAAGAATTTAAAGACTCCATCTTAATGACGAAAATTGAGAAATTTAAGAAAGATCTGGCACGCTTCTCTCATGAAAAAGTGTATCCCTACATTGGCGACAATTTCACACCACCAGAATTTAACAAGAAAGGAAGACGTTACGGTTCTAACTATTCATCCTCAGGCACCGACGAATGGTCAAGTGTTCTGATTCATCCAATCACAGTAGACAACAGAACAGAGGCCGAGGGCGTAACAATAGATCCAACTGGAGAAATGGCCCACCTGGTCCCCAACAAGCACAATGGTGGCCCCCTGCACCATGGGGGGATCCTAATCCACCTTTTCAACCACAGATGTTACTGTACCAACCCCATCCTCAATTCTTTACCAACCAGCCTTTTTTAGGGTCTGGCCGCGGACGCTCCAGAGGAAGGAGAAGAAATCAGCAGGCACAAGTGCACTGGAGCCCTCCACCATCACCAAGGAGTACGGGCAGCAAGAAGAAGGCCCCTCCTCAACCAGGGACCAGCACAAAACCAATCTAGTGGTCAATCTGAGTGATCGCATATTAACATCAGATGAACAGACAGTGTTGAACAGAGGACTTGGATTCGTCCCTACTTATGGCGGTGTCCCGTTCCAAACACAATGCGAGTTGGCACATTTTTTCCGAAAAATTCGGCTACATTTTTTCTTCAAAGAGAAAAACAACACAAATATAGAGACAGGACCAACTAACACCGGTCTAAAAATCCGCTCTACCTTTAACCCCCTGCCCACTTAGTTCCAGCTCAAGTTTTGCCATTTGAGAAGGCAGTGACCAATGAAGTATCCACACTGTACACCTCCAATAAACGACATTTCCACAATTTACACTCTAACGAGAAAAAGGCTTTACAGACTTTGGCGAGAGATGTTTCAGTAACCATCGAGCCGGCGGACAAGGGCGGTGCCATAGTCATCATGGATACACCAACATACCGTACAGAATGTTTACGCCAACTCAGCGACAGACGCTTCTACCGCCCTCTCAAAATAGATCCGACCCAGAGGATCACACGAGAAATTTCAAACCTCGTAGATGAAGCTAAAAACGAAGGGTGGATCACGACCCAAGAGGCAACCTACTTGACTACTACGCATTCAGTGATGCCGTACTTTTATGTATTGCCTAAAATACATAAACCTCACAGACCACCACCAGGACGCCCAATAATTTCGGGCATAGGTTTTTTATTAGAACCGTTGTCTACTTTTGTGGACCACTTTTTGCGACCGATGGTGAGTGAGATGCCCACGTATCTTCAAGATACGAAAGACATCTTGAGAATGTTACCAGAGATAGAGTTCAACGCCACTACTGACTTTTTAGTCTCTTTTGATGTTGAGTCTCTATACACATGCATCCCTCAAGATGAGACTTTGGATGCAATAAGGCTGCTACTAGACAACAGAGACCTAGATACAATATCACCTGTACATTTCATCATGGAATGCGCCAGGATGACGATGAAAGAAAATTTCTTTAAATTCGAAGATACGATCTACCTCCAGACGTCAGGTTCCTCTATGGGCAGTGTTTTTGCGCCCAGTTTAGCGAACCTCTATGTCCATCTTTTTGAACAAGAACATGTACTTATACTAGTGACAATCCATTCCATAATCAGATCCTTTTATGGAAAAGATATATCGACGATGTTTTTGTCATCTGGAGGGGCGAACCGGACACCATCCTTACTTTTCAGACATGGCTTAACTCCAGAAATGATTTTCTGAAATTCACATGAATTCAGTAAAGAAAGCTTGCCCTTTCTTGATTTACGGATCTTTCCAACTGCGACAGGGCTAGAGAGCGAACTCTATAGAAAACCAATGGCACGAAATTCTCTTTTATCATATAACAGTTACCATCCTAAATCGCTTCGCGATAATTTACCTTATGGGCAATTCCTCCGCATCCGAAGGAATTGTTCCACAAAAGAGAAGTTCGAGGAAAATGCCAAAACCTTCTCCCTCAACTCCAAGACAGAAGGTATCCGAAGAATCTTATACGCCGCTCTTGGAAGCGTGCATCACACAACAACCGAGAAGCACTTCTTGAGTTTCCAATACCAAAACCTCCGATGTGGAGAGTAACGTGTGTAAACACATTTAGCACACTATCAAGTGGAATCCAGAAAAGTGTGCGGAAACATTGGCGGATCCTAAACATTGGTAATGAAGTAATACCTCCACCTCTGTTTTCCTTCAAAAGGAGTTCAAATCTGCGAGATAATTTGGTCCACACAAGACCAAGAATCCAGTCATCTCGGACACAAGAGACTCTGTGGAATCTGCTGGCAGTCCAAGGGCAGTTTCCCTGTCGGTCTTGTGCTGCATGTCCACAGACTGAACATACTACTACAGTGGACATAGGCACGGACAGACCATGGTCACAGGTCAAACACACAAATTGTAATAGTGACAAACTGATCTATTTAATCACGTGTCCATGTAAGCTTCCCTATGTGTGTATGACTACCCGTAAAGTCAAACTCAGGATTCTTGAACATAAGAGCACGATTAGGTGCAACAAACAAGCCACTAGGCTTACCAACCATTTTCTTGCTTTGAAACATAAAGCATATGAACTCAGCTGGACGGTTTTGGAGCAACCTTTCATCCATGCCCACATTACAGACATAGCCAAATTCTTATTTCACAAAGAGCAGAGATGGGTTTTTAAATTGAAGAGCGACAGTAATGGTCTGAATGATGATATACCGTGGACCTTACTGTAGTCCCATTGGGAGCTTCTCGATTCCTCTAAATACCCTAAGTATCGTTACAATACTCTATGAATTAGTCTTAAATGTTTTGTCTCATATATAGGTTAAACAGCACGGAGTTATGTAGACACAACTTTGTAAACCACCTATCAGTCTCAATATATATTGCAATGCATACACTGAGCACCACACTAAGGGGCCGATTCACAGAACTAATCTGAGATAAAATCCTAAACTTACTACTTTTGGTATTCACAGAAGGCATTTAGTAGTAGTAAAGTTAGGACTCCTAACTTTACTACTACTAAACTGAGATAAAATCCTAAACTTACTACTTTTGGTATTCACTTATGAGTATGCAGGCTGGGGAGGAAGCTACAACTGGCGATGAGATAGGGGATACATAACTCAAAGATTGACAGTGCTCTCCGAGAGAGGTTGCCATGGTCCAGCAAACTGCTCTTGTGTGCAGTATGTGCCTCAGTCGAAGTGAAGATCGACATTTGGCTTATGCGGAGTCAAAGCGCCACTCCAGTCACTGTGAAGCCTTTGGCGATAACCAAAGCCTCACTGAGAAGTGTACTCATCATTGGCCAGAAATCTGCTACTAAGGCCGTAAAAGAGTCACTATGCAACACTGAGATACAAATAGTATGGAATGATAACACTAAAGGTGAAAACAACCAGGTGCAGCGAAACACTGGAAGCAGCGACAGATAAGGCAGAGAAAGCATTAGCAGTGAAAATACAGAAAAGCGCAAATGGCTGTGAAAACCAGGTTGAGAAATTTTTGTATTTCCTCAGAAGCTCAGTAAAGAGAGTCATCATACCACTGCTGTGGGCACCGAGACCCAAGTAGAATACCCGGGGTTGTGAATACAGAGCTGTTGATCCCCGAAGTAGATATGACCGAAGGTACCAGGTGCGTTCCATACAACTCGAAAGTCCTTCAAGAGTTGAAAAGCTCTGATGGCCACACAAAAAGAGGTGCTACCCATTCAGATGGGCCTTAACGAACCTGAAGCAAGCACGTCTCAAGGACTTGCTGATGGTATGAATGGTGCAAGTCCAGGTGAGCAGCATAGACTCTCAATGTCAGTAAGTTCCACAACTGGTTACACAGCTGCTGCCTTCCTGAAAACACCACCTCCATTTGACACTGCTTTAAAGCAGAATATTGGTGACAGATGGACTGCCTGTAAAGAAACATTCGATGATTCAATCTATGCACTGGAAGAAACAGATAACAAAAAGATTGTCAAATATCTCAAAAATCTTGCCGGTGAAGGATTAAAAGAGGTAATCAAGAATTTGCTGCAAACTGACAAAGTCACATACCATCAAATCAAAGACGCATCAAATCTCAAGTTCAGTCCGATGCCAAATGTTGATTACGAAAGATATATTTTCAGTCAGGAACGACAGAAAGCTGGTGAAACAATTGACCAATTTGTTGAGAGTCTTCATACACTCTTCAAACTCTGTAAGTTGATTGAATGTAATGATGAAGCTATACATCTCCGAGTTATCGATGGATGTCTGTCAGACTCATTCAGATGTGTGACTCTGCGACTGTGAGTTTGTGAGTACATCTGAGTCAGTAGCAGTATGCGAAAAGTGTGCCCCTGAGGAAGCCTCTATGTATGAAGCTGTGTCTTTGAGTATGTGATTGTGTGTCTAACTCATTGGTATTGTGTGAATGCATGTTCATATGTGTGCCTCCCGAGTGTAGGTCTGCACTTACAAATTTGTGATGTATGTCTGACCCAGTGGTGGTATGCACATGGGTGTCCCTGAAGAAGACTCTATGTGTGAGTCTGCAACTACGAGAATGTGTGTGTCTAATTTAGAGGCTAGAGGGCATATTTATAAGGGCTTGGCATCATGCTTGCACCACGTAATAAAGTACATGCACGGCGCAAACCTCGAAGTCATATTTATGAAGACACGCAAAACCACTTTGCGTGGCTTTTAACAGGTTCAAAAATATGGAGTAATGCAACGCAGCGCAAATCACTACGTTGCATTACTCTGCCCAAGCGAGGCATTGCTGTGGGTGTTCCCACTCAAATCCCATGGTTTTTGGCCCATTCCCAGATGTACCAAACCTGGTAAACCGGGAAATGCTCTAAAAAAATACATTTGTCCAGGTGAGGTGTAACGAGGAGAAATGTCTTTATTTCTCCTCATTATTTCCTCTTTCCATGTGTGCTGCATGCTGCAGTACACATGGAAAGAAGAAAACACCTCTATGGACTGTTTTTGTGCAGGAAGGTGCCCCTTTCTGCACAAAAACAATCCTACCTACAACACGGGCACCCTTGCACCATGGTGTATGGCTGCCTGCGTTGGCACTAGGCTGCCGAAAGAGCACCAACGCAGGGGGAAAGGACAGGAATGCACTGTATTGGATAAATACGGTGCATTCCTCCCCTTTCCCTGTGACGCAGCGCAGCAAGGTAACCTTCATCCAATGCATTATTTGCTGTGCAGCAAAAAAACAGCTCTGTGCATGGGAGACCAATCAGGGACAAAACCGAAGCATACAATGGTTGTCTAGAGGTCCTTGAAATGCATTGTTTCCAAAATTTCAATGGTACCAAAAGTTCTGAACTGGGTCTAGGAGTTTTGGTTGACTTCAGCATTAGAATAGAAATCAGCAGATCCTGTTTTGGTTATTACCCCAATTCCTCCAGTTCCTCAATGTTCACACTATAAAACCACCTTGCTATGCACTGTAGTTGGGCTGGCAGGTAATATAACTCAAGTCAGGTACACTAAGGCCCTCGTCCAAAATTGTGTGTTTAATCATCTCTAACGCAACCCTCTGTCTCCCTCTGTTCCATACCAGTAGTCGAAGGAAAGTGGCTAACTATCGAAACCACTTGATAGCTCTGCAAACCTGAAGGTAAATAAGAAGTATAGCATCTTGGGCAGGGCCACCATCTTGGCAAGAGTGATCCTTACCATAATCTGCAGGTTGATGGAGTGCCGAAATGCCACTGATCCTTTCAATGCCCTTTATGCCACTCCAAAGTTACCATCTCTCAGGTACATCGGTCAATGATATATATTTACCCCAGATATTTAAAAGTATGAGGGGCCCACTTCATTCCGATTCCAGGTAGGTCCGGTTCCTGCCCATCCCAGCTAACCAAGAATACATAAGACTTAGTAGTATTTGTCTTAAGCATAGAAACTCTTCCAAACGCAGGTAGAAGGTGCATGGTTGTCGCTAAATCCAGTGTCGCGCTGCGGACATATGATAATAAATTGGCTCCGTAAAGTGATATAATATGCACCCCGTTCCATGATGGGATGCCTCTGGTTCCCACCCCCCAACTCCCCCAGCCCTCTGGCTTACTGCCGACAGACGTTCAATTGCAAAAAGCAGGAGGCTACCCTGTCACGTCCCATGATATACAGAATATTGTTGAGATACATACTGTCTGGTTTTTACCCGGGCCAGGGACATCTTAATGATTTTGGGGGGCCTGGGCCAAACGTATTTTGGGGCCCCCTGTTCAGAACAGCTTTGATTTTATGATACAGTTTCAGCACCTTTAGGCCCTCTTTGGCCAGGTCACTGACAGTGCACAGGCACACACGTCCAAGTTCTAAAAGTGTTTACGTCTAATATTCAGGGAGAGTGATCTGTGTTTTCAATATTGTAACACAACAGCAGCTCACTAATGTTACTGCAAATATTCTCTGTGACCCCCCCCCTCTCATTTCTCATATGTGAGGTCCTGTTTTGATCTAAAAGAAACTTTTTTTATGGATGTTGCATGAAACATAAATGCAACTTTTCTCTGCAAAATGTCTGTAATAGACTCACATATCACCCACATTAAAAATAAAGTAAAGAAAACAGTATTTAAAACAATCTGATTCAGAATTATTCAAGATCAACAGGGCAAGACTCTCTGTAGAACTGAGCTGGCTCTCTCAGGGGGTCCCCTGAAAGACTGGGGCCCTGGGCCAGAGCCCACTTTGCCCATGCCTTAAAACATCTCTGATCCGGGCCACTAGATTAGAGTACAGTGCCCTAATCCATTTAATCCAACTCACCCGCAACTTCATGCTCCTCATAACCGCCTCAAGATAATTCCATCTTACTGTGTAGAAGTCCTTTGCAAGGTTGACAGAGGCACATTGCATGAGGGAATAAGGCTGCATTTGTCTCATCTAGAATCCTATGTAGCCTCCTGAGAACACCAGACGTGTTACAGGCGGGTATGAAACCATTCTGACCACGATGGATCAAACCTAGCAGAATCTAGACGCCAAACCCATACTAATGATTTTAAAATCCAGGTTCACCATTGAAAAGGGTCTATACGATGAAGCACTGTCCTGATTCTTTCCAGGTTGAAAGAGTGGTACCGCTAAGGCCTCCCTAGTTGGAGCCAGGAACTTGCCCTTCTCCCCAGCTGCTGCATATACCTTGACCAAATGCAGTACCAAGTGAGTGGAATAAGGTCACTCTTCTAGCAGCCCGTCGTTCCCTGTGGTTTTACTCCTAGTGATGTCTGTATTGGCTTGTCTGATTTCATTTTCTGTGACTGGGCCCTCCAGAGTCTCTCTGCCCTCTGAGTCCAACACACTCAGAGGTGCCCTGTTCAAAAATGCCTTCACCTCTTTCATTAGTGCACCGTCAGTTTGGGCTTACAGAGCCCTATAATATTCTAGGAAGGTGTCATTAATTTGAATCTGGGAGCATAGCGTCTGATCACTGGGATCCTTTATTTGTATGATTGGAGACCCTCTACTCTCTGGGGGCACCAGCAGGCCAGCATCCTCCCAGGCCTATCTGAATAGGACACGTTACAACGCAAACATTTACAACGCATGCCTTTACAACGCGGTTTTTACATCGCAACATCCATTACAACGTATGATTTTACAACGCATGCCATCACAAGGCATTTTTAGAAAGTACATTTACAATGCATTCCATTACAACGCATACCACTACAACGCATACCATTACAACGCATTATACTTTTAGGGCAACAGTAGGGTAAGTGTTGGATAGTGAAGGGGTAAAAATTACTATTCCCACTCCAGTGAGTGCAACAGTAGGGTAAGTGTTGGATAGTGTAGGGGGTAAAAATTACTATTCCCACTCCAGTGAGTGCAACAGTAGGGTAAGTGTTGGATAGTGTAGGGGGTAAAAATTACTATTCCCACTCCAGTGAGTGCAACAGTAGGGTAAGTGTTGGATAGTGTAGGGGTAATGCGTTGTAATGGCATGCGTTGTAATGGCATGCGTTGTAGTGACATGCGTTGTAATGGCATGCGTTGTAGTGACATGCGTTGTAATGGCTGCGTTGTAATGGCATGCGATGTAAAGGCAGTTGGGTTGTAATGACTGCGTTGTAAATGTAGTGCGTTGTAATGACTGCGTTGTAATGGTTGTTTCCCGGCCTATCTTCCCCTTCATGTACCTATTGGTGTAGTCTTTGTAATTATAACAACACAACATCTCGATTATCTGAGTATACCTCTCCCTACTGTCAGCTAATTTATTCTTAGTAGCCTGGGCCTCTACTGCATCTAATGCCAACTCATGAACGGTTTTGTTGTAGTTCATCATCTAGTGTGTTCCAGACTCCCATTACCCTACTGAAACAGCTACCTCACATCACCACATTAAATGTCTCCCATTCAGCAATCACATTGGATGCCATACCTTGGTTAGTGCGGAAGTATCTCATAATCACCTCTTCCAACAAGGTCCGAAATTTTGCATGTCAGGGCACTTGGCTGCAGTCTTCAAGTGGGTATTGATTGAGGGGTCTTCCCCAGTTGTACTACCACCAATAGTGGATTATGGTCTTACAATGTTCTGCCCAAGTACTCTGAACTCAGCATGCATTGACATAACCCACTAGAACAGAACCCTGCATCCAATCACATGTGAACATCATATATACTGGAGTAAAACAAGTAGTCCCTATCGTGTCTGTGTTGAAGCCTCCAAACATCCACCAATTCCCAATCTGCTATTCAACTAGTAAAGCCCTTGGCAGCTTTAACGGACTGATGCAAAAAGAACAACTAATGGACAGAAGATTGAACAATGTCAAACATTCACCCCTGTACAGAGATCTGGGCCTAAATACATCGTTTTTTTGCTCCCCATGCCATTTCAGTTTGAACCCAGCCATATGCAAATCAGTCTTCACCCTGTTCCCCCATGGGAACAGTCCAGCCTGAACTGCCAGACCAGGTACTCCCTGGACTAGAAACAAGCATCCTGGGACCGGTTTCGAGGTAACACCCCTCATCAGCCAGGCTAGCTGTACTCCAGTGGCATGGAGAGCACGGGACCCACGCCTGGGCCTACCTGTCCCACTCGGGATGACAAATGCAAAAACATCAACTGATGGACAGAAGGTTGAACAATGTCAAACAGTCACCCCAGTTCAGAGATCTGGGCCTAAATCCATCGGTTTTTTTGCTCCCCATGCCATTCCAGTTTGAACCCAGCCATATGCAAATCAGTCTTGACCCTGTTCCCCATGGGAACAGTCCAGCCCAAACTGCCAGGCTAGGTCCTCCCTGGACCGGAAACAAGCATTATGGGACCGGTTTCGGGGTAACACCCCTCATCAGCCAGGCTAGCTTGACTCCAGTGGCAAAGTGAGCAAGGGACCCACGTCTGGGCATACCCTGCCAACTTAGAGCGAATAAAGCAAACACAAGGAGATGATGGACGGAGCGCTGAAACTTTTCAGACAATCACCCCCAGTCACATGGGAACAGTCCAGCCCGAACTGCCAAGGTCAGGGAGAGGATGTGGCGTAATGGCCAGAGTTTAGTTACTGGGGGTAGCAGGATGCACACCATAGTTTTCTCCGTGTTTACAATTTTATTCCGTACTATTCCACTTTCGCGTGCCGACTGGACACGTGCCTCACCTCAAAGCACGTTTCTGTAATACAAAACATTTGCAACGACAAGGCGCTCCAATGCCAATCGCACAGCAATAAGAAATTCTCTCAAACTCTTCTTTCTCAAAGAATCTTCGTTTTATTCCATGATATCCTTCTTTCAGCAAACTTTACTGTTCACGGTAAGACTGGCAGTTGTCCCAATTTTTTCAAATGAAGCAATTATGCCCATCCGGGCCTTTTACTGCGTCACGTGGGATAACACAATTCATATTGGGCAGCAAAATTTTCTTTAAATGATAATAACCCAATGCATTTCGGGCATTGATTTGCCCTTCGTCAGGGGTAGCTGTTAAATTAAAACGAAACCTCTATTAGTCTTACATATCAAAGCACTGTGATGTGGTACACGAATACATACATTCATTCAATAACATTTACAAGTGGTAGTTCATGGGCGTATAATTAAACCTTTTCCAACCCATTTTTCAATACGTGAATCAACACCCCAATTCAGCAATTCCCATGCCTCATCCCATCCGATGATGATTGCACGGTGTTCCCTGTACATGAAGTTTCGAGTGTGGGGTGCGGTTACCGGATTGGTGACCAACAGTCCTTGGTAGTGGTAAGCACTGCGTAAAGGTACTGGAACTTCACTGGGTCTGGGGGAGTGAGATAGCGGGCTGAAACTTCAGGACAGGCTACAACTCCCACAATGCACTGGACTACCTGGATTTGGGCGATCCCACAGAGGACCCGATGGCCAGCAATTCTTTGTATCCGGCGAGTGTTTTTGCCTGCAGTTAGCAGGGGACTAGTATCACTAGTCCAAGGAAGTCTGAGGGTGCTTCTGGCTTTCACAGGGGTCCCTCGCTTCGTGAGGGCTGAGTTTTAAAGACGGGGGTGTTCACTCAGTTCCAAGTCTGCTGCCGCAGGGACGGATACACCTCTTTTGCTTTGGTGATGTGGGCAAAGTCCTGTTGTCGACAATATAGGTCTCCTCTTGGTCCTTCCTTGATGCAAGTTGTTCAGATCTGAGGTTCTGGTGTAAGGGGGTTCCTTAAATCCTCGATTTTGGGGAGTTCAGGGTTTGGGAGCTAGTAGCCAATGGGCAGCTACTACCTGCAGCTAGTCCGCCCAGGAGGTGACCACATCCACGGCTGAAGGTTACCTGTTCTACCCAAAACCCTCTATTCTGTCATTCCTAAAGATGGCAGAAATCAAATTGTGGTGTACAGACCAGGCTGCTCACCCTAGAGGTGTCGCAAGCCTTCTGGGGTGTACGCCTCCCTGCATTGCTAATTTCCTGCCTGCCCGAATGCAACTGTGCCTGGTGCAGGGGGAGGCTGTTTTCTCCACTGGGAGTCAGCCCTGATGCATATCAGATGTGGTGCAGCCTTTGAAGCTCACAGCCTTGATGTGCCACTTCACTAGCCTGCTTGGGAAGAGGGAGGTGTGACCTCCTTCCTGTCCAAGGCTTTGTTCCTGACTCCTGGGAGTGATCACACTGCCTGGCAGGAGGTCTGAATCCTATTTTGGGGGCAGGAGGCTCAGGAAAGCATGGGCTGATCAGCCAGAGTACAGAGAAGCAGGGGCAACCAGGTGGGCAACCTCTAAGGTGCCACCTGGGTGCATGCCACGTCACCCAGGGCACAAGAGTTGAGTCAGGGGTGAGAAGGCATGTTGTTTGATACCAAATATGACATATTTTAGTAGTACCATAATGGAGCTGCCAATCTCGAGAATGCCCAGTTGGCAGCCCATGTTATCCTATGGACTGCTAACACTTATAGTAGTTTCCAATGGGGAACACCACTGTAGGGACATATAGGCTTGCAGTTATATGTCTTCACCTTTAATATACTGCACCCTGACCCCTGGGCTGAGGAGGCCTACCTTTGGAGTGTCTGACATATAGTAAAGGTGGTGCATTTGACTGTGTTACACATAGTGAAGGCACAGTCGAGTTTGAGCAGTTTGCACTGCTCCTGCAGTCTGCAATGGCAAGCCTGCTGTCAGTAGTTTGCATGGGTCACCCAGGGTGGCACAAAACAGTACTGCAGCACTGGGGATCCCTTTACCACCTATTCGTTGGGTACCCCTGGGTCCAAATACTAGGGACTTAGAAGGGGGTAAAGTCTATGCCAATTGGGGTTACCAATTCACACATAACAGTTTGGGGCAAAGACCACTGGGGCCTAGTTAGCAAACTCCAGTGCACTGTCAGAGTCGAAAACCAGCATCTAGTAGTCCAAATAGGGGCAAAAAGTGGGGGCATCCAGCCCTGTTTTCTTACAGTCCTTGAGTAATGTAACTGGTGCTCCTGTAAACTGCTCTAATACATTCGGGTTAAACTCGCGCTATATAAAACTTTTAAAAAAACGAATAAGAGAATGTCTTACAATACTTTTATTAAAAATTAAAAGCTGTGATTAGATGAGAACCGTTCTAGTTCTTTGGCTATAATTTACACAGAGGACCACATCTTGTGGCTGAGTGGTGCTGTCTACAAACCTGAGGGAATTGCCAACTGGAGGCCCAGTCAAGAGTTCTTTAAAAGCACTGTTTCTAAGCACTTTCATTCTTTTTAGTTAAGGAAATAAGGGCAGAAAGAGATTGCATCAAGAAAGAATGGTTTCTGATTAGTCCATTTGCATTTTGAGGTTTAGGAGTGTCACTAAGAACATTTTGTTTACTCTTTATTTTTTGCCCCTATGACCCTTGTTTGCTTGGTGCATGAAGATGCAAGGTTTTTTCACTCATTTTTTATTTACTTTGCGAAATGCAAAAACATTAAAGCATACTCACAAACTGTGATTACATGCCTGCCTTTATCATTATTTCAATTTTTCACTTCCAAACTATGCAATTGTATACGTTTATCGTAGCCTGCAGCTCACAGACCACGGGTACTTTGTATGGGGGCAATGGAGAGTCCCCAGGGCTGTCTCTGTCCCCCCAGAAATCTAATGTCTCCTACCCCCCTGCCACTGGGGTAATAAAAAATCCTACCTAAATTGACTTAATCCATTACCACCTCGGAGGCTCAAGCCCAATGTCCTAACGGCTTTATAATATTCAATGTACATTGACAAAAATAAACTCACACTTTAATATATTTGATAAAAAATGAATGCATGTCTAATGATTTCCTGATACTTTTTTATGACTCCAATATTCCTTGTGATGGCTGTGCACAAGATGGCATTGTTTAACCTTGCGCGGCGGCAGCCATGTTTAATGGCTAAATACACTCCGGGTCGGTTGCTATGACAATGCTAAGCCGCATGGAGCTGGAGTCACTGAAGGAAGTAAGATAACTCCTGCATTTCTTCTGTCATATCTGCAGAACACAGGGACACATTTTAGGTACGCTCAATATAACTATTACTGAAATAGACTATAATCCTCTTATTTCCAATTTAACGAAAGACTAAGCTGACTATATCTACTATGCTTGCTTATTTTTTCTACCCTATACAGACAACCATTACTACTTTCATTATTTTATTACTTTCTGACATAATAGATAACTGTGACCAATTTTTCTTTTTTTTTGCTTTTTTAATAGACGTAGTAGTTACTTTATTTCCACATGTTACATTGTAGAATAACCTTACACGATTGGTGTCCAAAAACCCTTACAATTTCTGTTGTCCAATCGCAATCTCCCTTTCAGCAAGTTCCACGTGAACCATCAATGGAATGGGCTTTATGGTTATAAGCTTTTTTCTAGCCTCTAAAGAAGTTCTTGAAGGTGTGTATTTTCCTTAATGAAACACTGCTTCACAGGTGTACGCCAGTGGGAGTTTAATAATCTACTTAAATGTAAAATGCTTAAGAGTTATAAATATATGTAAATATGCCATTAGGCAAAGAGAAGAAAATAAACAAGCTAATGGAGTGATATTTCATTCATTCTTCTACTTTATATCGCATTATTTCAATGCATAAAAAGTACAAATACAAATAAAAATGAAAACCTTACATCCACTAAAAAGATCTAAGAGCATACATCATATAGAATAATTTCCATAACTTCATAATTTCTTAATTCCCAAATAATTGCAGTCCATTAAAACATCTGTACAGAAAACGTCTACGTCTGGCCACTGCCCATAGGTAAGAGGCGAGAAAGTGATATAAATTCCTTTGAAGAAAGCAATAAGGTAAAATGATTGATGAATGTGTTGCCACCCTGATGTGGTTTTTTTTCCTTGAGTTTTATGTAGCGCGAACTCGACCCAAAGGTATCAATGCACTTTACATGAGCACCAGCTGCATTACAGACGGACACATTCATTTTGTTAGGCACGGGGAAATTAAGTGATTTGCCCAGAATCACAGCATGTTGAGCATCCCTCCCGAGACTCGAGCACGGTTGTTCAGCTTCGAGGTCGAATGCTCTAGCCTTTAGGCCACATCCACAGCTGCTCCTTGCGATCTTTAAAACATCTGATATTACCAGGTCTTGAAAGATAAAATATTTTTTATTTTATTTTTTTATTTTATGTACCCAAGAGAATCAAATACAGTACAACAATTCGTTATTTCATACAGAGTAAGGTAGTGCATTACGATTTCCATAAATACATACATATAAAATCACTTAATGGTGGATGTTAAAATCCAATGCGGGGTAAGACTTATCATACATGATATGACCCAGAAAGGATAACAAGTGTCCTGCATATGCTATAATAGAAAAATATATATATTAAATTCAAATATACAAATACATCGATCATACCTCTTATAGTGATGAGAAGCACAATAAATATAATATATTATAGATTTTAGATACAGCTTAAAATGGCACATGCGTAAATGAGCTTCAGTTTCAATAATTATCACCCATGAATAAATAAGTTAAATATATATTAGGACATGTTCCTTCTCCACCTATCTATGGGTGACCAGATTGCACGCCCCAACTTTGCTGCCTCTCTGCCCCTAATTATGTATAATGCATTTTCTTGATTATAGACCCCCAGAAGTCGCGCAAGCCACATTTGAATAGTTGGGGATCCATGTCCTTCCATCTTGCAGCAATCAATATCCTGAAGACATCAGTGCACATAAATATAAAATATTTTTCTGTGGTGTTCAGGCCTAAGCAGCTATCGTAACCCATTAGCACCAGTGTAGGGGATAGGTTAACACTGCGCCCTAGCAGCCCCTCACAAAAGCTAGCCACCTCGTTCTTTATGGAACTTAACCTGTCGCAATCGTAAAACATGTGAACTATCGTTGCCTGGCCTTCCCCACATCTTGGGCATCTATCATCCTCTCTTTTGCCCCAGCTAAAAAGTTTGGCAAGGGTAAAATATAGATTGAACACCGTCTTATAATGCTGTGCCTTGAGGCTTGTCGATCGGAGGATTTTACCCGCTAATAACAGGGCCATATATAAATCTACATCTGGATAATTTAGTTTCCCAGCCCATATAGTTTCGGTTTTCTCCAGATCATCCTGAATACTTTGGATCAGAGTACAGTAAATGTTCTTAATCCTATTGCCACTCAGGACTATTAGTTCTATTAGTGGAATTTTTTCCCCCGGGGATATCGCAGGTCTGCGGCTCCCTAGGGATTCACGAATTTGAACATATTTAAAGTACTGTCTAGTTGAGATCCCGTATTTCTGTTGTAAAGCACTAAAAGTGCGTAGCTGACCTGATTCATAGATATCACCTACCACTGTAAAACCGAGTTGTTCCCATTGCTTACCCAAGCTATCATAGAAAGAGTGCGGAAAGGCGTATGAGTGCCAGAGCGGGGTATAGCAATTTATTTTCGGAGTTTACCATAGCTTTTCGTACCCTGTTCCATAATTTCCAGGAGCTAAGCATGACCTTTGACCGAAGCTTCTTATAATAGCTTGATTTTCCCTGACGCATTAGCAGCCCACATGCCTCCCTCCCTTTAATAATTCATATATGGTTGGGATCCTGGTGTTTCTTTCCTCCTCAGTGGCTCTGCTAACGGCTGAGCCGAATAAGATCGACATCTGTTGTAAAAGGCTTGCCCATAAATAGAATCTAATATTCGGGAATGCTAGACCGCCCTGTGACTGCGGGAGTGACAGATACTTTAAAGATCTTCTGATTTTTCTATATTGCCAGGTAAATTTTGAGAAAATTGCTTCCAATGCCTTCAAAATGTCATCATCTATCATAAACGGTATTGAGCGGAAAAAATACAGAATTTTAGGCAACATTGTCATCTTGAGGACATTTCCTCGTCCAACAACTGAAAGGTGTAATCCATTTATTCTCTTAAGATCTGCAGTAATTGTCTTAATCAATGGATTAAAATTATTTTTAACTATTGTATTAGCTCCTGGACTGATGCACACCCCTAGATAGGTAGCCCTCTGAACACATCTCGGGTCATTAAGATCTATATTGTTTGTACACACAATGAGGGTCTTATCTTCATTCAGTGAATAACCTGATGTTTGCCCAAATTTTTTTGCGATAGCCATAACCTCCTTTATTGCGTTAGCAGGGTCAGTAGTTAAAATGGCTATGTCATCTGCATAGGCTAGTACCTTGGTTTCAAACCCTCTGGTGACGATTGGTTTAATAATCTGGCATCCCGTAAGTTTTTCTATTAATGGGTTTATATATAGAGCAAATAGTATGGGGGAGCAGGGACACCCCTGCCTTGTCCCCCTTGATATTATAATATTGTCCGATGTTCCCCCCATCATTTGTAATCGGGCCCTAGGATTCACATACATTGCCTTAATTGCTCTAATAAAGCCTGGCCCAAATCCTTTGAGCTCCAGTATTCCCCATAAAAACCTCCAGGACACCCGATCAAACGCTTTTTCTGCATCGAGGAGGATCATGGCCATCCGCCCGCCGTTGCAGCCTGGATGTCAAATAGCTTTATGGTCCATCTGATATGATCAGTTGTCCCCCTCCCAGGGATGAACCCATGCTGCCAGGGCGAGACTAGATGGCCAATGACCCTCCCCAATATAGTAGCCAATAATTTTGAATATAATTTTGTATCTGAGTTGATCAGGGATATAGGTCTATATGAGGAGGGATTATCCGGCGGCTTACCTTTCTTATGAAATACACGGATACACGTACTATTCGTTTCCCCACAAAAAATATACCAGACTTGATTATTTTCTTACCTCAACACCCCTTATTAATAAAGTGGGGATCAAAAAGCTACCGAAGGTGATCTCGGATCATAATCCGTTAACACTCAATATAGAAATTGATATCTCCAATAAGATATATAATAAATGGACACTAGATAGGAATCTCTTGGTCAATAAGCTTTATATAGAGCAGATCATGAAATGGGCTCAGGAGTTCCTGGATATTAATAGATATAGCGCTAGTCGCAACACGGTATGGGATGCTTTCAAGGTTGCCTTAAGGGGAGAGACAATTAGCTATGTAGCACATAAAAAAAAAAGAGAGTCGACTTGAGAATGAACGGCTATTAGATGAGCTAGCTAGGGCAGAAGAAGATCATATAGCCTTGCTAACTCAGGGACGAGATGCAACGGATTTACAACTACAAATTATCTCTTTAAAAGCTGAACTAAACAGCTTGCTTACCCAGAAATCAGCCGAAATTTATCAATCACAACAGAGTAAAGTGTATGAGACTGGGGAACAGGCTGGGAAATTGCTGGCGCTACGTATTAGGCAGGAAAATGTCAGGAATCGAATAGCTGCAATAAGGAAGGATGGCCAAACCTACACAGAAACCAGTGATATACTCAGTGTATTCCAGGTATATTATCAGATTCTCTATGAAGAAGAAGGAGGGATAACTCATGAAGACATGTTTAAAATAGTAGAAAATGATCTAGGGCCTCTATTGGATAGTCAGGCTAAGGAGGAGTTAGAAAAGGAGTTTACATTAGAGGAGGTATTAGCAGGGTTGCAAGAGTTACCTGCAGGAAAGGCAGCTGGCCCAGACAGTATCCCGCTAGAGATCTATAAGCAAATACAAATAGTTATCGCTCCCTTACTACTGGATCTGTTCATGGGGATACAATACAATGGGCAAGTTCCAGAATACTGGAAGGAGACTGATATTATTATCTTTCATAAGAAAGATAAAATATTAATGAAAATAAATAGCAAACCTTTTTATGAGAAGTTTGTCAGCAGGTACACATTGAGGAAAAGAAGAGTGGAGGAACTAAAGTAAAAAAAAAGGGAGACACCATCCAAAAATAGGGATAGAGAAAACGATTGTTGCAGAAGTGGCAGCCGTAGTCTTCTGGTTAATTTTAAGTCTAGTCCTCCTTTCGACAAGTAATGCCCTAGGTGAAAAAGGTGGTGGCCTTTCAATCCGGTGGGCAGTGGAATTGTGAGAAATAACAAAGTCAACATGATTGCAATAGAAAAGGAAAGATAGTGAGATGTTTGGGGTATATAATCTATTGAATTATTTTTTACTGTTATGGGAAGGAAGGAGAAATATGTGTAAGGGAATGCCAGGCTGCACAATCAAAATGCATGGGAGGAAATAGATGTTGTTGTAGATATTGTCCGCGTACCCCATGTGCATTATGTACCATTTTAGTTAAAGCCTTGTTATCTAAACTAAACAGAAACCCCTGCACTCCGCTTAAGAACTGTTGACAATACAAGACATAAGATTAATTTAGCAGGTTATTTCTAGGCAAAGATAGATTTCCATGACAGAAGAAGAGTAAAAAGGTATATGTAGTTTAAAAAAGATTACACGATTTCAAGATGATTGCACCAAGTAGGAATGGGGGTTAGACTGGATCCAAGGGAAAATCCACCTTCCTGAGCAATTGATTGTGATGGAAAAGGAAGAAAAGTCCTGCTAATAATGGTGAAGAAAGTGAAGAAAAAGGAGAACAGCAAGTTCCTGTGGAGAAGGAATATTTAAATATGTAAATGAATACAAGAGGTAATAATGAACAGTGTTCAGCAAGGAACTAGGAAGATATGTAGAGTACAAGCACCATATTATCTTAAACAAGTGTGCAGTCCCAATTAAGGAAGATGCTGGCCGATCTTTGCAGCAAGGGTATCATAGAAGCAAGAGTGACATCTTTTTTGTTAGCTACAGTGTTGATTTTGCTGAAGGTCTTTGAAGAAATGAGACTATGCATAGACTTACAGAGTGTAAACAACTCCATTTAGGTAGATATCCACTAACTGCTAAACTTGCATGAAATACTCTTTTTTTGTTTGGGCAATTGTGTTTTTAACACTTGACCCAGCAAGTGCCTACCATCAAATGAAATTGGACAAATAACCAAATCACTTGACTGTAATTGTGACACACGAAGGTTCATATTAATATAGGACAATGCCTTCTGGGCTTGCAAGTGCTGGCTCCAGTATTTAATAAATAAATACTAGAAGCTTTGTCTTTGGCCATCACATTCCAAGCAGCCATTTTAGTTTTAAATGGACACGGGCAAGGAAATGACCACATTCTGCAGAATATTTTACTGCTATTGGAGACACAAGCTGATTTTGCAAATGAGTAACTACGGGGTTCAGTTGTTCGGAGGTAGAATACTCTAGATACAATATATCAAAAGATTGTAGAAAACTAAAAAAGTGCTGATTCCATCAAAGAAGGAACAATTGTTTTCCTTCATAGGGTTAATATGACATGAGCAAAATTTAAATTTAAAAAAATTAATTGGGAATTCTTATTATCTTTAGAAACTGGTAAAGATTGCATGGTGTATTTGGATGCAAGTAATTACAGCGCATGGGCAGGTTTGTTACACACGCACAAGCATGATGACCGGATAGTCCTAATGCAATTATTCTGTCAATGAGTGTGAGCTTGTAACATTTACTTTGGCTATGGAACACTACAGATGTTCTTTCGGAGAACAAGGTGGTTCTCATCAGTCACAAACCTCTTGTAAATTTGTTATCTCCAGGTGAAAGAATGCTCACAGCTCATTTGGCTCAGCTACTCACAAGCAAGTTACAAACTTTCCAGTACAGAACTGAACAAGTACCTGAGAAGTGCAACGTACAAGAAGATTGATGTCTGGCAAGCCATTAGGCAATGTGTAAGCAGTAGAGGAATTTGACAATTAATACAAAAAAATACACCAGGAAGGATATGGTTAACAATATAAAAGAGAATGAAAATGTTGTATTATCAAAGGAATTATGGGATCTGTTACAAAGCTGGCTGTGACCTAAATTTTGATAGCTTTGAATCCCAACTTTCACTCAGTGTCAAGTCACTTATATTCACTTTGGACACCAACCTCACCCCAGGAACACATTGCCAAAACAGCAAAGACCCCCTGGTATCAGCTCTCTCTTCTAAAGAAAGTGAAACCATTTCTTTCAAAAAATGACTTCCAGGCTGATGTTCAAGTCCTAGTGGTCTCACATCTGAATGGTGGAAATGCCCTACACCACGGCCTGCCAGACTCCACACTGGCATCGATTCAGGGCATCCTAGACACCGCAGCACGTCTCATTGAGGGCCTGAAGAAATATGATCACATCACCCCCATCCTGATGGAACTCCATTGGGTTCACTCGCTGAACTGTACTATCTTCAAATCAGCTGCATCATTTACAAAGCCGTCATGACCAGCACCCTTGCTTATTTTGCAGACAAGCTCACCATCTCTGCTGGTTCTCAGCACACCCACAGCTAGGAAACCATCAGTCTGCAGACTAAGAAATGTAAAAAATAAAAAAACAAGTCATCAGGCCTTTTCCATTTATGCACCATGGATCTGGAACAACATCTCCTTATTCATCAGGACCCCCCCCCCCCCCAATGCTGCTTCAATTTAGGAAAGAGTTGACAATGCACCTCTTTAAAGAGCACTACAACACAATGCATTAATACTCCACAAACAAACTCTCCTATCACTTAACTTTATGCTGGAATTTGACCATGTGCAGCGCTCCAATGCCTTTTGGCTAGGTATGCACTAAAAAAAAAATCTCCACACATACATAGATACATACATACATACTTATATAAATACACACATGTAAAGATGAATGAGGATTCAACTTTCATTGCAGCAAAAGAATATGCTAAAATATGTGAAAGCTGGGTGACCAGAAGAAAGGACGTTGGATGGAGAAGTCAGGGTGTTTTATGAAATTCAGGAAGAACTAGCATTACACAGTGAGACTTTGGTGAGTTGGATGAGGTGATTCCTCGATTTGGGCTAAGGCAGAAAATAAAATGAATGAACTACGAGGAAAATTTAGAGATGTCAGGTACTAAAGTGGAAACACGGGAGTATTTTTGTCAGTCATGCATGGGATACTTTCCAAGGGTAGTTTCAAGAGCACTGTGTGTTCTTTTCCAATTATAAGTACATCAACCCATGTAATGTATTATCCCAACCAGTGGAATTTCTTAAAGGAAACTGGCAGTAAAGAAAATGAGCCCTTTTGCTGTTTCTCGAGGTCTGATGAATTTTCTATTGTCCTATTACATCGTCATTCAAAATGGCCAATGGAGCTAGCTTCCTGGCTAGACCCTCTGATTATATGTGGGGACTTAAATATACACATGGAAGGTGATAACACCTGATCCCAATGGTATAGTGGGAGGAAACCTCAAGTCTATATGGGGTCGACCTCCTTGTAGGATAGTCATGGCTTAGCTGATGATTGGGCAGCTAAGAATTCTCCCAACCCTGGTTATACTTATTTCTCCCACCCCCACAAAAAGTATGTTCGTTTGGACTACTTTTTGGTTTCCACTAGCATGTTAAATAAGGCTGAGATTAAAAAGTTTCCCAAACTATTCTCGGACCATATCCCGCCACTCCTGGAAATAACAGGACTGGGAGCAAATGTGACTGGTCCTTTGATAGAAAGCTGTTAACCAATGATGAGTTTATTGTATATATTAGGCGTTGGGCAACAGAATGTTTTGATATGAATCGATATAGTGCCTCATGCAGGGTAGTTTGGGATGCCTTTAAAGCAGGATTGAGGGGAGAGGTCCTTAGCTATGTGGGCCAGAGACGGAAGCAGCAGAGGGCTGAGGTTAACCTACTGATAGAAAGGCTGGCACACCTAGAGACGGAACATCTAAAGTTGATCAGTAAGGGGGAGGGGGATGAACAAAGAGAGCTTGCACTGAAATTAGCTAAATAAAAGCTGAGATTAACAACTACTTTATGGAGAAAGTGGCCCAAAACTTTCAAGCACGTAAAAAAGAGATGCATGAATACGGGGAGCCAGCGGGAAGGTTGCTGGCCCTTCGCACAAGACAGAAAGCCATTAGAAATAATATTATTAAAATTAAAAAGAGCGATGGCCAAAATGAGACCAAGCCTGCTGAGATTATGGGCGTCTTTGAGAGATTTTATAAAGGTCTGTATCAGGCTGACCCTCCCAGCTCTAAGACAAAGGCTGAGGGAGAGAGAAGGGAAAAACTAAAAGGCATTGACGAAGTAGTATACCAAGAGATGGAGGAAGAGTTCGCACTGAAAGAAATTATGGATGCCTTAGGCTCCTTGCCATCAGGAAAGGCAGCCTGCCCAGACAAAATTCTCCTCGAGCTAAACAAGCGACTCCAACATGAGCTAACTCCTATAATGCATGATGTATTTTTAGATGTGCAGTATAATGGTATTCCTCCTGTCTCGTGGCAGGGCACGGATATAATTATATTTTTAAAAAAGGGGAAGGCATCGGAACTACCTGCCTCTTATCGCCCTATTTCTTTGATAAACTCTGATGCTAAATTATATTTGAAAGTTTTGGCCAACCTGCTGGGAAGGATTATAGCCACTTTAGCCTCACCATGGCAGCATGGCTTTATACCGGGCAGGGGGACCACAGACCATATTAGGTGAGTTATCTCTCTGCTAGATATAACTGAAGCTATGGGGGCGAGATGGCTGTGATCCTCCTAGATAGAGAGAAAGACTTTGACCGGGTCCCGTGGCAAAATCTGTGGGGGGTTTTGACAGAGAGAGGGTTCGGCCCTCGCCTTATCACCACCATACGAGCAATGTATTATAAACCCTTTGCCCTGCTCCAAATGATGGGTAATGCATCAGGGAAAATAGAGGTGGCCAGAGGGACAAGGCAGGGCTGTCCCTGCTCTTCAATTCTCTTTGGTATGTATAAAGGCCCACTTATCAACCTGATCTTACAAAATCAAGCAATAAAACTGATAACCACTAACGGGTATGATACCAAGATCTTGGCTTATTTGGATGATATTGCTATTATCACAGGAGACCCGAAGAAGTCAATTATAGAGGTTGAAAGCATGGCAGAGGAATTTGGGAGGAAATCTGGGTACCTCCTGAACAAAGGGAAGATGCAGATAATCTGCTCTAGCAGCATTAATTTTCAAGATCCTCGAAAAGTAGAATTTGCTATTTATCTGGGGATCAAGATAAGTAATACCTTGGATGCTATTTGGCCTACTAATATAGACCCGCTACTAGCCAGGATAAGCACTAAATTAAGACGCTTAGATAAGCTACATCTAACAATTATAGGGAGGTCCAACATACTTAAAATTATAGTTTTTCCTAACCGGTGTATTTATTTCTCTCAATCCCCCTTGAGGTAGCAGAGGTAACTATTAAAAAGCAGAACGCTATTTTTATAAATTTTATATGGCAGTATCAGAAAACCCGCGGGGCGCTAAAAACTCTGACGCTCCCTCTGGAAAGAGGTGGTTGCGCCGTCCCAAATCTGCTTTTCTACTACTGGGCTTTTCTACTACTGGCAGCTGTAAGCAAGATGGGAATCTTGCTTACAGCTGATAGATCGATTACTAGGGACTTGGATCTCCCCTCCACCTACCAGCTGGCTATTGAAAGTGAGGCACCTGGGGTTCTCCTTAGACAACTTAAACCTAGCTACTATAAAAAGACACGCCTCAAGTGTATAAGGCAGCTCGGAAGGTCTGGATGAAGGTTGCTAGATTGCTGAAAATTTCAAGCTATAATAGGTATACGGCTTTGTGGCATTCATCGCTTTTCCTGGATGTGCTCTACGATGCAATGGATAGGAACTGGGAACAGGCGGGGATTGGCAGGATAGCAGATCTGCATAATGCCGTAGAGGTCTGCTCATTTTCAGACTTAGTACAATGCTACTGAATAGACAATAGAACACAATTTAAGTATATACAGATTCAGGAATGTTGCATATGATTACCCACTGGGTCTTTTAATCTAGATAAAATCCCAATTTTGGAAATAATCGGGCGAGGGTACTGTAGGATCAGGGGTATCTATAAAATCCTAATTGAAACCATCCCAGATGACATAGAAAAAATGGAAGCGAAATGGGCAGCGAAGGTAGGGGAGGTTGATGTAGACCTAGACATGTCAATCGCAATGGGGATGAAGATCTTCCTATCTGCCAACCTGAAAGCACAGCTCTACAAAACAATCTTAAATTTATACTACAGACCTGTGAAGCTATTTGACTGGGGAAGAGGGAAAATGCTAACTGCCCTAGGTGCCAAGAAGGGTCCCCTGAAAGTATACATATGTTCTTTTCATGTAACAAACTGCAGCCTCTAAGAACAGGCATCAAGTCCTTCTGGCAACAAACAATTAACAACGCAATTTCTATTAGTCCACTTTTGATGCTACTGGGTTATGATGGCCAGGTTGACCTTGATGCGACACAAAGGAATTTTATATTTATCTCAGTTGCCGTGGCCCGTTTAGATTGCTACGGCATGGAAAGACACAGACCCCCCTACATATCAGGCTTGGATTACTCACCTCTTGAGCATTTATGGACAAGATACATCTTTGTAAAATTGTAAAGACGGACAGGAGAGGAATAGGGGCCGAAAGATCTGGGCACCCCTGACGACATGGCTTAATAATAGGTCGGGATAAAGGGGTAGCTATGAGTTAGATTAGTATGGGATTGAGAGCCTTGGTATACGGTCTGCGGTGGGAATCTAGCTCCCTCTCTTTATGCTCTGTGCCTAATCAGTACTTATGAAATGTGGTGCGGTAGGCTCCATCCAATATGGGCACGCAGTGGCTTAGCTAATTGGATCTAGAACTTCATAAGCTGAGTGAGAGGGACCTGGAGGGCATCGTGCTGTCTAACCAACCATATGCTGTCACAGACTTTCCCACTGCCTACTCTCGTCATTTTTACTAACTCAGAGGATCAATGAAGCCAAGTAGCTATGTATTAATGTATGAACTATGCAACTTGTTTACTTTTAAAGATAACTATGTATGTTATTTACTCTTCCTTTTACCTTTCTGGGCAAAAACTTAAAAAAAATTATTTTAAAAGACAGACATGGTACAAATTAATATGCTCTGGAAGGTAAAAAAAAAAAACAAAGTGGTCAATGGAACGTGCTGTGAATAAAGTGATGATGGAGACTATAATAGAGTTTTTAGATATTGTATTCTGTATAGAAGAATTACCAGAAAACTAATGTTGGATAATAGTCCTCAATTTGTCAAAGGGAAAATAGGCAGCTATTGTAAGAGTTTTGGGATTACACAGAGATGAAAACATGTCTTCATCCCAATTACAAGTAGAGAGAATTAACCAGATAATGAAAGAGTTCATTCAGTTGGTGGTGAAAACAATGTGGTTAACGTATATACCCTTACCACACTCTGACACGGTTATCACCATTTGAATCATTGAAGGGACACATGCCTGGTATTATGTTACTTCCTCGTTCATTGACAAGAAAATGTGGTGAGGATCAGAAAGAGTGAGTCTCGTCATTTAGAGGACAGGATTAGGAAACATCAAAGCAAGATAAATGAATACATGGACAAAAGGAAAGGGAAATACAAGCAGACAGACATTAGAGTGGGCAAGTTGATTTGTTTAAAAAAAACGTGCACCAAACAGTAACGGCCCATGGTGGGAGTGCTGCCAGGCGGTGACATGGGGCGGGGGAGGGGCAGGGTGGGGGGTAGCAAAGTACGGAATACGGCCGTCTAGAGGTAAGTAGACATATAAATAAATAAAATGAATTTCGTTGCGCGCGCTGCATCGCCAAATGCGATGCAGCGCGCGCAACGAAATTCGCTTTATTTATTTATATGTCTACTTACCTCTAGACGGCTGTATTCCGTACTTTACTACCCCCCACGCTACCAATCCCCCACCCCACGTCACCGCCCGGCAGCACTCCCACCACGGGCCGCTACTGGCACCAAAGGCCAAAAATGCCATGTGATGCAGATTCAATCAGGGTGGTAGACGTTCTTCAAAATGCCATGAGAACAAGGGATTGCAAAGTGAAGAATTTGGGAGTGTCAATTTGCAGGGACTCTCTTAATAATTTCTCCAAGGAGCAGAATGGAGAATGGAAAACAAAGTGTTTATGGATTTGGGCACATTTGGGGTGAGTGTTGTTGAGACATCAATTAGCAGAGAGATGATATTTGGGTTTGAAGATGCTGGGGACCACAGGATAGAGAGTTGAGTCAGTGGTGAGGAATTTACAAGTTCATGGTACTTTATGGAAGGGAGGTAGGAGATGATGTATTCCGAGAATGTTAATGATATAGTTAATGAAGAGTCACTAGGATACACTTTATGTTCAATTATTAGTTGCCGTTGAATGTGTGTGCATGCTTGTGAGTGTGTGGATGTGTGTGTACTACACTGCTGCATGTTAGGTGTGCATGTATAAGTGAGTGCAGTAATGTGTTCTGGGGGTGAGTTCTTCAAAGAATAAAGCTTGCCTCTTCCCAGTAGATTCCTATCCTTCACCCTCCATCATGCAAAACTGCAAATATCTGACCTGCATAGAATCTCAATCAGAAAACAATATGAGCATAAAATGGTTGCAATTGAAGGCAAAGAGGGGTGGTTAGCCACTAGCAGGAGACAGGAGAAACTGCTCCTGAAGAAGGTAGAAGAATTTATCCTTTGAAAAAGAAAATGTCTGTGAACCATATCAGGAGAGCCCTGCAGACAGGAGTTTGTTGTGGTTCTTCTTCCTCTGTATTGTGAATCACTGGTTTGGGTGAAGGCATTTTGAATACTTCCTAGCAGTCAATCTGAAAGGCAGTCCCTAGAACAGGAGTTCTAACCTTCTGTCTTATGTGGACCCCACCGTCCCCCTCCACCCCCACCCCATTTAACCATTACTGGAATCCAAGGACCCCCACTGAATCATTATTGGAATCCAGGGACCCCCCCCCCATTGAGACATAAATAGAAGCTGGGTACTCCCGCCTAAGCAATTTCAATGATCTGAACCTCAAACCAGTACACACAAATGCTGAAACAAGCATTCATCAATCAACTATCCAAATGATGAAATATTTTGCTTCATTCCTAAACAATTAAAAAGAAATTCTACATTTTAATTTTAATGGGAAAGGTGGAGCTTTCCTAAATTCAATTGAGGCTGCCCATTGTCCATTTTATATTCTGTCTGATATATTTGCATCGCTCCAATAAATCAATCTGAGTATACCAATTTAATTTTAAGCCTCCAATTTCAAATTCCTTTACACTTACAAAATGTTTACAAATTTTCCATTTTGTTTCTTTATTTAAATATGCTTTATTAATCTGTTCATATTATTTAATTTTCTAAGCAGTCGCAGGACCCCTGAGTAGGTGTCGCAGACCCCAGGGGGTCCATGGACTACATGTTACGCACCACCACCCTAGAAAAATTATTTCCATTGAGATGGCATGAAGATGATTCCTTAGGATGTCTTCGGATGAAAAGAGATTTGGTTAAAGAGCACCAAATTCACTGGATATGGTGTTGTTTACTCTTATTCATGTGGTGATAATTGAGCCTTCGAGTCTTTCTCTTCCACAGTAACAAAATATAATGTGAATTTGAAAAGGGCACCTTCATCCCAAGGGGATTCTGGTAGAGTCTGAGGAAGGCTCCCTTGAATGAGAGGGAGGAAGAGTTAAATGTGACATGAGGTGAGTTTATAGAGTTGTGGCGGGAGGTGGGTATGTGCCGCTCCTGGCGTGGCGTTCTCCCCTCACACATGTAACCTCTTTCTGGAATAAAGAGTTTGCCGTTTGTACATTTTTACACACCCTTATATAATAAGTGCAGTACTGAATACAGAATTTGACAATAAAGTATGCATGATACGCAAGAGATTCGACAACCGCCATGCCTGCGGCAGTCTCCGCAATCCAGTGCAGAGGTGGTGGAGACGGTGCAGTGACACCGGGTTAGTTGTCCATAGAAACACATTGCCTGACGTCTCAGGTATGATGCATTCTAACTTTTGGATAGAGTTCACAGCAGTATCTTGTACCTATCTTTAAAAGCGAGAGAGTCAGAGGGAGGGAGAGCGAGATCCTTGAAAGAATAATCTACTAAAAAGCTCCCAGCCTCCCGACACGCACTCAGGTCCACCTGAAGCGTCCTGAGGTACCTATGGGGTTTTGAATTACCTTGTAGAGTCCTGCGGTTAGGGCAAGCAAAATGAGAGGCCTCAGGATAAGAAGCAAGCTGGCGAAAGAGTGCCCCATAGAACATGCCTAATGGACATATGTGCAACACCCGCCAAGACACATTAAGAGCCACTAAACAAGAATTTACACTGCAGGCCTGTGCTCGCCCACTTAGGATCTCACAAAAGCCAATGTGCATCTTTAAAATTTATGAAGGGGTCAGGTGAGGGGGCATTTTTTTCTCATTTCCAATCGCTGCCCTCTGCATCCCCATTGGTCCTTTTCGTTATTACTCTTCGCTTCTGTCTCGCGAAATCATTAATTTGCAAATGCTGCGTTTTTCGAAGGTTTTCCCGCTGAGTTCCTGTCGAACGCAATGGATTTTACTTCAGGAAAAATCCTGATTTCCATAAATTTTCTGTACAACGAACGGCCCAAGCCGCGTGATATATAATGCGTAATAAAACAGAGACTTCTACGGCGTCCGGGATGATTTCCCACAACTTATTCAACAAAAAGAGGCAGGGTGATTTATATTTTCAAATAAATCAAGTGATAGCAGAAGGTCTAAAAATGGTTTGCAGTTGCTGCACTGTCGTGGAAGGCTTTCCTTTATGCTTTAAAAAAAATCCTATCAAAAATACGCCTTGCATTCGCCTCAAAGATTCGTCGTATTTTTTCATGTTCAGCTTGTCAGGCCCTCTCGGTTCTATTCTGAGAGCTGTCAATACGCTCCAACATCGTTGTTGCGAGGCCAGAACCAAAGCAGGCTGCGAGAATAAGAAAATGGAGGCTGCTTTATTTTCGGATTGCGCTTTATTTATTTCAGTTATTTTATTTTTGGCTGTTTGGATGTTGTTGGTGGAAACGCAGCAGACGATTCCGTGGGCTTAGATGGAGCGCGCGGCGCGCCCCGTTCAGCAGATGGGGGCTCTTTGCGTCAGCAGCGTCAAACGTGCCCGTTGGCGTCCGTCCCACAAGAGAGGGGTTTGGTCTTTTGGAGATGTAGCGGGGTGCGCGAGGGATCTGTTTATTTTGGTTTGGTTTACACTTTTATTGAGCGCGAGCCAAGTCTGCCCTGGGAGTGATGCTAATGAATGCAAGAAACGAGCTTTTATGTACGTTTAAGCTTTACGATGTTGTTGCACTGAATTAAGAGACTTTAGGCAAAAGGCACCTATAATCAGGGCTTTAAGTGGGATGAAAAAACTGGGCGGTCTCTCAAAGGGGCGTGGTCAATGTAATTAAGGGCGTGGCTTAAAACACATAAGCTAAAAATCTGTGCTTAGCATAGTGTGCCGCCCAACTTGTATTTTTCTGCTTCTGTCATTGCATCCAGATATAATAAAGCAAGTAACGTCATACCTACAACAAGTCAGGACTATTGGCTTCGCCAATGGTTGTTAATGCATAAGATAAATAAGCATCAACTATGGCTTGTATATAATATTGAAAAAGCTTCCACTTGAAGCCCTGGTGACACCACGACAATGTTGCTGCTCCTGAGTTTCAAAAAGAGAAGTGGCAATTTGCAGTGTGCGCTATTCAATAGGGCCCCCTCACTCGCAACAGCGCTCGAAGTCTTGTGTTTTAAAAAGCAGACACATGGGAGATGTAAGAAGGAAGGATTTCCCTTCCCCTACAACGCTCACTTGGCATTACGTCATGCCGTAACTTCTCCACTAGTGAGCAGTGTGAGCACGCACATCATGTGCCTGCTGTCACTACAGTCCGGAAAACAACGGACCGCTTCTGCCAGGGCACAAAACAGAGCCCAATAGAGACCCGTTTCGAGGCCCCCTTTAAAAAACTGCTGGTGCTCAGACCCGGTGAGACCCGGCCCACTTAAAGCCCTGCCTATAATTAGACGTTTTCAGTTGCGACATTGCGCATCCTTTTGGGTTTGCTCTTTGTTGTTAGAGTGGTCGTAAAGGCCAACACAAAGGGCTGTTGGACCACTGCCTGCTCTTAGAAAATATTTATTTTAACATTTTCAAAGGGGAAGCCTTCCCAAAGGGACCCCTTCCATTTGCGAATGGGTTAACACTTCCTTCGAGGTGTAGGTAAAATATTAATGTTTTGCGACCGGAATTTGGTTGCAGAACATTACTACATCCCATTCAGATTCGATATTTGGAAGGGACATCCTAGGCATGTCCCTTCCAAACACTGAATCAGTATGTTTTCACAATTCCAAACTGGGATTCAGTAAAGAGGTACCAAATCGCAATTCGTAACTCATACATATCAAAATACTTTTTTGCGTTCACAAACGGGCTGATTCTGCGTATCGGGCCATTTGCGACTGCAAAAAAGTTTTGTAGATCTGGCCCAAAGTCCCACGTATAGGCACACATGCGTATCAACATCCCCTTTGGCAAAAACGGACTTGTGACACTGATGTTTGTGGCAAAAGCTGCTTTATTCGGAAGCAAGAAGGAGTGAAACCTTGACCTCAGGTCTAGGTCAGCTCTCTCCCCGGCAGCTCCGCATCTCTGTTCGCCTCGCCGCTGCGCCGAGTCCTCCTCCTGGTGAGGGTTCGAGCCGGCTGACTTCTCCTGAGATTTCTTCTCTCGCCCTCTCTTAGCCCTCTTTTCATTTATTCTTCGCCCTCTTTTTATTTATTTTATACTTCCTCCCCTCTGCCCCGCTAGGTGCCTTTCCCTGCCAGTCCTCTCGCTCCGCCGTTTCTCCCGCCGCTGCTGCCCCTGCGGCCCCGCCCCCTCCACAGCCCCCGCTCCCACCTCCCTACCCAGGCCCGGTTCCAGGAATTTTGATCTGGATGGGCCAAGGGTTTGTTTGGGTGGTCCAATGTGGGTCCAATTTTTGTCAATTCTGTAAACCCAAGATTTACATCATATCTTCTTCCAAACAGGCATACAGAGCATCTAGAAAGTTATTTTAGAGTAGCAGCTGATGCCTATACTCAACAGCTCAACTCTTATAATTTCTAGCAGGCTAGGCTTTAGCACCAGCACCAGGCTTCCAAGCAGATTGTAATAGCAGTTTAAGGTTAAGGAGGTACTTGTTACCACACCTGAGCCTTGACATTTCGCACTAGGAAGATCATTCAATCAATCAGGGGTTTGTTAAAGCGCGACTACTCACCCGTAAGGGTCTCAAGGCGCTAGGGGTGGGGGGGGGGGTGCAGGTTCCATCCATCAAGGAGGGGGTCTGTCGAAGAGCCAGGTTTTGAGGTTTCTTGGGAAGCTGGGGAGCGAAGTTGTCTGTCTGAGGTAGAGCGGAAGGGCGTTCCATGCTTTGGCCGCGAGGAAGGAGAAGGAGCGGCCTCCCGATCTGGTCTTTCTGGTGCGGGGGACCACGGCGTAGGAGAGCTGGGCTGATCGTAGGGTCCTTTGGGGTGCGTGGAATTTGAGTCGGCTGTTCAGGTATGCTGGTCCGGTGCCGTGGAGGGCCTTGTGTGCGTGGGTGAGCATCTTGAAGGTGATTCTCGCCTCAACAGGGAGCCAGTGGAGTGTGCGCAGGTGCTGGGAGATGTGGCAGTGTTTTGGCAGGTTGAGGACCAGTCTTGCGGCGGCGTTCTGGATGTTCTGTAGCTTGCGGGTGAGGTTTTTGTTTATTCCGGCGTAGAGTGCGTTGCCGTAGTCGAGTCTGCTGGTGACCAGGGCGTGAGTGACGGTCTTTCGGTGTTCGAGGGGGATCCATTTGAAGGTCTTACGAAGGAGGCGGAGGGTGTGGAAGCAGGAAGACGAGACAGAGTTGATCTGGCGGTCCATTTTGAGTTCGGAGTCCAGGATGATTCCCAGGTTGCGTGCGTGGTCGTGGGGTTGGCGGGTTTCCGAGGGCGGGGGCCACCAGGTGTCGCTCCAGGCATCGGGGTTTGGGCCCATGATGAGTACTTCTGTTTTGTTGGTGTTTAGTTGTAGGCAGCTGTTTTTCATCCATTTGGCGACGGCTTCCATGCCTTCTCGAAAGTTGCGTCTGGCGGTGTTGGGCTCGTTGGATAGGGAGAGGATGAGCTGGGTGTCGTCTGCGTATGACACGATGTTGAGTCCGTAGGTTCTGACGATGGGGGCGAGTGGAGCCATGTAGACGTTGAAGAGCGTCGGGCTGAGGGAGGAGCCCTGGGGGACTCCGCAGGTGGTAGGTGTGGGGTCCGAGAGGAAAGGGGGGCAAGACAGGCACTGAAAGCTTCATCGGGGCTCGAGCCTGAAGCCTGGCTCTGGCTCAGCTTGAGGTCCTGTTGGAAATTCGAGCCCATAATGAGCCGAACTATTATGTACGTTCTGCCTGCCACCCTCAATCTACCCAGGATGTGGCGTTACAGCGAGAGCTTCCAACTTTGGAACTGAACAAGCTAGGTTTGAGTCATGGTGTTGGCTCAACATCCTGTGATTCTGGACAAATCTCAAGTGCCTAAAAAGAAATTGTGACCTTGTATAATGTAACTGGTGTTGGTGTGAAGCACTTTAATATCTCCAGGTAGAGTTCACACTATATAAAAATCACAGAAAACCTGGGAGCAAAAAACAAAGCATTAGCATAAGAAGGAGAGACAAATAGCCATATAGCGGCTGATTTGTAAAAAGTGAAAACATAAAAACTGGATAAATTGCAGCATCTCCACTTAAAGTGTGTGAGCTTGGGCAAATATTGTATTTCAACTAAACTCGATTTTCTTCATATTTGCGCATAAAAGCATATTCAAATACTTGAATCAGAAAACCAACTATACAAAACCTATTGTGTTTTATTTAATAGACTAATGTTGCTCTATAATAATCTGGGCCACATACAGGGTCCACGTGACAACTGTCTTGCCTGTTGGTTCACTAATAGCACTGTCAGCAGTGTGAGGACGGGGCACGAATGACTGACTCTAAGCTCATGTTTAAAAACTATCACTTTTAACAAGTGCTTCTCAGTGCAGCGCTATATTGTGACATATTTATGTCAAAGCTTCCTTGTGATAAAGAAATACAGTCTCATAAAAATTTTAAAAAGTGTATCATATTTTACGTGATGCCTGTTGTATGTTTTACATAGCAAACATTTTCAGGGCTCGTATTGTGCGTGGGCTCTAAGAGCCAAGCCAGAGCCTGAGTTCAGCTCTCCCTGTTAATTTGTTTGCTCGCCCACCTCTAACCCCAAAACCCAATTTCAATTTTAAAGACAGTGAAAACAAAATGAAAATGTCGACGTTCTGACGTTGAGATTGATGAAGCACTTAACAGGTGCCTTCTCCGTGGCCTCTTCTGCTGTGATTGGGTGGGCCAAAGGGCATGTTTGGGTGGGCCTGGCCCACCTGGCCCTCCTGCTAGAACCGGGCATGTCCCTACCTCTCTTCCCGCCCCCCTCCCCTACTTAATGGTGGCCGCTGCGCAGTCGCGCCACTGGCGCACCAAAGGCAAACCCGTCTGCGCACATCCGTGACCCGGCCAGCGCCAGCGACCCTGGATCTACGACCCCCCACCGCTACACCGCCGCCGCCCTCCTCGCACTCAACTCCGGGAGAAACCACCACTGCCAGAGATCGACGCCGAACACCACCCACGGCCAGTTCTCCTGCCAACACTGCAGACTATCCTTCACCATCAACAGCTCTCCCACAACCGCAGGACCCACGACGGACACCCGCACCACCGAAGCCTTGACATGCATCCTCCTCAACGTACGCTCCCTCCACAGACACGCCACTGAGATCTGGGACCTGCTCGACACCCTCTCGCCTGACGTCGCCTTCTTCACGGAAACATGGGCCAACGCCACCTCTGCCCCCGACATCGCCACCGCCATCCCCGACGGATACAAGATGCAAAGAAAGGACCGCCCTCTCCGCCCTGGAGGGGGACTCGCCATTGCACACAAGAGCTCCCTTCGACTCTCCACCTCCAGCACGAGCGACCCCCTCTCCATCACAGAGTACCTCCACTTCCAGATCCAAACTAGCCCCAGAACCACGCTGCGCGGGACCCTCGTCTTCAGACCCCCTGGACCCCGCGCCTCTTCCGCCACCACCATTGCCGACTTCGCCGCACCCCAAGTCATCGCCTCCACGGACTACATTCTCATCGGAGCCCTGAATTTCCACCTCGACTACCGCAGCGACCCCGACTCCACCACCCTCCTTGACAACCTCGCCAACCTCGGACTGAGGCAGCTCGTCACCACCCCTACCCACAGAGCCGGACACACCCTGTACCCCATCTTCGCAGGAGGGACAAACATCCACTTCAGCCACACCACGCAGCCCCTCTGGACAGACCACCACTGTGTACACTTCACCTTCACCACCACCACCACCGCACCCAAACCTGCCCCGCGCCCGCCACGGAGAAACTGGAACAAGATCACAGAGGAACTCCTCAATACCACCCCCCTCCACGACCCGCCCTCCCCAATGACTGACGCCAACTCCGCAGCCAAAGAACTACATCGCTGGATCGCCGACTGCGCAGACAAGCTTGCACCCCTCCGCCACCCCGTCAAACAACGCCCCCTGAAGGCCTCCTGGTTCACCACCGACCTCCAAGAAACTAGGCGCTCCTGCAGACACCTCGAGAAACTCTGGCGGAACAGGAAAACCACTGAGTATCAGAACAACTACAGAAACGCCATGAACGAATACCACCAGCGCATAAGAGCCACCAAGCGGACCTTTATCAAGAACAAAATCCACACCAACGCAAGCAACGTAAAAGAACTCTTCAACGTCATTCAGCAGCTCACCAAACCCCCCAGCGAAGCCACAGACGCCACACCTTCTCAGGACCTCTGCAACAAGCTCAGCTCCTACTTTCACCTGAAAATCAAAGCCCCCGCGACAACTTCAGCCAACAGACTCCGGACACTGCGCCCCTCCCCACCACCGTCAACCAGCCGACCATTACCACCTGGAAACCCGTCACCACTGAAGACACCACCACGACCATGAAGAACACCCACTCAGGAGCCCCCACGGACCCCTGCTCACCGCACATCTACCACAGAGCCGCCGCCACCATAGCACCCGAACTAGGCCGGACCATCAACGCCTCCCTCGATTCCGGCAAATTCCCTGACGACTGGAAGCGGGCAGCGGTCAAGCCCCTCCTTAAGAAGCCCTCGGCCGACCCGATGGACCTGAAAAACTACCGGCCCATCTCTCTCCTTCCCTTCGCAGACAAAGTCACCGAGAGATTCATTAACACCCAACTGACCACCTTCATCGAAGAGAACGCCATCATCGACCCCTCCCAGTCCGGATTTCGCAGCAACCACAGCACCGAGACCGCCCTCCTTGCCGCCACGAATGACATCCGCATGCTACTCAACCAGGGCCACACTGCGGCCCTCATCCTACTAGACCTCTCCGCAGCCTTCGGCACCGTCTCCCACCGGACTCTTGCAGCCAGACTCCACGACGCCGGTATACAGGGAAACGCCCTCCACTGGATCCGCTCCTTTCTCTCCGGCAGAACCCAAAGAATCAGACTCAATCCCTTCCTCTCCGAACCTACTGAGATCAACTGCAGAGTACCCCAAGGATCTTCGCTGAGCCCCACACTCTTCAACATCTACATGGCCCCCCTCGCCGCCATCGTCAGACAGCATGGGCTCAGCATAGTATCCTACGCCGACGACACCCAGCTCATCCTCTCACTGACCAAAAACCCCGAAGACACCAGACTCAGATTCCAAGAAGGAATGGAAGATGTTGCAGCCTGGATGAGCAACAGCTGCCTAAAACTGAACACGGAGAAGACAGAGGTCCTCGTCCTCGGACCCTCCCCCACTGCGTGGGACAGCTCCTGGTGGCCCCCGGCCCTCGGACACCCACCCACCCCGACGGACCACGCCCGGAACATCTGCATCATCCTAGACTCCTCCCTCACCTTGACCCGCCAGATCAACGCCGTCGCCTCCACCTGCTTCAACTCCCTCCGCATCCTCCGCAAGATTTTCAAGTGGATCCCCCCCGAATACAGAAAGATCGTCACCCACGCACTCATAACCAGCAGATTGGACTACGGCAACGCCCTCTACGCCGGAATCAAGAAAACCCTGCTACACAAGCGCCAAACCATACAGAACACCGCAGCCAGACTCGTCCTCGGATCCCCACAACACGAGCACATGACCCAGCACCTACGAGACCTCCACTGGCTCCCCATCGAGAAGAGAGTAACCTTCAAGCTACTCACCCACGCATACAAATCCCTCCACAACATCGGACCCAAATACCTCAACGAAAGAGTCTCCTTCCACGTATCCAAAAGGAACCTCCGCTCCGCCGACCTCACCCTGGCAGAGACCCCACGCATCCACAGAACCAGAGCAGGCGGAAGAGCCTTCTCCTACGTCGCAGCAAAGACCTGGAACGAGCTCCCAGTCAACATTAGATGCTCCCCCACTCTGCACACCTTCAGGAAGTGCCTCAAGACCTGGCTCTTCGACTGATCTGGAGCTGCACCCCCCCCCGCCTAGCACCTTGAGACCCTCAAGGGTGAGTAGCACGCTTTATAAACCCCTGATTGATTGATTGAAGAGTTCACAATAACACATTCTTCTGCCAAGCTGTAGAGTTGCTACCTGGCTGGTGTTCTACTACATGGCCGTTATTTTAATGCCCTTTTGAAAATCACCTGAAGCTTATATTTTCACCTCTTATCACTATATACTTCAAACAGCAAATAGAAAAAGAAAGAAGCACTTTAAAACATGCTAAGAGCTGCCTTAATGATCCCAGAATGGCGGGTGTGTCCAATCAAGATGGCCGATAGCACGCTTTAGTGTTTGGCTCCGCAGACCCTTCAGCATGGTGCAGTCCCACCTCTTGCAAATGAGTACACTTAGCGGGATGGTGTGCATTGGCTGCCCGGGCACCCAACGTACTTGTAAGCATTGTGCCTGAGAGGGCGGTTGGGCCATTGCGGAGGGAGAGGCTTGAGTATCAGCAGTAAGATGGCGGCCTCCTTTAGTTGCCTCGACTGACCTGGTGAGAGCATACGCCGAGACTGGGAGGGACTGGTCCACCTGGAGAGTGGCTGTTAAGGTATGCCAAGCTGGTTCGCACCTCTGCAGCAAGGAGCAAGGTGGTGGATGGTGAGATGAGCCCGGTGAGGATCACAGGGGGCGGCTACGCTGAGGAGGCCTCCCCCACTGAAAGAGCCAGAGCCTGGACCAGGCGCACCGAGCATCACTCCAGTGCTAATGCTGCAGAAGAGGTGGGTGGGGATAGAAAGCCCACATCGAGAGACTGCTAGGAGTGTCCCTTCCATCTTTTGGCCCTAGGGAATGCAGTTACGGGGCCTGCGCAGCCTTGAACAGCATTGGCGCTGTGGCCGGAACCTGTCCTGCTGTGCACCATCAAGGGAGGCCTACCTGGGAGTCCCCCAATAGAGAGAGGAGAGCCAGGGGATTTCCAGGTGGGGGCTACTGGATGCAGGCTCATACGGCTGTCTGAGATTGTGTGGCAGAGCGCCCCCTCTACCGCAATCATCATGCAGCAGGACTGCTCCACGGCATGCCACCTTAGTTGAGTGCAGAGGGCACCGACAAGGGGATTCCCGGTCCTGAGAAGTGGGTGCACTACTGGACCACCATGAAGGTCAGCTGGGAGAGGAATACCATCCAGGAGATACTGGGGGCTGAAGCCACACAAGCCCTGCAGGTTGGGAGCAGGACCACGCACACATCTTGGAGCGCAACAAGCACGCCAAAATCCACAGCAGATGCGGATGGATAAATTCATTGGGGCAAGCAAAATAATCACACAGCAAAAGGAGGACAGGAAGGGTACGACCTCAGAGGCGCTGGAGTCCACGGGGGTGGAAATCCTCCCCCTATAGAACAACCCCCACAAACATTGGAACACAAGATTGACTCTATCTCCATTGAAGTGTATCTGCAGTGAAAGGACCTTCACAAATTTAATGAGCGGACATTAGACAAGGAGGAAAAACTGTTTCACCTGGCAATGGAGGTGCAAGAGCTGCGTGTCATAGTCTGTGTGTCTTCAGACAAGGCAAAACAATTTGAGCATCGGCTGGAGGATATGGAAGTCATGTTCCGGAGATGCAACCTCTGATTCATTGGGGCCTCAGAGAGGCTGGACAACGAGGCCCGAGACACTTCAGGAAAGTGGCTTATAAATGCCATTGGGCCTGGCGTTCTGCCTGCATTCTATGTGATTGAGAGGGCTCATCGGGTACTGGCTGCACACCTAACCCCAAGGGTGCCAGTGAGGTCTATCATAGCCAAAGTGTTAAACTATGAGGATAGGGACAGCATACTCCAGTGGGCCTGCAAGAACGGAGACCATACGTTTGAAAGCCACACTATCCTTATTTTTGCGGATTACACACTGTTAGACTTGGCATCCTTGGTGTGGTTCCCCTGACATTTTTGCCTTCTGACCTCCTGTTTTGCTGACTTAATTTTTTGCTGGCTTTATGATTTTGGCCACTTTACCAGTGCTGAAGTGCATGGGCTCTTTTCGTAAAAATATGGTAACATTGGCTTATTCACAATTGGCATATTTAATCTACTTCTAAGTCGCTGGTAAAGTGCACTACATGTACACAGGCCCTGTAAATTAAATGCTACTGGTAGGCCTGCAGGACTAATTGTGCCACCTACTTCAGTAGCCCTTCAAACCTGGCTCAGACCTGCCATTGCAAAGCCTGTGTGTGCAGTTTTAAACTGCCATGTCGCCTGGCAAGTTAAACCTCATACTAGGCCCAAACATTCCTTTTTAATACATTTAAGCCACCCCTAAGGGAGGCCCTAGACAGCCCTTAGGGCAGTGTGCAGTTTATTTAAAAATTAGGACATGTACTTTTAACTTTTACGTGTTCTGGTAGTGAAAAAACGATTACATTCATTTTCCACTACTGCAAGGCCTATCTCTCCCATAGGTTAACATTGGGATTACCTTATTACATTTTATAAGTGTAATTTCCAATTGGGAAAAGATAGATATTTTGAGTTTGGTGCCTCTGGACTGACGATTTACAATCAAAACTGATGGCAACATTAGATTTTAGTTGCCAGTCTGAAAATGCCACTTTTAGAAAGTTGGCATTTTATTACTTAACTATTCTGTGCCTTCTGACGGTCTCTGAATACACGTCTGGGGTGGGTGACAGCTGGGGTTTGTGCATTCCCTCCAGACAGCCGCACAGAAAAGGGATCTTAGGTGTGACTGATGGACCATCAGCAACCTGATAGGCCATACTAAGCAGGATGGGAGGGTGGAGCTGACACTTACACCTGAATAGGCTGTGCCTGTACCCACACAAAGAGCTGCATACCCCCCTGTAGTGAGTCTGGAGTCAGGGCTGGGACTTTGTGCATGTCTAAGGCCTCTCTTTGAAGCCTCCCCCACTTCAAAGGCACAACTGGGTATAAGTACTGGACCCCTGACACCACCAACCCAGTACACTTCTGGACCTGAGGGCATTCTGCCAGGAAGAAGTACTACTGTGCTGCTGAAAGGACAGTGACTTTGCTGGTTTCCTGCTATGCTGTGCCTGCCCTGCTGCCTGCTGTCCTTCTTGCCTGGGAGTGAGAAGGACTGGAACTGCATCTCTACATCCCCAGAACCAAATTGAATACAAGGGCTTGCTGGCTTGCCTCCTGTTTTGAAGTCTCAGGGACATCAAAGACTTCAAACAACCCTGCTACAGCCTCAGGACTCTGCCAACTGTGAGACCCGCCCTGTCAAGTGGTGCCAATCCAATACTGGGCCCTTGGAAGTGGGATTTCTGGCTGTTTTCTGCAAAACACACGCACCGTTGTTGTTGCGCCGGTCGGACCTGATGCATCTCCCCATGTACCCTGACAGATCATCGCTACCACTGAGGACAAAGACATTGCATTGCCGGTTGCGGGGATAGATGATGGCGCATTGCCTTCATCATAAAGGGTTCCCCAATGACGTATTTCCGACTGCGCAGATCAAAACCGATGCATCACCTACATCCAGCTGGATCGACAACAACGCATCACCTCCTCTGCTCCTCACATCGGGTCTTCAACGTCAGTGCACCCTCCATCCAAAAGTATTTTTTCAGTGGAACCAGGTTGGTCCCTGTATCCAAACCCCGCTACATCGCAGTCGGCCTGAACTTTTGGATTTACCCCAGCCAAGCGCAATCAGATGTCCCCGGTTGGCGTTTTATGCTCTTAAGCACTGTATTTGCAGATATTCTTTAGAAATTCATAACTCCAGTTCTACGTATTGGATTTTTGTTGTTTTGGTCTTGTTTTGTTCAATAAATTAAGCTCTACTTTTCTATCCAAATGTGGTATTTTTGTGGGGTGTTTTCACTGTTTTACATGTGACACAAATACTTTGCACATTGCCTCTTAAGTTAAGCCTGCCTGTTCTGTTCCAAGCTACCAGAGGGTGAGCACAGGTTAATTTAGGATGTGTATCTGACTTAGGAAACAAATGTGAGATCACACTGCTTCACCTCCCAGCAGGTTCGCCCCTAGGCATTATGGTGAATGCAGTTCGCCAAGTGTGTGTACTTGCAAAGTTTCTCGAGTGTTTCACCAGGTAGGTGCAGATTAGTGCTGGCCATCTCTATACTCGTGTTTCTGGATCTTTATCCGTCGTCAGTAGAGATTAGGCATTTCAAATATTGGGGGTTGCTGAGCAGGCTGCCAAAATATTCTTGGTTCACAGTACCTCTCAAGGCGCGCAGGTGCCTCTCCACGAGCTCGTCAGCTCAAATGGCTCAAGGGAGCCTTTTAAACAGGAAACAAATGTGGGATCACACTGCTTCACCTCCCAGCAGGTTCGCCCCTAGGCATTATGGTGAATGCAGTTCGCCAAGTGTGTGTACTTGCAAAGTTTCTCGAGTGTTTCACCGGGTAGGTGCAGATTAGTGCTGGCCATCTCTATACACGTGTTTCTGGATCTTTATCCGTCGTCAGTAGAGATTAGGCATTTCAAATATTGGGGGTTGCTGAGCAGGCTGCCAAAATATTCTCAGTTCACAGTACCTCTCAAGGCGCGCAGGTGCCTCTCCACGAGCTCGTCAGCTCAAATGGCTCGAAGGAGCCTTTTAAACAGGAAACAAATGTGGGATCACACTGCTTCACCTCCCAGCAGGTTCGCCCCTAGGCATTATGGTGAATGCAGTTCACCAAGTGTGTGTACTTGCAAAGTTTCTCGAGTGTTTCACCAGGTAGGTGCAGATTAGTGCTGGCCATCTCTATACACCTGTTTCTGGATCTTTTTCCGTCGTCAGTAGAGATTAGGCATTTCAAATATTGGGGGTTGCTGAGCAGGCTGCCAAAATATTCTCGGTTCACAGTACCTCTCAAGGCGCGCAGGTGCCTCTCCACGAGCTCGTCAGCTCAAATGGCTCGAGGGAGCCTTTTAAACAGGAAACAAATGTGGGATCACACTGCTTCACCTCCCAGCAGGTTCGCCCCTACGCATTATGGTGAATGCAGTTCGCCAAGTTTGTGTACTTGCAAAGTTTCTCGAGTGTTTCACCAGGTAGGTGTAGATTAGTGCTGGCCATCTCTATACACGTGTTTCTGGATCTTTATCCGTCGTCCGTAGAGATTAGGCATTTCAAATATTGGGGGTTGCTGAGCAGGCTGCCAAAATATTCTCGGTTCACAGTACCTCTCAAGGCGCGCAGGTGCCTCTCCACGAGCTCGTCAGCTCAAATGGCTCGAGGGAGCCTTTTAAACAGGAAACAAATGTGAGATAACACTGCTTCCCCTCCCAGCAGGTTCGCCCATAGGCATTATGGTGAATGCAGTTCGCCAAGTGTGTGTACTTGCAAAGTTTCTCGAGTGTTTCACCAGGTAGGTGCAGATTAGTGCTGGCCATCTCTATACACGTGTTTCTGGATCTTTATCCGTCGTCAGTAGAGATTAGGCATTTCAAATATTGGGGGTTGCTGAGCAGGCTGCCAAAATATTCTCGGTTCACAGTAACTCTCAAGGTGCGCAGGTGCCTCTCCACGAGCTCGTCAGCTCAAATGGCTCGAGGGAGCCCTTTAAACAGGAAACAAATGTGGGATCACACTGCTTCACCTCCCAGCAGGTTCGCCCCTAGGCATTATGGTGAATGCAGTTCGCCAAGTGTGTGTACTTGCAAAGTTTCTCGAGTGTTTCACCAGGTAGGTGTAGATTAGTGCTGGCCATCTCTATACACGTGTTTCTGGATCTTTATCCGTCGTCAGTAGAGATTAGGCATTTCAAATATTGGGCGTTGCTGAGCAGGCTGCCAAAATATTCTCGGTTCACAGTACCTCTCAAGGCGCGCAGGTGCCTCTCCACGAGCTCGTCAGCTCAAATGGCTCGAGGGAGCCTTTTAAACAGGAAACAAATGTGGGATCACAATGCTTCCCCTCCCAGCAGGTTCGCCCCTAGGCATTATGGTGAATGCAGTTCGCCAAGTGTGTGTACTTGCAAAGTTTCTCGAGTGTTTCACCAGGTAGGTGCAGATTAGTGCTGGCCATCTCTATACACGTGTTTCTGGATCTTTATCCGTCGTCAGTAGAGATTAGGCATTTCAAATATTGGGGGTTGCTGAGCAGGCTGCCAAAATATTCTCGGTTCACAGTACCTCTCAAGGCGCGCAGGTGCCTCTCCACGAGCTCGTCAGCTCAAATGGCTCGAGGGAGCCTTTTAAACAGGAAACAAATGTGGGATCACACTGCTTCACCTCCCAGCAGGTTCGCCCCTAGGCATTATGGTGAATGCAGTTCGCCAAGTGTGTGTACTTGCAAAGTTTCTCGAGTGTTTCACCAGGTAGGTGCAGATTAGTGCTGGCCATCTCTACACACGTGTTTCTGGATCTTTATCCGTCGTTAGTAGAGATTAGGCATTTCAAATATTGGGGGTTGCTGAGCAGGCTGCCAAAATATTCTCGGTTCACAGTACCTCTCAAGGCGCGCAGGTGCCTCTCCACGAGCTCGTCAGCTCAAATGGCTCGAGGGAGCCTTTTAAACAGGAAACAAATGTGGGATCACACTGCTTCACCTCCCAGCAGGTTCGCCCCTAGGCATTATGGTGAATGCAGTTCGCCAAGTGTGTGTACTTGCAAAGTTTCTCGAGTGATTCACCAGGTGGTTGCAGATTAGGGCTGGCCATCTCTATACACGTGTTTCTGGATCTTTATCCGTCGTCAGTAGAGATTAGGCATTTCAAATATTGGGGGTTGCTGAGCAGGCTGCCAAAATATTCTCGGTTCACAGTACCTCTCAAGGCGTGCAGGTGCCTCTCCACGAGCTCGTCAGCTCAAATGGCTCGAGGGAGCCTTTTAAACAGTAAACAAATGTGGGATCACACTGCTTCACCTCCCAGCAGGTTCGCCCCTAGGCATTATGGTGAATGCAGTTCGCCAAGTGTGTGTACTTGCAAAGTTTCTCGAGTGTTTCACCAGGTAGGTGCAGATTAGTGCTGGCCATCTCTATACACGTGTTTCTGGATCTTTATCCGTCGTCAGTAGAGATTAGGCATTTCAAATATTGGGGGTTGCTGAGCAGGCTGCCAAAATATTATCGGTTCACAGTACCTCTCAAGAAGAAGATGGGGAATGGCAGTGGACCGCAGCAGCCCCCGGATTGAAGTTCAAAGTGATGGCTTGCTGTGGATGGCAAATGGCCCAGGGCAGCTGTCTACTGAGGCTGTGCTGGTGCTTACTCCTGGGGACATGCTGCTGGGTTCTGCAAAATGATGTGTGTTGGGATGGGACGCAGGAATGTTTGAAATTGCGAGATGATACCCAACAGGCACAGAAGGGGGGCTCTAACTGACTGGAATTCTGGCTCGTGATTGCAGGTATTGATGGGGCAAACAATTAAGGCAGATATTGATATAGCACCCCTGTCCCTTTGCACAGTAAAGGAGTATGCACGGTGGAAACCGGCTTTCATTAGTTGGGGCATGCAGAGGCAAAGATGCACACTAATTTTTCTTGTGACATCTTGTTAGCAGTGTTGGCTAGGGATGCTGGGGAGGTTAGCACTCCAGGACTGAAGCTGAGTCCATTCAGGCACAGGGTTTATAAAGGCAGTGAGGCCCCTCCACTACTGCAGTTTCAAGTTAGGACATAGTTTAACAGTTTGTTAACATTATTGTTACTAGCCTGGTAGGCAGAATAGATGGCTAGGGAAAGACCCAGTGACAGTCTATATGGGAATCATAGCATACACTTGGTTCAGAGTGTTTATCCGTGGTGTGGGGGTTGTTATTAGTTCTTGTTATTCATCTATTGGTTTTTCTTGAAAAGTGATCACAATGCGACAATATAGCTATGGCACATGGCATGTTCAAATATGTTGTGCTGGGTTCTTGAATGTACTCGGAGATCCCTGGAGGGGTCAGCTGCGAAGGACATAAGTTGCGTGTCTCCTCACCCCACCCTTTTCCTGGTGTCAGGGGTAGACAATCACAATTGGAAATGGTGGGAGAGTTCAAAATAATATCATGGAATGCCAGGGGTTTACATGAATATACCAAGCGATACAGGGTGCACTCATACCTTAGGCGTTATAGCGTTGATATCGCCTTTCTACAAGAGACAGACCTGGTGGATACAGATGCTGATAAAGAAAAAGTGAAGGGGGCAGTTATATTCCTCAACTTACTCCTCCTATGTGAGGGGGTGGCCATCTGGATGGACCCTGGGATACTGCTCCGGGTTTGAGGGGCACATACTGATGTGAGGACAGATTTCTACTAATCCACAGCTTATTAGACAGTAGGGAGACATGCCTGTTGAATGTTTACGCGGCCAATCATGATGACAGGCTTTTCTTTTGGTCCATACTAGGCATACTGACGCCATATTTGGGGGTTGGCACTGACAGTTAGGAAGAGGAATATTGTGGTGTCCCATGCTTTATCAATGCCACACTGTGAAACAAGCTAGTGGAGTTATATAAGCAAGCTCCAAGGTTCAGGCATGGAGTGCATGGCATTCTTGGACGCTTTAGTTCTCCCAAGGCTGCGGAGAGATCAGGTCGAGGCCTTACAGGCAGAACTGCCTTAAAAGGAGCTACAGATGGCCATTAAAGACATGCCCAGAAACAAGTCACCAGGAACTGACGGTCTCCAGCCAGAGTTTTATCAGTTATATTGGGATCTACATTCGGGTCAGCTGCTGAAGGTTCTCCAGGAGGTGAGTGTCCTGCGTACACTCCTGCAGTCAATACAGGAGGCAATCATTGTAATGCTGCCAAAGTCAAGACAGGGATCCTTCGCTGGTTGGCTCTTATCGCCCAATGTCTATGATAAATGTGGACAGTAAGGTACTATCAAAATTACTAGCCAATAGGTTGCAGAGGGCGATTGGCTCGCTAGTACAAGAGGACCAGTGTGGCTTCATACCAACTAGGAGTATCACTATGACATTTGTATACTCATGCCTGCCATGCACTGGGCGCAGGAATAGGATTTGTAGGCAGTACTGGTTGCCTTTGATATCGAAAAGGCATTTGATATGGTGTGCTGGGACTATGTGTGGGCGGTTCTCTGAAGGATAGGGTTTGGCCCCAAGTTCAGAGGATGGGTTGCTCTTATATACTAAAGTCCTGTAGCCTGGGTCAGATCCCGGAGATATGTCTCGGAGAGGTGGGATATCAAACGGGGAACGAGGCAGGGTTGTCCCCTTTACCCGCTCCTGTTTGCTTTGGCGCTAGAACCACTAGCTATACACTTACGAAATGTGATGAGGCAGTGGGGTATTCGGGTGAGAGACATTGAGCATATCATCTAGCTATATGCGGATGATGCACTGTTATATCTGCGACAACTGGAAGTGTCTGTGCCCCAAATGTTGTAGGAGTTTCAGAGTTTTGGGTCTGCCTCGGATCTCTATGTTAATATGAAGAAGTCACTTGTATTCCCCCCTAGCTGGGCTAAAAAACTTATCATTAAAGCAACTGCTACCTTGGGGCTGAGGTGGAAGCCTGAGAGGTTTTGATATCTGGTGGTACAGGTTATTCACAGGACAGAGAAGCAGTCCAACTACAATATGGGTAGAGCCTTAGTGGGGCTGCAAGCCTCCATTGCATTTTGGAATAAACTCCTGCTGTCGGTGGCAGGAAGGGTTGTGATAGTGGAGATGGTGGTGCTACTAAAATGCTGATATGTACTGCAGAATACACAGAGTCTAATACCCAGCTCCACTTATAAAAAACTGGACAGTCTGTTGACCTCTTTTGTATGGACAGGAAAGAGAAGTCAAGTCAGACTGGGAATTCTAAAATTAGACATTGTGAAAGTGGGGCTTGGACTCCCTGATCTGGAGTTTCTTGTACCTGGCAGCACAGCTTCAGGATGCAGCCTGATGGTGCACTACAGATGATAACTGGGAGAAAAAGCTGTTGAGGGGGTCCCCGGGTCAGAGGATCTGCCAAAACGTCTTATGTCGGGGGTCAGCAGACCACACAATGTATGTGTATAGTGCGCCTGGTGGTTCAGGCATGGGAGATTGCAGTAAAGGCGATGTTCCGCAGATTTCCCTTCTCGAACAAACTCCCGATATCGAGGCTACAATATGTTCTACACATAAGTGCCAGCATGTCCATGGTTTGGTGGAGGGAGTGTTGGTGCGAGGTGTTGGGAGACCTGAATGAGGGGGATAGATGCATCACATTTTCAGAGGCACAGGAAAAATTTGGTGTAGGCCCTGAGCAGTTTATCCAGTATGCCAAGCTGACAAGGACTGTTAGGGAAATATGGGCAAGTTTATCGGAGACGCCACATGAGGCAACAGCACTAAAGGTCCTACTAGATAGGGGCATACCTAAAAGGCTGGTCTCCCAACTGTACAGTATTCTAAAGGCAGACAGGGTTAAACTGTCAAGTCACTAGTTTTTCCCTTTGGAACCACGATATACTACACCGGTTTGTCAACTGTACATTCATGCATCCAACATCAGATACTCATACATCAAACATTTATAACCCCAGTCCTGAGTAAGTCAAGTACTACGAGAAATTCCTAGGATTTTTCTCAAAACTTTAATCACAATTCATTCCATAGAGCATTACAGGTTAGTTTCTGTGAACCTTTCAAAACTGAGACTACATTACACAAAAGTAATCATTAAAAAACTATGTTAAAAATACATCACTTAGCAATTTACACATAGATCAACAGTTTTAAAAATAATGAAAAAGAAGCTAAAACAAGCATTTGCAATGCAATCGGTCTCGCCTTTGGGACCTAATATGCATTTAGCTATGCAGCACATTAGCCTGGGTGCTGAAACATCTACTGTTCTTTAAACATGGAGGGAAAATAAGCACCAAACTGTGTGACACGCCAGGTATGGGAACACATGGAGAGAAATATTGCCTTTCAGCAGGAAATGGTATAGTCCAAAGCTCTGTTTTTAATATAAAATCAGGGCCTTCGGTGGTCATATCACTGAAAATACAAGATTTGAAAAAAATATTATTGTCTACGGGTGCTCATGGAAGACAATTTTTAAGGACCGGGATTTAGAGAATGCTAAAGTGATTCTGGTATTTTACTGACCTCTGCTGGTCGTTTTCTATCAAGAAAATTAAATAGAGACAATTGCCAGAAAAATTAAAAAAAGAAAGTCCCTAAGCAGAAAGCAATTCTGGTATTTTACTGACCTCTGCTGGTCGTTTTCTATCAAGAAAGTTAAATAGAGGCAGTTGCCAGAAAAATTAAAAAAAGAAAGTCCCTAAGCAGAAAGCAACTCTGGTATTTTACTGACCTCTGCTGGTCGTTTTCTATTAAGACAGTCAAATAGAGGCAGTTGAACAGAAAAAAAAGTCTCTAAGCGGAAGCAGACAAGTCCTAGGGCTGATCTCCAGAGCCCACAAAGTACATACACATATAAGTATATACTAAAGTATATACAAGAGGTCTCGAATGCTCGACCTAAAAAGGGAGAGAACACACAAGACAATTACATCTGTCTTGGGGTCCTGCTAATTTGTAGGAATCAACACAGATGACACATGATTATGAATTAATCCTCTTCTAATGTGCCCGTCTGTTCCTCAAATTTAGCACAGCAAGAGCGTCGACACGTTTCGGTGGTAAAGCAAAACATATGACCGCTTTTTTCAAGACAACAGAATTTTGTCTCACAAGAAAGCCTATTGTTTAAGATCCAGCTGAAAACAATTGTCTTTTGTATGAAGTTAATTCAGCTGTGGTCCAGAACCAACAAAATCAGATAAGAAGTGCCGGTCCCAGAGTTAAAATATAGCAAGGACCCACAAATCACCATCTAGAATGATCACTTCAATTAAGGTAGTGTTGTTCTCCTTTCTGACTATGACAATCGTAGCGAAATATAACAGAGCTTAAAAAGCTTCCTTGTCACTCATTCCATAGACGGGGACTGTGAACATCTAAGGCCTCCCAGTGCCTAGCAGGATATCTGCCATGTGTAGGTGTCCTCGCTTGTTCCCGTCTGGTAGCAAATGCTAAAGCAGTTTTTGATAATTACTTTTGTGTAATGTAGTCTCAGTTTTGAAAGGTTCACAAAAAAGAACCTGTACTGCTATATAAAATGATTAAAACTTTGGGAAAAATCCTAGGAATTTCTCATAGCACTTGACGTACTCAGGACTGGGGTTATAATTGTTTTATGTATGAGTATCAAATGTTGGATGTATGAATGTACAGTTGACGAACTGGTGTAGTATATCGTGGTTCCAAAGGGAAAAACATGTGACTTGACATTTTATACGGAGCGCTATCCCTTTGGGGTTGTGGGGTCCTGTAGGAAGCTAGCTCTGTATATACTATACCAAAATGAGGTATAGTGTGCACAGAGTCCAGTGGAACCCCAAAGGTAGGAAGAGGTAAAAGTAGATAGCACCTTACTCTCTATTTGTGGTAGTGTGGGCAAGCAGTAAGGCTTTATCAGAGGGTAGTGTTAAGCATTTGTTGTACACACTCAGGCAGCAAATGATGTCACACACTCAAAGACTCAACTCAGACCAATTTGTTTGTATCAAAAATATTATTATGTTATTTTATTTCTTTGAACCAAGCCAAGCCTGATGCATGTAAGTGAAATAAATGCTTTGCAAAATCTTATCCAATGTTTTACAATTGAAAGTAGGTTCAAATGCATTTGATTGAATTACATTTAAGTCAATGTTTCGAAATTACTTTTCAGTTACTTTTCAGATTACTATGTATGTTACTTTTTAGAATACTTTTCAGATTACTTTTGCTAATCAGTGTGATATGACTAGATATCACACTGATACATCTCCTAGACAAAAGGTAAGTAATTCACTTTTAGTACATAGACAGTTTTTCAATGTTCTATACAAACCAACTCCACACTTAGAACAATTTATAAGGAAAAACAGTCAATGTATTCCTATGGGGAAAAATGAAGTTAACGGTTTGCAGGTAAGTGCTGTTTTGTGAGAGTTGGTATTCTGGGGTTAGAACCAGGGTTCCCCCAGGGTCAAGGATGCAGTCTTGAAACACCCTCTGTGGCACTAGGGCGGCCGGGTGCAGTGTGCTGAGTCCCAATGTTATCCAATGGGGGATAGGGGGCCTCCGGTTGGTAGCTGCTCACGAGCAGGCCACAGGGTTGTGGGAGCAAAGCTCCTGATGTTAGGCTCAGGGCAAAGGGGGATCTGAGTTAGCACCCAAAGTACACCTGCAGCGGCGTGGGGGCGGCTGGGTGCAGGGTGCTGTCTTGGCATTGGGTGCCCTGTTGTTTTCAATAGGGATTCTCCGGTTGCAACAAAGACTGCAGGCTCGGGGACGAAGATCTTCTGGAGGTGACCACTGATTGCAGGGGTAAGTTGGGATGCCTGGTTGGGCCACCCAAGGCTGTGGGTGAAGAGGTGTCTGTAGGCGTCGGATTTTCTTACCAGCTCCGGTCGCGGTCGTGAGGATCCTCCAGAAAGAGGCTGCAGGCTTCGCTTGGAGAGTCGAGGCAGGTCAGAGATCACCAGATCTCAGGTCAAGATCACCGGGGAGACCTCCTCGTGGTGTTGGGCCACTCGAACTCGGGCCGTGGGCGTCGGGTGCAGAGTGGTGCAGACTCACGGTTTTGGCTGGGGCCTGAGTCTGTTGGTGACCAAATCCGGTGCTCACAGGAGACAAAGTCTTTGGCTTGGAAGGCAGGGCAGGTCCTTCAGGTTCTTGAGGCTGCTGGCTGCAGGACACATCGGGATTTTGCTGGAGCAGGTTCGAGGTGCGGACAGGCCGGTAGGGCTGGGGCCAAGTCAGTGGGCGTCCTCCTCTTCATAGTTTCAGCAAGGCTTCTTCGGTCCTTCTTCTTTTCTTCTTCTTGTCAGTTCTTGTCTGAGGAGGCAAGATTCAGGGTTGCCCCTAATACTAAATTTAGGGATGTTGCAGGTAAGTAAAGGTTGGGACCAATGGGTCCCTTACATGGGGTGGGTACACCCCCTATTATGCCACCCTCTAGTGGGAGGGGGGCATATGGCTCTCTCTGGTTGGCTGGGTCCCCCCATCTGCAAGATGACAGGGACTGAGAGTTGTGCTTCACCTCGCCTCCCCCACCTGAGGGGTGGGGTTGGCAAAGGTGGGCACAACTCCCTTCCTCACTTGGTTTTCCCGCCGATTCTCCCGCCCAAAGTGAGGGTCAGAACCAGTGGGAGCCAGTTGCTGGAGGGCTGGGGTAGCTCACAAAGGCGGAAAGCCTTTGAAGCTTTCCCTTCGTGGACCCTGCCCATCCTGGGGGAGGAGGCTTGGCACCTCGTCCCAGGATGTGCATTGTTTCAGACCCCCGAGAGCAGCCGGCTCTCGACCCAGGGGTCCAGAAACATGTCTGGTGGTGGCAGCTGGCGAGCAGCCACTCAGCCTGGACACTAGTGTTAGGTTGTTTTTCAGGGGGCATCTCCAAGATGCCCTCTGAGTGCATTTTCATTAAATCCCACACTGGCATCAGTGTGGGTTTAATGTGCTGAGAAGTTTGATACCAAACTTCTCAGTTTTCAGTAAAGCCATTATGGTGCTATGGCGTTCGTAATGACAAACTCCCAGCACCATATACTCTTAATGGCATTACCGCACTTACAATGTCTAAGAATTGGCTTAGACACTGTAGGAGTACAGGGCTCATGCACCTGTACCCTCACCACAGGTATAGTGCACCCAGCTAGGGGGGTGGCTGACCTATGCCAGGGCAGTGGGTTGTAGGCATGGCACACAGAGAAGTCTGCCATGTCGACTCTTCACTTTGTCTGCACCAAAACACGCAGCCTGCAATGGCAGTGTATATGTGTAAAGGTACAGGGCCTCTAAGGGTGGCACAAGACTGTGCTGCAGCCCTTAGAGGTCTTCCCTGGCCACAGTGCCCTTGGTACCTATTGTACCATTTACAAGGGACTGACCTGTGGCCAAAGAGTGCCAATTGGGTTTTATTTTTAATGCAGTTTATTGAAAGAACATAGGCCCTGGGTACCTCTTTGGCAGGAACCCAGGGCACACTCAGTCAAAGTACATCAGCAGTTTGGCAAAAAGTGGGGGCAACCATGCAAAAAGAGGGCACTTTCTTACAGGTCCCTCTCATTGCATTTACTTGGACAGAGTTAAACCTACAATGTTAGCCAAATCTAAATGGGAAGAAGGTCTGTTAGAGCCAATGATGTAGTGGGACTTGACCAGGGCATGTGTGCAAGTCCAAGCAGTGTCTAGCAGTTCCTGATTTAAACTAGCTCACTTTTATGTGCTGCATTGTACCTATTTAACGCCTCATGGTTAATTAGAATCTACTCGAATAGGACTGATGAGTGCCCGAGATTTGGTATGGAGGGACCAGACTTTTCGCACCTTTTATGTTGATGCCCCATATTGCTGCAGAATTGGCAGGCCGTGGTGCGGCGTCTGATAGAGGCATCAGGGGTTAAGGTGCAAGTATCCATGAAGCACTGTCTTCTGGACATCATCCTGCGTCTGAAGACTGGAAATGTGCAGAATAAATTTGCACTTTTGATGTTGATATTGGCAAAAAGGCAGATGGGAATGCCACAGGTGGGGTTGACCCTCCAAGCTTGTGATAGAGACATGGCGGAATGTACCCTAGTTGAGGAGAGATGTATGTGGGAGGTCAGAACTGATGATAAAGTCAAGAAAAATTGCTTGGACTGGGCTGCTAAAGAAGGTGGCATAATCTGAGGCAGAGATGGGGTACGGCCGACACACTGATGCACTTGTGGATCAATATGGCAGACAAGGGAACACACAGGGAGAATTACTCAGAGCGGGTAAAGCTGCAAGCCTGACACCAACACCAGCAGGGCCGGCTTTAGTGCTCGTGACGCCCGGTGCTACAATCTTTTTTGGAGCTCCCCTTTCCTCCCCATTTGACCTCCTCCTCTGGCTATCTCACTACCCCCTGGCAAAAGTGCCCCTCATCGCTCTATTGAACCTCTCTCAAATATATTTAATTTGTTTTAAAGCACTGGTAAAGGGTGGCTTTACTAATCCACTCAGCTACCCACATAAAATACGAACTGTTCTTTGCAGCAGGCCTATTAACCCTCTGCGCTACTTTATGGCGAGTCAAAACTGCTGGACAAAACTCTGATCTCTCTCTCCAGCAGGAACATTAATCACAAGAGTTATCATGACATTTTTATTGCTGCCTGAAAGCTGGAACCACACAGGGAACTCTGCAGCAGGTGCTTTCAAATTGTAACACAGCGCCCTCCTGAGGTCAGTTCTCCCTGCTCCAGGTCGGCGCCCAGTGCGGTTGCACCGCCCTGAGGTTGGCCCTGAACACCCTGGAGAGAGGAGGGCAACAGAAGATGATACCAGGGGGTTCGTCTTCAGAGAACGCGCTGGGTGGAGGGGTCGGGGGAGGTGAGAAATATGAGGTTTCAGACATGACACCAGTACTCCGAGAACATAATCATAGAAGAGTCTAATTGTCATATAGAATGATGTCACTGTATATGAAATGCCAATGTAGTTGTTCTGATACGCGGGCTGTCGTGGTTGGTCCAGCTCGAAGTTGTATTTGTTTAATAATGCATGAAAAATACAAAAAAATAAAGATTTAAAAAAAAAAATTATCCCTGAATGACAAGTAAAGAAAACAAAAACAGAAAAGTCACGCTACAAAAGAATACAGGTGATTTTATATGAAGACCTATTTAGGTATCATATCCAGGCCTTTGCAGACTCTTAAAACATGAATAATGGTTGGTATTTTTATTATGGAAAGGTCTAGTGGCATAGCCAATTTGTCATGGGCCCTAGTGCAAGGAAGGAAATTGGCCCCGTGGCTGCTGTTTGAACTGTAAAAGACAGCTATAATCAGGGTTGAGTGGTCCCATCAGGTCTCTGGGCCCAAGTGCCACTGCTCCTGTTGCACCAATGGAAGCTACACCCCTGTGATGGTTCCTAAAATTGCACTAGCAAGTTAACTCTAACCCATTCCCCACCCGTAAACATTGCCCTCCCCTTAATGTCTAACCCCCTTGTCCTTAACACCAAACCTTTATTACTTTTGTACCTAATAAATTCCTATTCCTCAAACATAATCTCAATCAACTTCCTTTACCAGCCTGCCTGCACAAAGCCTAGTCTGTCTCCCTTTTCCTCCTTGTTGATGCTCTTTCCACCTACTTCTTAGCTCGTAATTCTTCCCAGCTCCCCCTTGCCTTAACCTGGGCTTTCTCTTCTGCAGGAGCGGCCCATGCAGGTAAGGGCGGTGGGGTGGTGGGGCGGAGTGGGGAGGGAGTCGACAGACGACAACATGGGAAAATGTAATTTTGAAAAATGAAAACCACTTACCTTGCGCTCGCCGCATTGCCGACTCAGCGATGTGGCGAGTGCAAGGTAAGTGGTTTTCTTTATTTAATTTTCCATCGTCGTCATCTGTCGACTCCCTCCCCACCTCGCCCCACCGGCTCACCACTCTTACCTGCACGGGCCGCTCCTTCTCTTATGCCACCAATAAAACCCTCTTGTGAGGTCTTATTTGTGTCTCCAGTACTTCCATCACCTTTACCTGGGACAGCTTGTTCCCCAGGATGGGCAAGTGTTAGAAATGGGATTTCTGGTTGGCTAGGGCTTGCGCCTAAGCCAGGCAGAAACCACCACTCTAGTCAGGGCAAGGGAGTTACACACTGAAGATAACACCTTCTCACCCCCTTGGTAGCTTGGCAGAGCAGTCAGGCTTATCCCAGAGGCAATGTATAAAGCGTTTGCGCAGCACACACACACACACACCAGCGACACACTAGGCACACCACAAAAGTATCTCCACACAAGGTTATATCAAAAATAGCTTTTGCATTACTCATAAAACACATTAGAACGTAATCACATATATACAGTGTGCCACCTGGCACTTGGTATGAATCTAGATGGATTATATACACTACAGGGCCAATCGGGCCACTGTCATAACCATCATAATTCACAGTTAGCAAAAACAACCAGTAACTACTGGTAAGGGTACACTTAGCATGAACACATCCTGCATTAGTATCAGCACAGTGCACCCACGTACCCACTTTCAGAGGGCACACATTAGGCAATAGTTCAGTACAATATGGCCTAAACACCAACAGCAGTGCACGTAGCAAACATTATTAGTGTGCACATATGGTAATCACATAAAGCCCATAACTGCAGTAACCATGGTTTGCCTAGAAGGCATATTCACTGCCTCCTCATCGCCGTTAGGGCACCCCACTCCACGGCCCCTGTTATGAAGTGCGGTACTTCCCACAAGAAAATGTCCCGCAGGCTCAAGGCAGCGGCCTACAGAGACGTGGCACAGCTGCTCTATTAAGTTGCGGTTTGGGTCGGGGCTCAGCCCCTTTGTGCAGGCCCGTACCGCCCGTATCTGAGGCACCCCCACCAGGAGTAAGATAGCTGGTTGTCGCGCTACCCGGACTCACCCTGTACTCCAGGTGCTCGCGGACCAGTCTCTATATCCAGGGGGCAGCTACTTGGTGCGTGGCCTCCCTCGCTGAATCCCGCCTGCCGCCCGATGCCAGTGGAGCTCTTCCGCTCCTGGTCTGGGCTCTCCCTCCTTCCTTTGGCCCATGACCGCGGGGTAGGCTCCTGCCTGAATTTCGGCTCTGCTGCGTCTCTCCTACTTGCGAGAGTCACGACCTCAGCCAGGCTCATCCTTTGCCTGGCTTCCGCTTTCCGGCCAGAGGCTCCGCCCACAGCCAGGCAACAGTTGACTGGCTTCCGGTGGCTACGGGAGCTTCTCCTCACGGCGCAGTTACTCTCTCTGCGCCCAGGGGATATTTCGGCATGAGACCACGTCAGGCCTCCAACCCCCCAGGGCACAGAAATCCTGGAGCGCTCTCCCCGCTGCTACGGGCAAATGCCCCTCCTAGGCACTTCAGGACACGGGAAGCAGAGCGCTCACCATGCGCTGGTTTAAGAGGGCAAATCCATAGGAGAATAAAACGCTCAACCTGTCTCCCACCCGAAGGCACCAACAGGGAGCAGGCAGCGCTTCTTTGCCAGATCTCCACAAGGGCACAGCTGGGCCCCTTTGCAGAGGGCACTTCTTCAGCTACCTAGCAAGCAGCAGGTAGTCCCCAGCGGCGGTTCCTCCTGGCAGTCCAGCAGTCCGCCGGCCACAAAGTCCGAGTAAGCACAACAGCACATTTACATGGGGTCACAGCCCCAATATTTATATTGCATAAAGTCCTTGTTCTGCCCTGGCACAGAGCTTTGGACCCAGTCCAAACCAGTTCTGGGGGCACTTAACAAGTGCACCACACTCCCCATTGTCAGTGTAGGCTCTGGCCCCAGACACACCACAGGGGGGCAGAGCCAGCATTGTGTAAGGCAGGCACAGTCCTATTCAGGGTCAGGGGTTACTCCTCCCACTACTCCAAATGCAGCTCGGCCTATTCAGCCTAGCGCTGACTCACCCAGCCCCTCTGGAGCCACTGCACCTCCCCAGCCCCTGTCATCCAGAGCCAGACATGCAATACACAACAGGTAGGCACAAAGACACATAGCACACAGAAATGCCCACTTCTAAAAGTGGTATTTCTAAAATAGTGATAATAAATCTGCGAACACCATTACGCAGAATTTATTGCCACTATTCCAAACATACCAAACTTGATCACGCTACTCCTCTCATGTCAGGAATTACCACTGAAACACTTATCAGGGAATCCCCAATGCATTCCTATGAGAGGGCAGCCTCACAGTAGTGAGAAACCAAATAGGCTGTTTGTCACTAACAGGACATGCCACACAGTTAAGGCACATGTCCTACCTTTTACCTACAGCGCACCCTGCCCATAGGGCTAGCTAGGGCCTACCTTAGGGGTGACTGATATGTAGTAAAAGGGGAGTCACAGACGTGGCAACCACTTTATGTGCCACGTCACTGCGGCAGTAAACTGCGCATGCAGGCCCTGCAAAGGCAGAGGCCTGAGACAGGTTTGAAAGGCTACCTTGGTGGGTGGCGCAAGCAGCGCTGCAAGCCCACCAGTAGCATTTAATTTACTGGCCCCAGGTATATGAGATACCACTTTACAATGGACTGATAGGTAAATTAAATACGCCAAACAGGTGCAGACCAATCTTACCAAGTTTACCATAGAGAGCACATGCACTTTAACACTGGACAGCAGTGATAAAGTGCCCAGAGTCCTAAAACCACCAACACCAGGTCAGGAAAAATATCAGGAGGAAGGCAAAAAGTTCTGGGATGACCCTGCAAAAAGAGCCAAGTCCAACAGCAAGTGAACCAGATCCTGCCTGAACAACATTGCAATTTGTACTGAATGTCTTCATGACAAACTACTTCCATATTGCTGGCCTTACAAAAGCCATATAGCTCTGTGTTTATTTTTTTAAGTACAACCGGTAGGACAGCCAGCGGAACATTAACTTCCTAAATTCAAGCACCGCATTCCACATTCCCCCAACATTGGGGCAGTTTGTTGTTCGAGTGGGGCTCAGCGGCGGCTCGCGCAGGTAAATGCTGTGGGGCAGTGAGGCGGGGCGAGGCGAGGGCGGGCCGGGGTGGGGGTAGTGGAATCCGACATACGATGGGATGTGAAAACTAACTAAATAAATAAATAAAACCACTTACCTTGCGCTCGCCGCATCGCCGCAACCCTCATATCTGGAAAGAAATTACATTTACTGGAGCCAAGTGACATTGCTGGGTACATCATAATTTAACTCAGAAAATCGCAATTCCTTTCAAAGTGCAAAAAACATCGGCCATTCATGGCCGCCGAAAGGGGTGTAAATGCAATATTATCTGATATCAGATGCTGGTCCATCATGAGGAGGGTAAGTATCTCAGCACTGTCGGTTAAAAAGCGCCTTTTTTCAGTCGCTAGGCCCATAGCAAAACTAACTGTCCTGCTAATGGGGGCCACACCTGCTCCCCCAAAGCATCCTTTCCACCCCAGTCACGGAGATATGCTTGGGACATTTCCGAAGAGTTGGCCCTCCTTGAGGTACAGAATTCATTGATCCTTGCTACGAAAGAAGGCTAGCACTAGACAGCTTTCAAGCACCTTAAAGGTTGTACTTACCCACCCTTTCACATGCAGCAGCAGTCCCACAGGAATGTTTCTGCCCATCAGCACTTGCAACTGCCATATCATCTTCCCACTGAAGAACCAGCTTCCTTTGTAGAGAGTCCTTTAATATTTGTTTGCAGTGCACTAGAGTCTGAGCGCTGTTTTGGTCTTCACCTTGTAAGGCATAGACATGGTACCTGAAGCATGTGTCCAGTGAAGTGGCCTGCAATTAGCAGTCACTGCCTATGATATTGCATATGCGTGCATCAGCCATGTCAATCAATCAAGCAATCAGGGTTTTTATAGAGCGCGACTACTCACCCATGAGGGTCTCAAGGTGCTGGGGGAGGACAGAGGTATCTGCAGTTCAGTCGAAGAGCCGGGCTTTGAGGTCCTTCCTGAATTGAGGCAGTGACGGTAACTGCCTGAGGTACAGAGGTAGGGAGTTCCAGGTCTTCGCAGCGAGGTCTTGCGGATCCGTGGGATAGTGGCCAGGGCCATATGGGCGGAGCAGAGATGTCTGGTCGGTGTGTAGAAGGAGGGGGCGGTGGTTGAGGTATTTGGGTCCGGTGTTGTCGAGGGCTTTGTAGGTGTACATGAGGAGCTTGAAGGTGATTCTTTTGTTGATCGGGAACCAGTGGAGATCACTCAAGTGACCGGAGATGTGGCTTCGGCAGGGGATGTCCAGGACAAGTCTGGCGGTGGCGTTCTGGATGCGCTGCAATTTCTTTTGGAGTTTTTGGGTCGTACCAGCGTAGAGTGCATTCCCATAGTCAAGCTTGCTGCTGATGAGCACCTGGGTGACCGTTCTCCTGGACTCAACCAAGCATTTTCCCAGCAAAGCCATTGATCTTCCTGGCCTTGAGTCCAGTTTTACCCAGGGGAAAGTTTGCCAAGTCTATATCCATCAAGCGTATAAACGGCAAAATCTCGCTGAGCCCAATGTGAAGCAGCTCATCTTGATGCTGGACTCCTCAAAAGGCCTCATTACCTTGCCCACAAGCTGCATCACCTCCCACTGGATTGCTGTTAACGCTATGCCATTCAGAACACTTGAGTGCTGTGCTGACATAGAATATTCAAAGACAGCGAGCCATTGCTCTGGGAGTTGCCCCAGCATGGACAGCATTGAATTCCAGCTGGTGGGCACCTCACCCTTCATTCATTGATCCAGAAGATTGTGCCTTTGCTGGTAGGATTTCAGGGCCCTGGGCACCGTGGTGAAATGGTTAAAGTGTGAGCATATTGTGCGGGTGCCAGCCAGCATCTCCGTGATTGCAGATCCTTCAGGAAACAATGAGATTTAAGGAATGAGCAAAACATGGAATGTGGGCAATATTTGCAAGGTTCAGAGCAGCAATAACATTGGCCTTATTGTTAGTCACCACAAAGCCCAGCCCTAAGGAATGCAGCTCCAGCCACTCATGGACCACATTGCCCAGCTTAGCTACCACATCCGAAGCCTTGTGAATAAGTGTAGCCTGATGTCGTGGACTGATGGAGTGGGAGACTGAAGAGGATGCAGCAGCATCCAATTGCGCTCTAGCAGCATTAAAGTCAATGCTTTCCACACTTGTCCATTGTCAAGTGACCACATGTCAAGTGACCACATTGCTCAATGTTGAATGTTCTGCACTAACCACCAGCTGGTAAAATTCTGGCACCGCTGTCCTGGAAAAGTAATGATAACTTGGTAGGTTCCAGTGCAGTGCAAGAAAGCAATGATGCACCTGAAACCTGTGTTCTTTATTTTTTTAAATGTCATACGTTTATCAGCCAACATTATGCCAGTCTGGGTATTGAGCTGCAGAACAAGATGGCACTTCCTGTTGTAAGGCACCTGGAGGTCCAAGATTTATTGCCTACATGGCTGCTGCAAGATGGCGTTGCTTGGCATTGCTTGTGGTGTCGTAGGAGCCCCTGTTGGCAATGAAGAGGAAATTGCAGCCACTGCAGACGTGGAAATGCGCCTGCTTGCTTTCTCTCACAGTCTTATGTGTTTTGTAATGCGTGACAGGGATTTTGATTGCTAATAATGCACGATACATGCAAAACAGTCCTGACTGCCTAAAAATATGTCTGTGTTTAACATTAGTGAACGTATGTATAAGCACAGAACCAACAAAAATGGACGGTTTGAATGATAACGCTAACAAGTGTGTGCTCATCGCCATCTTTTCAATTTAGAAACTATGTTGCACACTATCAAGGCAGAGAAGGAGGGAAAACCTTACAGTTTTCTGGGGCAAGTATTTCAATCATAGCTACAAGAGAAGATGACGTTGCAGAGATATGTGTAGGAAGGATGACAGAGAAGTAGCATTAGCTTTTGTAGCTTCTTCAAAAGGGCACGTTTCTGTAGCAAACCAGGAGCTGAGCAGAATTGACCCTGCTCCTCGCTCCATAGGACACCATTAGCAATAAAGGTATACAAAGTACCAGTGCAGGGGTGGGGTTGGGCACTTGGACCAGTTGCTGACGGGAGGTGCTGAAGGGCTGATATCCGACTGCTGACCCCGATGATAGTATAAGGTATTCGGGAAAACTAACCATGGCTTGGCATAACTTAAGCTTAGTGGGCTAAGACAACCATTTAGGTTGAATGGCAGAAACCATTGTCGATACATTGGGTTGGGAATGGACGAATAAGTTAGGGATGTGTGATTAAATTTGATTGGGGCTGTCCTAACCTTTGGCCTAATCTGCATATTATCTACTGAGTTTTTTTTTATAATAGTCATAATAATGATGATACACACAATATGTAGACAAGTACTCCTTAAAAATAACCATATATTTATTTATTTGTGAAATAGCAATACATGTGTTTGTATGTGTGTGTGTGTGTATGTATGTATGTATGTATATATATATATATATATAGAGATAGAGAGAGAGAGATAGATATATATATAGATATATATACAGATTTGGAAAAACGGGTCTTCAGTCCATTACCACCTTCAGATAAGAGATTTTCGGACAGGTTTGTCTGACTTCTAAAAATTCTTATTTAGTGGAGCTTAACTCACTAGAACGAGGTGAGAGACGCCTGTCAGACAGCAATCCTTCTTCCTGGCAGACTATCCACAGCTCCAGAAGTGTACTAAAGAGTTGGTGCCTGAGGTCCATTATTTAAATCCGGTTCAGAAAACCAAATTCATTCTTTTCTCTCCACCCTTTAAAGCCCAACAGCCGCTACCGTGGTCTCTTAACATCAAACCGCTAATCTGCACACCAACCATATGCGAATCCGTAAAATCACTAGGCATCATACTAGACTCAAATCTAAACATGTAAGCTCACATACAAGATGCCACCAGAAGCACCTTCTAAAAAAAACAAAAACCCTTCATATAGCCAGGAGACCTAAAAACACTAGTTCAATCTCTAGTGCTCTGAAGACTGGACCACGGAAAAACTACACCCATAGGTCTACCTAAGCCATCCTAGCGCCAATGAAAGCAACAACAAATACAGCAGCAAGACTTTTAACAGGCACACGTTACTTTGATCGCATCTCTCCATCACTGAGAGCTCTCAACTGGCTCCCAGTTGAAGCCAGGATCCAACTGAAGGGGGCCTACATAACACACAAAGCCCTTCACAATTCTAGCCCTAAATACATAGCATATAGGATCAAGCTATCAGGAGGTGGAATGGATTCTAGAAGTGCTAAATCCATCATACTTGAACCACCCAGATTAAGAAAAAGAGAAACTCACGGTCACACTTTCGCCGAATCTGCCCCCAAAATGTGGAACTCCCTACCAACTTCAATGAGAGCAAATACTTTAATCAAGCTTTTCAAGAAGGAAGTCAAAGTCATACTGCTAAAGACATGTTGCATAAAATAACTATTTTTAAGCTTTTGTCTCCCCCCTATTTGACACACTATCCTACTGTGTTATACCTTGATTGTCGAATTCTATGTGCAACGTATCCTAGATTGTTATTACTGCACTGCAACACTCAGCAGCTCTCTCTCTGAACAGCGCTCTGATATCGTGATGGTCATGTTCACACTCTATAAAACACAATAAATAAATAAGCGAAGAAGTTTCCAGAGGTTTCTCTTTGAAGTACCCAGGCATCCTGACTTCCCTGCCCTGGCTCCAGACTAACTACAGGGAGTATGCAGCCCTTTGTGAAGCGACAGGACACAGCCTATTCATGTGTAAGTGGGGCTGTGCCCAGCTCCTCCCCCTATCCTGCCAGTGATGGCCCATCCAGGTACACCTAAGCTCCCTATTGTGAGTGGCTCTCTGGGAGTAATACACAAAGCTCAACTGTCAGCTACACCCATTCATGTGACCCAGGCACAGGCACTAAGTGGCTAAAGCAGTGAAATGCCAACTTTCCAAAAGTGGCGTTTTCAAATTGTAATTTAAAATCCGACTTCACCATAAGTTAGGATTTTTCATTACAATTACAAGGACACCAAATATGAACTTGTGATCTGCTCCCATTTGGAAATTACAGCCTATTAAATGTAATAAGGTAACTCTAATGTTAGTCTATGGGAGAGGTAGACCTTGCCGCAGTGCAAAACTAATTTAAGCGTTTTTCACTACCAGGACATGTAAAACTTAAAAGCACATATCCAACTTTTTAAGTACACTACTCCCTGCCCTCTGGGCTGTCCAGGGCATATCCTAGGGGAGGCAAAAGGATTATTTTCAAATGGTGTTACTGCATCACTTTTGGAGAAATGATGCAGTAACCCCATTCGGGGGAGACAGTAGTGCGGGAAGGGGATTCCGTTCCTAACAGGGGACAGTGCAAACAGGTCTTTGTTCATATAAACCCACAATCAGGAGGTGATATCCTTCCGCACACAACAAACTTGACTAATAGTAGATTATTGTTATGAACATACAGGAGTGTGTTGTCAATTCTTTTTTTTCTTTTAAAGGATTTTTTTGCCAGGTCAAAATGGCAGTTAAAAACTGCACACACAGGCTGCAATTGCAGGCCTGAGACATGTTTAAAGGGCTACTTAGGTGGATGGCACAATCAATGTCTGAAACCGGAAGTGAGAGCCCCAAACAGGTATGGTCTCAGCTTCTTTAGTGCCCAGACCACAGCAAAGGCCTCCATTTTAATCGCACTCCACCTCTGTTCCTGTGGAAGTAACCTCCTGCTAATGAAGGGTACCGATTGGTCTAGGCCCTCCTCATTTAACTGTGCTAAGACAGCCCCTATACAATGCACCAAAGCATCTGTCTGCACTATGAACTCCTTAGAGAAGTCAAGAGCCTTGAGTATGGGTGCTGTAAACATGGACTCATTGAGGGTATCAAAGGCTTTCTGGCAGGCCTCTATCCAGATCACCTTTCTGGACTGCTTCTTTGAAGTCAGCTCACTTAAGGAGGCAACAATGATGCCTTATCCCTTAACAAACCTCTTGTGAGGCCCAGGAAACCCCTCACCTCAGTCTGTGTTTTAGGGGGTTTTCAGGCCAGGATAGTTTCAATCTTGGCCTGGAAGGCTTGCACCTTGCCCCCACCCACTGTGTGGCCCAAATACACCACAAAACCATGCCCTATCTCGCACTTACTGGCCTTAATAGTCAGGCCCGCCTGCTGCAGGGCCTGAAGCACCTCCTGAGAGTAGTATTGGTGTTCCTCACAGCTGGAGCTGAAGACAGCTATGTCGTCCAGGTATGCGGCACAGAATGCCTCCTTCTCAGCTTGGACCCTGTTGACCAACCTTTGAAATGTGGCAGGGGCATGCTATAAGATCACCCTAAACTGGATTTGACCCTCTGGGGTCAAGAATGCAGACCTCTCTTTCGCCCCCTCAGTCAGAGCAATCTGCCAGTACCCTGATGTGAGGTCAAAGGTACTCAGGAACTTGACAGCGCCCAGCCTGTCGATGAGCTCATCAACTCAGGGGATGAGGTGTGCGTCAGTCTTCGGGATGGAACTGAGTCCCCTTTAGTCCACACAGAACCTAAGTTCTGGAGTGGTGCCGGTGGACAGCCTTGGGTACCAGCACCACAGGGCTGGACCAGGGACTGTTGGTGGGCTCAATCACCCCTAACGCAGCATCTTGCAGACCTCCTCCTTGATACCAGCCCTCACCTTGACTAACAGCCTGTACATCTTATTCTTAATAGGCAACTGTCTCCAGTGTCAATGTCATGGACGGGCAGGTGGGTGAGTCCAGGTGTGAGGGAGAAAAGAGAGGAAATTTGCCCCAGCAACTGGCGACAGTCACTCTGTTGTTCTGGGGTCAGAAATGGGATAAGGTTGACACTCTCTTCTGACCCATCGTGCTCTTGGGCAGTCAGGCTGTCAAGGAGAGGCTTGCTCTCCTCTTCCATTCTTCGTTTGTTACCAGGATCATGCTGACTTCTGATCCCTCTTGAGATCACCAGGTAGGTAGATTCTCCCTTCTGCTCTTTCACCTCATATGGGCCTGTCCAGCGATGCCAGAGAGATATGGGCTCCACAGGCTCTATGGCCCACACTTTTTGGCCAGGTTTAAACTCTACCAAAGTGGCCTTCTGGTCACACCAGAGCATTATCATTTCTTGACTGGCCTCAAGATTGCTTTTTGCCTTTTTCCAGAAGCGATGTATCTGGTTGGGGAGGGCCAGCATGTAGCTGACCACATCCTGAGGGGGTTTCCTTTGAGCTTGCTCCCACCTCTCTCTGACAAGACTAAGAGGTCCCCTAAGAGGGTGGCCATAGAGAAGTTCGAATGGGCTAAACCCAACCCCCTTCTGTGGCACCTCCCTGTAGGTAAAGAGAAGGCATGGCAGTAGGACGTCCCCACTTACACCTCATGGGCTCAGGTAGGCCCATTATCATGCCCTTTAGGGTCTTGTTGAATCTCTCCACAAGACTGTTTGAGGGTGATAGGGTGTGGAGAACTTATAAGTTACTGCACACTCATCCAACATGGACTTCATGTACACTGATATAAAGGTAGTGCCTCTGTCAGACACAACCTCTTTGGGGAACTCCATATGGGTAAAAATCCCCATTAGGGCCCTGGCCACCGCAGGTGCAGTCACAGACCTCAGAGGGATGGCCTCTGGGTAGCGGGTGGCATGGTCCACCAAGACCAGGATGAACCTGTTGCCTAAAGCTGTCTCTGGGTCCAAGGGTCTAATAATGTCAATGCCTACCCTTTCAAAGAGGGGTGCGAACGGCAGGTAATAGGGTCAAGGGAGCCTTGACCTTTTTTACCAACTTCCCACTGGTCTGGTAGGTGGAACAAGACCTACAGAAAGCATCTGAGGCTGTCTTCATCCGGGGCAATGGAAGTGAGCAACAAGCCTGGCGAAGGTCTCGTCTTGCCTCCGATGTCCTGCCAGGGGAAAGTCATGATCCAACCCCAGTAGGAAGGCCTAGTAACAATGGGGGCCACAAGCACACAGGCTTCCCCAGGAACCTTAGGCGCGCTATATAGAAGGTTGTTCTCCCAATAGATAAGGTGCTCTCCAGAGGTATCACTGCTGCCTGGACCTCAGCTTGCGGCTTCAAGCCCCCTAGAATAGGGTAGCCCTTCTAAACTTTGCAGAATTCCTCCCTGGTGGGCCCACCCTCAACTTGCCATCCAGCAAGCTCAGCCAGGTCACCCAGGGTGGCGGTGTCCTCCCCGGTAGGCCGAGGAGCATCCTCTTCAGGTCCCCCATCAAACTGGACCACGGGAACTTCAGGAGCTGGTTTCCCATGCCCCTTGTCCTTACTCTTCTTGGCAGTTGCCTGGGCCATTGTTCCAGGTGCCCTTGACTCCCTTCTCGCGCAACCATGAACCGTGTGGTCATACAGACCCATTCAGGCAATCCCAACATCTTCAAGTGTGACCTGAGCTCTGCCTCCTTCTAGAAAGTGTGCTCCTGTTTGTTGCCTTGTAGACAATCTACAGGTATGGCAGTGCTCACAGCAATTTTTAGAGACCCACCCTCCCCCAAAAGGAACCAGTAGATGACTCTCACGGTTGTCTGCGATTATGACTTGGTGAAATGCGTTAGGGAAGATCTGCTCTGGACACCAGCTGCAACCTCACAGTAGTCATGCTGGCTCCTGTGTCTCTCAGAGTATCTACCTGTTGCCCATTGATGGTGACCCACTGCCTGTACTTAAACGTATTGGCAGGCTTATGGGCTTCTGGCACCATCTCCTTTTCTCGCAGGGACACAAGGGACACCTCTGTTTGCTCCCCAAAACTAACTGGGACCAACTCCTCCCCAAGTGCTACACTCACCAACCCAGGTGTATGCACACTGGTGGGAGCTTTGGTCTTTTGGGACATTTGGTATCTCCCTTGGAGTGCCCATACTTGTAACACTTTGTGCATTGGTGGACAAGTCTCCCTATTTGTTTATCAAGAAACTCTTCTTTTTGGGTTCGTACTGGGACTGGTTACCACTGTTCACTTGGGAGTTATTTTGGGGGCCTTTTGAGAACTCCTGACTTTTAAGTTTTTCTCCCCCCTCTTTCTTCTGGCGGGACCCCTGACCACCCTTTTGGGAGTCCCTCCCCCAGATGCCCTTTTGGACACTCTGGTGCTGACCCAGAGATCTGCCGCCTCAGAAAGCTTCCTTGGGTGAGTCAGCTTGCTGTCCACGAGGTGCTGGTACAGCTGTGTAAATCAAATATTGAGCATGTGCTTCCTGAGAATAAAGTTATACAGCCCATTGTAATCATTAATTTTGCTGCCCCTCACTCAGCCATTCAGTGCCTTGCTAGAATAGTCCAGGAAATCCACCCAAGACTGATTGGGGAGCTTGTGGCTTTCCCTGAACCTCTGGTGATACTTTTCAGGGGTCAGTCCAAATTTAGCTAAAAGCATGGCTTTCATCTGGGTTACCTGGTTTGGTCCTCTACTTCTAGGTTCCGAAGAGTGCCCTTCCCCACTGGAGGCATATGCTTCCACAGACCACCCCCCAGTGCTCCTCTGGGATCTTGAGTCACCTCGTAAGCTGAAAACCACTTATCAGTGTCATCCCCCACCACTTAACTGGGTAGCAGGGCTTTGAGGATCCAGCCCTTCTTCTCTCCTTCAGACACTGAGGAAAGGCTGCCACCACTGCTGGGATCTGCTTGTTTTGCCTTCAGTTCCAACTCTTTAAGGCTCCTTTCATGAGCCAAATACTCCTAAGCAAGTTTCTCCTCCATCCTGATTTTGACAAACTGTAGTTGAAACTCCCTCTCTGCCTTCCTGTCCGCCAGGTCCTCACGGGAAAGGCCATGTGATGAGACACTGCTTCCTGCTCTGGCAGGGAGTTCCAATTCAGGGGATTGGTCCTCCCCTACCCTGGAGACTGCATTTCCAGGGCTGATGTTGAGATCCCGATCCTGCTTATCCATATCATCCTCATCATCCAGCCTCTCTGTGGTTATCGTCAACTGGTGGACCTCTGCCCAGGCTCTCTGAGCTTTCTGCAGCTCCAACATGGTGATGCCTTTCTTCATTTGCAGTCCCCTTTCCTTGCAGACCTGTTTAAGCTCAGCCATTGTGTAAATTTCCAATACTGCAGGTATGGCTTCAGACAGTTCAGTAGTAGGAATGAGGGTAGATTTGGGAAAACAAAAGTAAGACAATCAGGGAGAACTTGAAAACACTTGTATTGTATTTGCATTTATATCGCGCTTAATACCCCTGACGAGGCGTCAAAGCGCTTTTTTGGCAAGTAGCACGCTACTCCGGAAGCCATAAAGGATTAGTGGTGAATTAGTAAAGTGAAATATGAAAGTAATTTGAGTGGTGGATATTTGTCAGTTATTTGGATTGAGAAGGATAGCGGAGGGATAGAAGAGGGTTAAAGGTTTGCATGCATATAGAGCTTGTTACCCCTGATGGGATGTTGAAGCGCTTTTTTGGCGAGTAGCATGCTACTCCGGAACCCATAAAGGATTAGTGTTGAATTAAAATAGTGAAATATGAAAGTAATTTGAGTGGTGGATATTAGTCAGTTATTTGGATTGAGAAGGATAGCGGACGGGCAGAAGAGGGAAAAAAGGTTTGCATTTATATAGTGCTTGGTACCCCTGATGGGGGTTTGAAGCCTTTTTTTGGCAAGTAGCACACTACTCTGGAACCCATAAAGGATTAGAGGTGAGTTAGTATAGTGAAATATGAAAGTAATTTGAGTGGTGGATATGTTAGTCAGTTATTTGGATTGAGAAGGGTAGCGGAGAGATAGAAGAGGGAAAGGTTTGCATTTATATAGCGCTTGCTACCCCTGATGAGGTGAAGCGCTTTTGGCGAGTAGCATGCTACTCTGGAACCTATAATGGATTAGTATAATGAAATATGAGTGGACATGTTATTCTGTTATTTGGTTTGAAAAGGATAGTGGAGGGATAGAAGACGGAAGGATTTAGACTTTTTTGTTGTTGTTTTTTTTTTGTTTTGGAGGTCAGCTCAGCAGTAGGAGGAGGCTTGGGATGAGTTTTTGTACTTAAAATTAATTTTATCAATTTTTTTTAAAACATATTTTTCTACACATTTACACAAAGCAATACACATATATAGGTATGTATCTATAGTACAAATAAATGCTTATATACAGAGGGAATATAAACATTGAGGGTAAATGAAAGCTAGGCTTTTTTAAATGTACCTAAATCTCTGGGTTTAGGGATAAGGGAATTTGCACCTATCTAAATCCAGGATTACCATAATCCCAGTGTTTTTTCAAAGTGTATTTACTGAAGACTGACTTAAAATAGGAAATCAAAAGTGTAGAGAAATTCAATAAATAAATCTCCTTCCATCCTCACTCTTATTTCAATTAAAACAGTACCCCACAAGCATGAGTGGCACCTACAACCAGGAAAATGAGAGGCCCTAGAATTCGACTGTGGAAGGCGCAAGGAAAAAGCTTCAAGTTAGGCTAGTTTTTGGGATGTGGATAGCTGCTATATTTAGGCCTGGAGTCAACTAGCACTGATGGAAACCTAATCTCAGACAATTCTGAAAGCTAGACACCCAGTGAGCCCAGAGTAGTGAGGCTTGTGTGGATGCCACCACTTTTTCTTCACCAATATGCCTTGCAAATGTTACATTTTGGTTAAAAACAGAACTACCTAACGTTTCTGTGACAGAAAGTTTGGGAATTTATGGGGACCAGCAAAAATTACACTACCTAGTGCTTCCACACTTCTAAGGATAAAAACAGGTTCTCATACATATCGGTGTGCCTTCCGTTACGGGCAGGAGCAGGCAAATATTGTGGCGTGAGAGGCCAATATAATGTCAATGTGGTGTTCACAAGGTCGGTAAACCCACCTGCATGTGGGGTATCATTTTTATAAGGAGAAGATTGAGAACATTGGACGGTAGAAAATTTGCTGTGAACTAGAAGTTCTGGAGTCTTCAGTCACAGAAGTGAGGTAACAGACTTCTTTTTTTACACATATTTTGATATTTGCAGGGGGTTCTGGTTAATAAACCATGTTGGAATTCATGAAAAACATGTTATCCTAGATTCACTTAGGTCTCTAGTTTTCAGAAATTTCGAGGGGAATTATGTTTCTACAGATGTAAGCCTACCGCTGGCAAAAATACTGCTGATCTCCACCAGGGAAGCTGCCTCCCGTCAAAAACATTCCCTGGTGTGCAGTATGCAGATCCCTGCACAAAAACATTGAAAACCCACATGTCGTATACCACATTCAGATGATGCAGGAGAAGTAGGTCAAGCCATGACAGGGATATGCTCTTGCCTGAGGAAGAATGGAGGAAACCACCATGTTCAGAGCATTTCCTGGTCAGCCAATCAGGGTGAGGGAAGTCTGGCATCCAGCGATAGAAACATTAGGCTGTGTAGATTTTGAAATATTTGGTAGTGATAGGTTTCCATACAGTCCAGAGATGATACCTACGGCAAAATAGAGAAGGGCCCTATGCTGGTATTTTCTTTCATTTGTATTTCAAAATGTCTGAATGCACTGCACCCAGTTTATTGACTTTAGCCATCCTGAGTCAAAAGAGATCCCATCCATGTGCATAGTAACCCCAAGCTCAGGAGACCGAGGGGAACATAGATCTGGGCCAGGCATTAGCAGGGATAGGTTACTGTGTGAAGGAGACTGAATAGAATTTCCGTGGTTTGGAAAAACATTGTTAAAACTCTGACAAATATCATTCTTTGCATTATTCAGGCCAGACAGTCATGGTGAGGGAGGCCTGGCTTGCTTCATTATATTCCTTAGGTTGTACAGAAAATAGATTTTATACTTTAAATTTAGTCCAGAATTTGACATAGTGTACCAAGAACAGAGATTCTATTGCAATTTAATGATCTGCGGTTGTATTGCATAATTGTGTAGACAATATTTTCTAGGAAGATAGACATATTTGGTAATGCCAGACTGCAGATATTTAGGGCAACAGTTTCTTGATTAGTGTTTAGGTTTGTCGACTTCAGAAATGTGGTAGAATAATGAGCATGTTTATTAACTAATGAAAATATATCCTCATGCTCATATCTCCAGGATTCAATGAGAAATGGATGCAGAGTTAACACCAATTCTATGTCAGGACCAGAGGCTTCAATTAGGCTTCTCTATCTTTACTGCAAACTTTCACCCAGATTGATCTACAGCAGAGGAACTAGGCCAGATTCAAACAGATAAATAATTATCTGCACCCCAAGAATATAAAGGTAGAGGAGAGTGGTGGGAGTGTACCAGGTACAATCAAGGGGGTATAAAAACCCCAATAATGTGGATTTGCCAGAGGTCAGCATATCGTCTCCAGACTGTGGTTTCAAAATGTTTTGCTCTCAAAGGCAAAGTAAGGAGCTTTGGGAGGAGGAGTTCACAGGGCAGGACCGGTCACTGCCAGCACACAGGAGATTAGAGTCTTAGATTATTTATGTGGGGTGGTAGTGTAGCACAAAATGACTGTATGGCTGTTGGAAAGTGGATTATTGGTAGGGGCAAATGTAGGTCTGCCACTGGCAATAAGGCCACTAACACATGATAGGACTCAGCATAGATCTTAGAAAATTATTCCTATGCTCAACCCTTGGTAACGTGGCTGCGAGCAGACAGGCTTAACTTCAAAGACAGGTATGTAAAGCATTTAAAAACACCATTTCAGTAAATAATCAAGACACCACACAAAATAAAAATCCAACACCAATTTATAAAAATAGGAAATATTTTTATCTTTAAAATGACACCAAAACGACAAAAATCTAATGTAGGGAACCGGAGATATGAATTTCCAAAGATTTAATAAAATATAGCACTTAGAAGTTTATAGCACCATATTGGGATACCTGCTCGCGATAGACCGGGGGAAAGTCAAAGTTTCAGACCGACCGCGATGGAGCCCTGGGCGGCTACAGCTTGCGGCAGGTCCCGGTCTCAGTTTCTACCTTCACACTTAGAAACTTTTCTGGAGCTTTTTCTCGCGAGGCCCCTCGAAGCTCCCAGCCAGTCTGGATCCGGTGAGGGTTCGCCGGCTTGACTTGTGACGAGGTCCCGGTCAACTTCCCTGGAGCGGACTTAGAAAATTTCTCAAGTTCGCTTCGGCGGGGCAATCCAGGAATCCAGGCCGACACGCGATGGAAGACAGGCGGCTTGGCTCTCGCGGTTGCTCCCGGTCGACTTTTCTACGAGCGGACTTAGAAACTTTTCTGGAGCTTTTTCTCGCGGGGTCTCTCGATGCTCCTCATGTAGCCGGATTCGGTGAGGGTTCGCCGGCTTCAGATTTTCTCTAGTCCCGGTCAATCTCTGGAAGTCGATGCGATGGAGCTTTTAGCGGGACGAACCTGGTTGGCTTGGCCGGCTCGCGGTTGAAGGCAGGCGGCTTGGCTGACCAGGTTAAGTTGGTCCCTCTATGGAGCTTTTTTTCAAAGTTCCTCCAAAGTTCTCCAAACTTCTTGAACTTCTTCCTGAAGTTCCTCAAAGGGTCCCAAAGTGTCTCAAACTCACTCCAAGGGTCTGGAAGCTCCAAGATGGTCCTTGAAAGTTGAGGACTTCAGTTCCCACAATCCACTGGGACGTCACCCTTACAAATCCACTGATGGGTCTCCAAGGTGTAGATTTAGTTGGTGATGTTCCAGTTGAGCTCTTTTAACCTGTAGCTTTCAGGGAGTCCACTCTTTAGTTCTTTTCCAGCAAGGTAATCCACAGGGCTGCAGTTTCAGATGGTGCAGTTTTCAGAGGTCAGGCCTTAGAAATCTTTGCACAGCAAAATCTTCACAGCAGGGCACTTCTTGCTTCAGTAAGTTTCAAGCAGCAGATCTGGAGGGCTCTGCCCCTCTCAGATACTTATTCAAAATTCTCTGGGTCAAGCAGCAGGTCACTCCTGACCAATGGGAGCAGGGTAACTCCTCAAAAATATGACCACATCCTGTAGAGTGTGGCTTTATTTTTCCCAGAGTGCATCAAATCTTCCAAATCCATAATGGCAGATCTTCCAGCAAGGAGGCAAGAGCTGGCTAAACACACCCCCTAGGATGGCTTATTTCCATGGACTCTCCCCCTACCATCTGCACATACCTTCCCTAATCCTAGGTCTGGTGGGGGTCAAAAGTGGAAAGTGGAAACTGACACTGTGGCCATCCCTCTGCCTTTGAAGCCCATGGTTTACGACTCCTCCCCTGGCCTGGCATTCCTATGGAACAGCACACTGCCCTCCCAGCAGAGCTGGTTAACCCCAGGGGCTCTTTATCACCTCTTCAAGGCAGCCTGGCTAATCCACTTAACTCTGACCAATCAGGGCAGACCACTGGAAGGCTGGATTTGGACCTACAAACAAGAAAGTCTTATAACTTCTTGTATGTACACTTTAGGAGAAATTCAACAATATGATATTGTTGGATTTAGCATTACTATTCTGAGAAGTCTTTGAACGGTAGCTCTATCTCCTTCCTATCAATAGTTATTATTTAATAACTTCCTGCAATGTTAACCTATAGGACATGGGATTTGCAATGGGGAAAATGACTTGGGCCAGTTTTCTAGCACCAGGTCTTATAAAAACATATTTTATAAGTATTCCCCTAATTTCTACAGGACCCCCACCCCCTGTGCAACTAGGGGAGACTTTAGGGGTTCTGAATCTGTAAAAATATTGCAGATCCTCACTTCACAGTGCTCCTAGCATCAAAGTCGAATTTGGGCAGCACTTTACTACAATGGGGGAGTGAAATGTGAAATTTCACTTTACCCAGGCATATAAAAACTCATTTTATAAGGGTCTACCTTATAGATACCTGACACTCCCCCCCCCCCCACCCCTGGGATACCTAGGGGAGACCCTGGGGGTCCCTAAAATGCCAAAACATTGTAGGTTATCCATTTTTAAGTGCCCCAAACCCCAAAGTCGAGTTTGGGCACAATTTACTTTTTAAAAGCAGTCCTGGCACCCAGGGCTGCTTTTAAACTGACCTCAGGCTTCAGCAGTGCACACATGCAAGTGCAAAAGAGCTGCTGGCCTCTAAACTGCCATGCCCCAGGGTACTGGGGACTTGTAGAGTAGTTTCAATCCCCTGCCCTATTATATACTAGGGGCTTATGGGGTAGGTCATGCCAATTACAGGGGTACCCCACCATACCATAGTGTACCCTAGTGTATGTTAGGTGTTTTAACTGTATTCCAATGTGTTCCTTTCAGCTTGGCACTGGCCCTGGGCCTGGTTAGGCAGAGCCCAGGGTCAGTCAGAGTCAGTTACCACCAGTACCAGTCAGCAAAACGTTGGGGGGTGCCCAGGGCACAGGAAGACTTTGCAACAATGGCACTACACAAACACAAGTCCAAATCATCACAGCTGAACACCAATGTAAGAAATTGGGTTGTTGAGCTGAGGTGAGCCCAGGTCAAGCAGCAGCCACATTACTTCTCAGGGTAAAGTCAGAAGCAACCCCTATAATAACCTGTTTAAAGCATTTGTGCCACACTTCAAACAGTAATACAGTGAAAATACACCACAAAAGGGATCCCACAACAGTATAGAAAATCAGAGCAATTTATAACATATAAAACAAGACCAAAATGACAAAAATCCAATCAGTAGAACCGGAGATATGCAGGTTTAAAGATTTCAATGAAAATAGCGCCAAAAAGCACAAATCGCCAAATGTGGTTATCTTATCTCGCCGGACCAGGACAAATCACAAGTTCAGGCCGACTGTGATGGAGCGCAGTTCAGCTACTGGGACCCACTTATGTCCGCTGAACATGGTACCTTAGAACCTGGTGCGCGGTCTGTGTGGCGTTGCTTTGAGAGACTTTGCGTCGTCTGACATCGGTTCCGAGAAGGCTGTGCGGTCAGGGTTTGCGGGGCTTGGCGTCGCAATGTGTCGGTTCCGGTGAGTTCTGCGCCGAAGCCTGGTGGGCCTTTGCGCCGCTTTGTGACAATTTTGATGAGCTGGGAGCTGTGGGGTGAGGCATTGCGCCGCTTGCCATCGATTCCGATGAGGGTGACAGGTGTCCGGCAAGGCTTTGCGCGACTTACCGTTGCTTTGCGTCGGTTCCCATGGGGACTGCAGCTGGGCTTGGCAGCGGTCCTTCAGGCCCACTACCCATGGTCCAGGACTGGAGTGGCACCACTTGGGAGGGCAAAGCTCACAACTGGCAGAGTTCAGGTGCTCTGTTCAAAGTTTTTGGAAGCCTTTTATGTCCCTCAGACTTCTGATCAAGAGACTAGCCAACTAGCCCTTAGAGTCACTCTGGGGCCCAAGGTTCAGAGTTGCAGGTCCAGTCCTTCTTACCCAGGCAAGAGGGCAGCAGGTCAGCACAGTAAGGCAGCAAACCAGCAAGGTAGTAGTCCAGCAGGGCAGCAGTCCAGCAGAGTGGCCGTCCTTCAGCAGGAGAGCAGTCCTTCTTACTAGCAGAGTATCCACAGGTCCAGAAGTGCACTGAAGAGTTGGTGTCTGAGGTTCAGTATTTATACCCAGTTGTGCCTTTGAAGAGGTGGAGAAACTTCTAGAGGTTTCCCTTTTAAGTCTGTAGGCATCCTGCCTTTCCTGCCCTGGCTCAAGACTAACTACACTGGGTATGCAGCCCTTTGTGTGGAGGCAGGACACACCCTATTCAAGTGTAAGCTGGCAATGCCCAGCTCCTCCCTCCCACCCTGCCTGTGATCCAGGTACACCTAAATTCCCTATTGTGTGTGGCTGTCTAGGAGGAACACACAAAGCTCAACTGTCAGCTAGACCCAGTCTTGTGACCCAGGTACAGACATTAAATGGCTAAGGCAGAAAAATGCCATCCTTCTAATGGAGCGATGCCAAAGGGGATGATGGACGGAGCGTTAGAGCAAATCAAACACTCACCCCCAGTCAACTGATCTGGGTTTAATCCATCATCATTCTTTAGCTCACTCCACCACCCCAGTTCAGACATGGCCATATGCAAATCAGTCTGACCCTGTGCCTCATGGGAACAGTCCAGCCCGAACTGCCAAGCAATGTCTTCCCTGGACCGGAAACAAGCATCCTGGGACCGGTTTCGGGTTCAAAACCCTCATCAGCCAGGCTATCTTGAATCCAGTGGCAAAGTGAGCAAGGGACCCACGTCTGGGCATACCCTGCCAACTTAGGGCGAACAAAGCGATACCAAAGGGGATGATGGACGGAGCGTTAGAGCAAATCAAACACTCACCCCCAGTCAACTGATCTGGGTTTAATCCATCATCATTCTTTAGCTCACTCCACCACCCCAGTTCAGACATGGCCATATGCAAATCAGTCTGACCCTGTGCCTCATGGGAACAGTCCAGCCCGAACTGCCAAGCCATGTCTTCCCTGGACCGGAAACAAGCATCCTGGGACCGGTTTCGGGTTCAAAACCCTCATCAGCCAGGCTATCTTGAATCCAGTGGCAAAGTGAGCAAGAGACCCACGTCTGGGCATACCCTGCCAACTTAGGGCGAACAAAGCGATACCAAAGGGGATGATGGACGGAGCGTTAGAGCAAATCAAACACTCACCCCCAGTCAACTGATCTGGGTTTAATCCATCATCATTCTTTAGCTCACTCCACCACCCCAGTTCAGACATGGCCATATGCAAATCAGTCTGACCCTGTGCCTCATGGGAACAGTCCAGCCCGAACTGCCAAGCCATGTCTTCCCTGGACCGGAAACAAGCATCTGGGACCGGTTTCGGGTTCAAAACCCTCATCAGCCAGGCTATCTTGAATCCAGTGGCAAAGTGAGCAAGGGACCCACGTCTGGGCATACCCTGCCAACTTAGGGCGAACAAAGCGATACCAAAGGGGATGATGGACGGAGCTGGACTGTTCCCATGAGGCACAGGGTCAAGACTGATTTGCATATGGCTGGGTTCAAACTGGAATGGCATGGTGAGCAAAAAAACGATGGATTTAGGCCCAGATCTCTGTACTGGGGTGAATGTATGACATTGTTCTGCATTCTGTCCATCAACTGTTGTTTTTGCATTTGTCACCCCGAGTGGGACGGGTATGCCCAGACGTGGGTCCCGTGCTCTCCATGCCACTGGAATCAGGCTATCCTGGCTGAAGAGGGGTGAAACCCGAAACCGGTCCTAGGATGCTTGTTTCCAGTCCAGGGAGGACCTGGCTTGGCCGTTCGGGCTGGACTGTTCCCATGAGGCACAGGGTCAAGACTGATTTGCATATGGCTGGGTTCAAACTGGAATGGCATGGTGAGCAAAAAAACGATGGATTTAGGCCCAGATCTCTGTACTGGGGTGAATGTATGACATTGTTCTGCATTCCGTCCATCAACTGTTGTTTTTGCATTTGTCACCCCGAGTGGGACGGGTATGCCCAGACGTGGGTCCCGTGCTCTCCATGCCACTGGAATCAGGCTATCCTGGCTGAAGAGGGGTGAAACCCCGAAACCGGTCCTAGGATGCTTGTTTCCAGTCCAGGGAGGACCTGGCTTGGCAGTTCGGGCTGGACTGTTCCCATGAGGCACAGGGTCAAGACTGATTTGCATATGGCTGGGTTCAAACTGGAATGGCATGGTGAGCAAAAAAACAATGGATTTAGGCCCAGATCTCTGTACTGGGGTGAATGTATGACATTGTTCTGCATTCTGTCCATCAACTGTTGTTTTTGCATTTGTCACCCCGAGTGGGACGGGTATGCCCAGACGTGGGTCCCGTGCTCTCCATGCCACTGGAATCAGGCTATCCTGGCTGAAGAGGGTGAAACCCGAAACCGGCCCTAGGATGCTTGTTTCCAGTCCAGGGAGGACCTGGCTTGCCAGTTCGGGCTGGACTGTTCCCATGAGGCACAGGGTCAAGACTGATTTGCATATGGCTGGGTTCAAACTGGAATGGCATGGTGAGCAAAAACGATGGATTTAGGCCCAGATCTCTGTACTGGGGTGAATGTATGACATTGTTCTGCATTCTGTCCATCAACTGTTGTTTTTGCATTTGTCACCCCGAGTGGGACGGGTATGCTCAGACGTGGGTCCCGTGCTCTCCATACCACTGGAATCAGGCTATCCTGGCTGAAGAGGGGTGAAACCCCGAAACCGGTCCTAGGATGCTTGTTTCCAGTCCAGGGAGGACCTGGCTTGGCAGTTCGGGCTGGACTGTTCCCATGAGGCACAGGGTCAAGACTGATTTGCATATGGCTGGGTTCAAACTGGAATGGCATGGTGAGCAAAAAACGATGGATTTAGGCCCAGATCTCTGTACTGGGGTGAATGTATGACATTGTTCTGCATTCTGTCCATCAACTGTTGTTTTTGCATTTGTCACCCGAGTGGGACGGGTATGCCCAGACGTGGGTCCCGTGCTCTCCATGCCACTGGAATCAAGCTATCCTGGCTGAAGAGGGTGAAACCCCGAAACCGGTCCTAGGATGCTTGTTTCCAGTCCAGGGAGGACCTGGCTTGGCAGTTCGGGCTGGACTGTTCCCATGAGGCACAGGGTCAAGACTGATTTGCATATGGCTGGGTTCAAACTGGAATGGCATATGGTGAGCAAAAAAACGATGGATGTAGGCCCAGATCTCTGTACCGGGGTGAATGTATGACATTGTTCTGCATTCTGTCCATCAACTGTTGTTTTTGCATTTGTCACCCCGAGTGGGACAGGTATGCCCAGACGTGGGTCCCGTGCTCTCCATGCCACTGGAATCAAGCTATCCTGGCTGAAGAGGGGTGAAACCCTGAAACCGGTCCTAGGATGCTTGTTTCCAGTCCAGGGAGGACCTGGCTTGGCAGTTCGGGCTGGACTGTTCCCATGAGGCACAGGGTCAAGACTGATTTGCATATGGCTGGGTTCAAACTGGAATGGCATGGTGAGCAAAAAAACGATGGATTTAGGCCCAGATCTCTGTACTGGGGTGAATGTATGACATTGTTCTGCATTCTGTCCATCAACTGTTGTTTTTGCATTTGTCACCCCGAGTGGGACGGGTATGCCCAGACGTGGGTCCCGGGCTCTCCATGCCACTGGAATCAGGCTATCCTGGCTGAAGAGGGGTGAAACCCGGAAACCGTTCCTAGGATGCTTGTTTCCAGTCCAGGGAGGACCTGGCTTGGCAGTTCGGGCTGGACTGTTCCCATGAGGCACAGGGTCAAGACTGATTTGCATATGGCTGGGTTCAAACTGGAATGGCATGGTGAGCAAAAAACGATGGATTTAGGCCCAGATCTCTGTACTGGGGTGAATGTATGACATTGTTCTGCATTCTGTCCATCAACTGTTGTTTTTGCATTTGTCACCCCGAGTGGGACGGGTATGCCCAGACGTGGGTCCCGTGCTCTCCATGCCACTGGAATCAGGCTATCCTGGCTGAAGAGGGGTGAAACCCCGAAACCGGCCCTAGGATGCTTGTTTCCAGTCCAGGGAGGACCTGGCTTGCCAGTTCGGGCTGGGCTGTTCCCATGAGGCACAGGGTCAAGACTGATTTGCATATGGCTGGGTTCAAACTGGAATGGCATGGTGAGCAAAAAAACGATGGATTTAGGCCCAGATCTCTGTACTGGGGTGAATGTATGACATTGTTCTGCATTCTGTCCATCAACTGTTGTTTTTGCATTTGTCACCCCGAGTGGGACGGGTATGCCCAGACGTGGGTCCCGTGCTCTCCATACCACTGGAATCAGGCTATCCTGGCTGAAGAGGGGTGAAACCCCGAAACCGGTCCTAGGATGCTTGTTTCCAGTCCAGGGAGGACCTGGCTTGGCAGTTCGGGCTGGACTGTTCCCATGAGGCACAGGGTCAAGACTGATTTGCATATGGCTGGGTTCAAACTGGAATGGCATGGTGAGCAAAAAACGATGGATTTAGGCCCAGATCTCTGTACTGGGGTGAATGTATGACATTGTTCTGCATTCTGTCCATCAACTGTTGTTTTTGCATTTGTCACCCCGAGTGGGACGGGTATGCCCAGACGTGGGTCCCGTGCTCTCCATGCCACTGGAATCAAGCTATCCTGGCTGAAGAGGGGTGAAACCCCGAAACCGGTCCTAGGATGCTTGTTTCCAGTCCAGGGAGGACCTGGCTTGGCAGTTCGGGCTGGACTGTTCCCATGAGGCACAGGGTCAAGACTGATTTGCCTATGGCTGGGTTCAAACTGGAATGGCATGGTGAGCAAAAAACGATGGATTTAGGCCCAGATCTCTGTACTGGGGTGAATGTATGACATTGTTCTGCATTCTGTCCATCAACTGTTGTTTTTGCATTTGTCACCCCGAGTGGGACGGGTATGCCCAGACGTGGGTCCCGTGCTCTCCATGCCACTGGAATCAAGCTATCCTGGCTGAAGAGGGGTGAAACCCCGAAACCGGTCCTAGGATGCTTGTTTCCAGTCCAGGGAGGACCTGGCTTGGCAGTTCGGGCTGGACTGTTCCCATGAGGCACAGGGTCAAGACTGATTTGCATATGGCTGGGTTCAAACTGGAATGGCATGGTGAGCAAAAAAACGATGGATTTAGGCCCAGATCTCTGTACTGGGGTGAATGTATGACATTGTTGTGCATTCTGTCCATCAACTGTTGTTTTTGCATTTGTCACCCCGAGTGGGACGGGTATGCCCAGACGTGGGTCCCGTGCTCTCCATGCCACTGGAATCAAGCTATCCTGGCTGAAGAGGGGTGAAACCCCGAAACCGGTCCTAGGATGCTTGTTTCCAGTCCAGGGAGGACCTGGCTTGGCAGTTCGGGCTGGACTGTTCCCATGAGGCACAGGGTCAAGACTGATTTGCATATGGCTGGGTTCAAACTGGAATGGCATGGTGAGCAAAAAAACGATGGATTTAGGCCCAGATCTCTGTACTGGGGTGAATGTATGACATTGTTCTGCATTCTGTCCATCAACTGTTGTTTTTGCATCCTTCTAATAGTGGCATTTTCAAAATTGTAATTTAAAATCCGACTTCACCATAAGTTAGGATTTTTCATTACAATTCCAAAGACACCAAACATGAGCTGCTTACCTGCTTCCATTTGGAAATTACAGCTTATTTAATGTAATAAGGTAACTCCAATGTTAGTCTAAGGGAGGTGCAGCAGGGAAAATCAAATGTAAGTTTTTCATTATTAGGACATGCAAAACTTAAAAGTACATGTCCAACTTTTTACGTACACTGCACCCTGCTCTCTGGGCTGTCCAGGGCCTACCCTAGGAGTGACGTATATGTTAAAAAGGAAGGTTTGGGCTTTGCAAAAGGATTATTTTGCCAGGTTGAAATGGAAGTTTAAAACTGCACACACAGGCTCTGCAATGTTAGGGGTGAGACATGTTTAATGGGCTACTTTGATGGGTGGCCCAATCAGTGCTGCAGGCCCACTAGTAGCATTTAATTTACAGGCCCTGGGCACATGTAGGGCCAATGTTACAATGTTTTAAGGAGTGAGCACATACACATAGCACTGGTTAGCAGTGGTAAAGTGTGCAGAGTTAAGGTCAGCAAAAATTAGATCAGCAAAAAAATGGAGGAGGAAGGCATACCGTTTGGGGGAAGACCACCCTAAGGCAGACAGGTCTAACACAATGCTATATTTTTGTTTTTAAATTTAACACGAAGGTAAAGAAACAGACAGCTTGAACCCTAGCCATTCCATATAAAAATAAGTAAAATGTAAACATACCATACCTTATGTTTACCTGCCAAGAGTTTCAAAAGAAATTCCTGAAAGTGGTAAATGCATGTGCTACCAAGTCATGAGGAGCTGGAAAAAAAATTCCCTGTGGAGAAAAAAAGTGTGCATTTGCACAGGGGCACTCTTCCCCCACCAAGAATTCTACGCTAAATAAAAATATGCACAGAAGGAGAAGGAGCCTGCAGGACCAGTCACTCGACATTCCCACGCCTGGAAATCTGCTCCTGGTGCAGCTTTGCCAGGCTTACAATTGGGAATATTTGTGATTAGGAAAAAAACAAAAAGTAAAAGTGTAAAAGTGCATTCTGGCAGCGATGTCAGCCTCCACCAGCACTTTTACACTTTTTTAATGGGCCACAAAGTATTTTGTTACCTTTTTTCTTGCATTTGAGAAGTATCTGAGCTTCATTTTGTATTGCATTTTAAGACCTTTATTAGTCTACGTCTGTGAATGTTCCCTCTCACTGGCGGCCTTTGCGGAGCAGCACCTACGGCACGTGATGCACTTGTTCAGAACAAGGAAGCATCACAGTGGTGGTGCAGGCACTCCACTTAAATTGCACTAATCTCCAGGCCAAGGATGGGCTCTGGTTGAAGGGTGGTAGGACATTGTTTTCCTTTCTTGGTATGTTTTGAGACAGGTCTAACTGCTTCTTTCGCATGCTGATTTTCCAAGGAGCATTAAAGCTAGACCATTAGTAGTGAGAGCCCCACATTTATATTTGAAAGACTGTCTCTGCCATCTCACCTATGAGATATTTAACCTGTAATTTGTTATATGAACAAAGGCACAAAGTCAGGACCTTTTCAGGAATTGTATTATGCCTTTCACAAGTCAGCCAGTGGGCATTAAGACATACAATACCATCAGCCAGTCCTGGCTCTTAAGCCAACAGCTTGTTATATTGTGGGGCTTGTAATTTTGCTTTTTACAGTTTCATTTTGGCCTCAAAACACTGTATGAAAAGTGCTGGAAGCTAAAATGCTGCAGTTGGCCCAAGTGTTAAACATAACATGGAGAAACTTATCGGCTATGCATTATAGTTTTAAAATGTTGTCTAGTCCATATAGAGAAAGGCTGCTAGTTTCACGTGTAAGGCCAAAAGTAAAGTCTGCTATATATTTTGTGATGATTCACTTGTTCTTTCAAGTTATACATTAACACCAGCATCGGCACTTCAAACTGTTTTGTGTTTTGTGTAGTGGTATGTTTTAAACCGAGTTTCCCAACAAAATAAAAGCACAAGGACAGCAGTGCAAGCACCCCCTGTAACACAAAGGATAGGTGAAGGGCAGGTGGCAGTAGCAAACGGAACATCACACAATTCTCTCACACATACACAAGTACAACATAGATAGCTAACACACTAAAGAGGGGGAGAGAGGCGTTAAAGGGACTGCTGTATGCTCTAAACAGACATAAATGTATTAGAAAAACAAAATTCCTAGAAGAAACAGCGAAACCACATAAAACATTCATATACTCATATAGGATGATGAACCCTCAACTACCTAATGTGATATGTTTCATTAGTGGGTTCCACACTGAGATAACTAATAGTCACTGACTTTACAGTCTCCTAGTTATGAGTTCCCTATTTGGATGAGTTTCTGCTACTTATGTCGACAAGTATGTTCTCCATTTGTCAAACCTATATTAAAATTGTGTGGATGAGCAAAAAATGTCTTTACTGTTGTCCCCCTAACATAATATTAAAAACAGTAGGGTCAAACAATCGTCAACTTTTCTTTTCTGTTAACACTTTTCGGCACTGGAAGGTTACCCATATGGAATTAGGCGCCTTCCTAGGAAACTTGGTTTCTCACATCAAATATTGTGCAACAGTCCCCAGTTCATAAGGCATATTATTCAAGCGTATTCAAAACATCCCTTGTTTTTTTCTTAACAAGGGACAATTGCATTGGAAACACCTCTTCTTCTTAAGATAGGTACACTCTGAGCAGAAATAGTGCAAGCTTCAATCAGAGCAAGGCATATCTAGGGTAGCAGCAGCAGACGTTTTCCCCATTACTTGACAAGTGCATATCAGACAACAGCATTACAAGCTTTGCTTGCTCACCGAACAAGAACAGCATGGCAATCGCAATACAAGCCTTCTTCTCTCGCAGAAATCGGCACGTCTAATTTTCCATTCCACGCAGAATAGATCCAGTAGGGCAGATAAGTGCCAGTTTTCATCACTCACAGAACATGTACAGTAAAGGCATGAGTGAAATTTGGGTTACAGACAGATCTCTGAAGCAGGATCTTAAGTCACTGAGCAGAACGCGTAGCTGAATATGTGTGAATATGTAAGTTCTGATAATATTCTCGTGAAGGTTATTCCACATTGGCATCCAGAAAGCCCTGCTGATGTCACTCGTCAACCTGCTGTTTGCATTGATTCTTTGGTTTATTTTGTATTCAGAAGTAGCCATTGCATAGTAGGTAATTGTTTTTTTCAAGTAGCTCAACCACAGACACAGTAACTATGCTCTAGGCAGGCATATAGCGCCAGCCTCTTTTAAAAAAAAAAAATTGTGTGCTCACCAGATGCTGTGCAATCTCAGCTTCGGCATAGCTGCCAAGTCTCCCAAGTCCAGGCGCAACTGATTAAGTCCAGTCCCAAACTTTTCTTGGAATTCTCTGACTTGTAGAGCTAGTTTTATACTGGGTTAATTAAGACTGCAAGTCCCAGAATTCTAAGAAAAAAAACAGTACTGGTGTAACTAACCACACATGGAGCTCATGAACTTGGTAGCTATGTCACTGTGCTGCACCTATTCAAAATCGTCTGGGTCCCCATTGTTCCCTCTGGTTCTCCTTCAATCCACGTTTCCCTCCATCCAAAATTAGGTTGTGCTGTCCTGTGTTTAAGTTGGTCAGGTTTCCCCGGGGAATCAGTCCCGGAATAATTAAAAGCGGAGTTTGAAACGAACGGGTTCCTATGGAGTCTTGGACCCTATATTAATGCATTTACAGGGAAAACCACTCGATTTCTCAGCATCACTATCCCAACAGTAAGTAATCCACAACAGTGAAGAAGCTCTTGTTTACTTAATGTAGTTCCCGAACAGAATTTGCTTTTTCTAGGATGTTCTTTTCCTGGCTTTTTTTCGTGGCGCATATTAATCTGGTATTGTTTGCTGCGTGAACTTGGTCGTATATGCAGGGCTTTAAGTGGGCCGGGTCTGTCCGGGTCTGAGCACCGGCAGTTATTTTCAGGGGGCCTCGAAACGGGTCTCTATCGGGCTCTATTTTCTGTGCAAAAATAAGACTACGTCGATGTTTTTTTGTGTGTTTTTTTTAAAATCTATACATGGCAATTAGCTAGCTGGTGCGAACTCTTTTTATCATGACGGCTTTCTCCAGAATCCACAATAGGGCTGCAGCATGCACGTGCGGTGCGTCTTCATTGACCCCCCCCCCCCTGCACTTGGGAGAGCAGGGCCGGTTCTATGATTTGCGGGGCCCTGGGACAAGAGGGAATGTGCAAGGCCCCTCTAATTTACTTAAGTGACCCCTTGCAAGGAAACCATTCAGAGACACTGCGGGAGGCCCATTGTATAGGATTTTAGCGCCCCCACAGTTTTAACTTTCAGCCCACAAGCAATTCTCACACCTTCAGCCTGATGGGTGTAAGAATTGCTTGTGGGCTGAGAGTTAACACTGTGGGGGCGCTAAAATCCTGTACAATGGGCCTCCCGCAGTGTCTCTGACTGGTCTCCTTGCAATTGGGACAAAAGGAAGCGTCTCCCTCCCCTAGGCCTCCAGACACCATCCCTGAGAGGCCCAGGGAGGGGACCCCTCCCATGGACCCTAACTGCAAGGAGACAGGGAAACAACAGGGCACACAGCGCCGGCCCTGTGGGAGAGAGAAAGCAGGCAGCGAGCAGCCCACTGTGGCTCCTCCGGGTACACGTCACAGTCCAGCTTCAATTATACTATTATGAAAAACGAATAGTGCGAGGCGAAATATATATATATTATCAAGCTTTGTTAATTAGGTGATTATGGGGAAGAGAAACGGTGGTACGGATCACATAAAAACGCAGTATATCGGATTTTATGAAGTAAATATTGTCTAACCTGCTTATTATAATTATTATGCTTCTGATGGAGCAGGGAAAATTAATTTTTTAACCCCTAACAAATTTTATAAATAATTAATAAAATGTTCGTTTAAATGTATTAATCAACACTGTATGTGTGGGAAAGGTAACATGCCAATGTGTGTGCTAAATAATCTATTAATGGATGTCCGTGTGTCTAATTATAACGTAAAAATAAATGCGTACTAATTAAAAAATAAATGCATGTTTTTGTGCTTCATAGAAATAAAACGTGTCATTGCAAAAACAATAGTGATGGTAAATAAGGAACAGCTTAAATGTTGCTTTCTGCTAGGTAATAACTAATTGGGGTACGTAGATGACGGGAGGGAAACGAAAAGGCTATTTTTCTCTATTTTAATTATGTTTTGTTTGCCTCAAATTAGTGCTTCTAAAGTATAACCGAGTGGCGATATAAAATGGCCGCCAGTGGGAAGATGTGCGCAGGCGCAAGGGGACATGTGACACGGGATGAAGTCGGAGAAAAACTAAACCTCGTGATGTTGCTGAGAGGCTAGGATGCGAGAAATGGTCAAGGCTGATGTGACCTAATTGAACTGATAGTGTGCCGTGGTGATCAGCAGAAGACCCGTGGGAAACCAGTTTAAGAGAAAGGACAATGATTGCGGAGTTCTCGAATGTATCGAAAGAAGTTACAAATGTACTGATCGAAGCGGATGGAAACATGTCTTGAGCGTATGGGAAAGGAAATGATCCAAGGACCATTGGATCCAAGAGAACTTGATTAAAAGAATGAATAAGATGACATGCATGGACCAATGAAAGAAAAGCGTGTTATTAATGTTGCAACAATTAGTTAGCAAAGTTAGAATTAGGGTATAAGAGGGCCTACTCTTAGTGGGAGGGGGTCAGTCGCAGTCAATCGCAGTGAGTCGCAGTCACAGTCAGGAGCGGAGTTGGAGAGTCGTGTTGATGTTGGTGGCTTCCAGTGCTGGGTGGTCCTGATCGATCCCTTACTGAGCGGGAGATGCTGAAAGACTGTTAGATGAGACGGGTTGCAGGTAGCTGATGCTGACGAGCTGAAGCTGCTGTTGCTGTCTTAATTTTCCAGTTGAGTATGAGAATCAGGTTATTTCTAATTCTTAAACTTAGGTTAGAAATCATTAGGCTAAATTAGAAAGGTAGGCAGGTAATTAGGGTTTTGGCTTCATGACAAAAAATTTCCTTTCTGCAATAAATTGATTATGCTTAATAAATATTTGAATTTATAAATGAATAAATTGAATAAAGTTTAAATTCTTTCTCATGCTTTTAAAAATTATATAAAATTTAAGATTCTTTAAACCAAAATGACTCAGTGGTTATTTTCCTAAATGATTGTGACATCAGTAATTGGTTATTGTGATTCAGCTGGTCTTAATCACTATGAACTAATTTCTTACATGAATGATTCATCGACAAAACAATGAGCAGGAATATCTTAAGAAATAACTAAAAGAAAGCGACAAGTTAAGGTAATAAGATATCCCGGCTCCTTCCAGCGGTACATAAATGGTGTTCTCCATTTAGTTCTCATGCTTCTCCTAGGAGTACAGAATTTCATAAAGGTATAAAGGAAATCCAGGTGTGTGCGTGTGTGTTAGGCGATGTTTATGGGCCCCATCGTCATGTGGATGTGAGAAAATATAGTTTGCCCCTGGATGACCTATAAGTGACCTGGGAGGAGAATAGTTTTTATTGTACGCGCTGCATCAGATTTCTTGGTAGCAGAGTTATGGTTATCTATAGATTAGTTTAGTGATTATTGTTTATTGATTATTGATTATTTTTGATGACTAACACTATATGTTGAGTCGCGTTATGTTATATGTGAGTTTTCACGCTTCTGGGATGTAGGAAGTGGAACACGTGTGGCAAGAGAAGTCACATGGAATTTGGTACATGGTCTGAATTCATTTTGGTAATAACGCAGGTTGTGTTATGTTAGGGATTTTCTGTACGAAAAGTGTGTAATTGAAATAGCAAATCACGTTTACTTGTGAAACTTTGGCCTTAATTCTCAGGAGCCTAGTCTCCACATGTGTCTTATCCCCAGAGAAACGAGTAAATTGTTTGTTTGAAAGAAGGGTAAGGTAGAGGGAAGTGCTACTTTATCGGCGAGAGTAAATAATTCTGTGGTAGGGTAGAGGTAAGCGCTGCCTACTGGAAATACAGGATTCTTGTGTAAAAGGACAAAGCTGTCACTTTTGTTTAGCGAATCAGACTATGGAATTGTTTTAATTGTTGTAACTAACGAAGAAAACAGCGAAAAGAAAAAAATTGCCGATAAATTTTGTAAAGGAGGGGTAAAAGAGCAGAAGTGACGTAGAACAGTGCCGCGCTAGGATTGGATAGTGCGCTAGTCACGTGAACACAGAGCAGGAGTGACGTAGAAAAGTGCCGCGCTAGGATTGGTTGGTTCACGGACGGAGGAAATTGTTCTGATTGATACGTTAGTGTGAGTCGCGCTGTAATTGGTCGAAGCTCCGTACACAGAACAGCGTTAGTGTAAAGAGAAAACAAATAGAAAACATGCCGTATTACGAGTATGAAAGGGAGAGAACGTCATGGACGACGAAATTGAAGAATTTCTTTAAGAAAGACAAAAAGGTTGTGACCAGAGAGGGACAAGTAATTCCTCCGCCGAAATCAGCAGCTTCACATATGATGCTGAAATATGGATATCATACGTGCATATGGTTGGAAAATTGGGCAAAATATACGAAGAATGATGGTGCTTTAGCTTTCCCTGAGAATGGTTCATTTAGTGTAGCGGTTTTGCGAAATTTGCGAGAAAAAAATGTGTAAATTGGAACCTAGACCAACACAGTTTGAGGCTTTGACGGAATGGGAAGATGAGATGTATGAACGAGAGAGATTCAGAGGAATGAGAGATCATGAGTTTATGCCTGGAAGATTGTGGGGAGTAAATCATGAGGACAGAATAAAACGATGGAGATGTGCTAACATGACAGGAGGTTTGTTTCCAGCTTTTACAGTTGAGGAAGGGACTAAGAAAAAGCGGACTGAGAAAAAGAAACATATAGAGAGAGAAAAGTATATGCATGAGAGCGAAACGGATGACGAGTTGCTGGAAGATATTTTAAATAGAAATCCACCTCCGTATCAGCAGAGTTCTACAGTGGTGACACCAAATGCGCCGCTAATAGAGACTATGCGAAATAAAAGCCCGGAAAAGAGAATTGAAGTAAATAGGTCACAAGAACAAATGAGAACTTCTCAAAATGAAGGAATAGAAAGCGACAATGCAAGCGAATTAGCAAGGACCACAAAAGAACTAACTGAGAAGATTAGAGAATTAACGAAAAATATGGAAGCAGTTACTGTGCCTGTAACAATAGGTCCAGTAATACCCGTTTTTGAGAATCAGAAAATTGATGAACGATCTTTGGTAATTCCCATGAGTTCACAATTTCAGAGAGAAAAGGAAAGGATGGAACAAAGTGCAAGTACAAGTAATTTGGCTAGTACTTACAGACCAAGTCCACCTACAAATTTGACAGTAAATGAGTGCAATGGTAGGAAAATGCATATGGTAACAGAATCTGCAACAGAAACCCCTGAAAAGAGTGGTAATTGGATAGAACTAAATAATACACCCATAGGTCCGACTCCTGATGAGTTAAATGAGTGGATGAAGGCATTTAAAATAAAAGAACCAGAAGAAAAACCATTAGATGTAATTAGGTTAAAAATCGATATGGAAGAATTAATTCTAGGAACAATTGGTACCGAAAAGATAAAAAATTACCAGGATGATGAAATAATGTTTCTGTGCAAAAGTATTACATGGAGGGCAAAGAATTTACATGACAAACTAGAAGAAGTAGCCAGTGAGATTGGAATAGACTTTGCGAAAGTGAAAACGTTGCAGAAACCATACAGAGTAGACTTTTGTGAAAAGGATATTGAAAATTTGAACACGGCAGGAAGGCTGACACAGATAAAGGAGTTAATTGTGTTGTTGAGAAAATGGGGTGATGTGGACAGATGGAAGGTTAGATGGACAAAGAAGAATGAGAAAACTACAGACAAAGGTTCATTGGCCTTTATGATAACTGAAAAAGAATCTGTTGCCAAAGAATACCCCATGAGAGAAACTCCAGGTGGTAGTTACGTGCATGTTCCCTTGACTAGGCAGGACATACTGTCATTTACCAATGACTTTCCAAAGTTAAGAGAGAAGCCAGTTGAGTGGTACCGACAAGTAGAGAGGTTTGTAAAAGTCTCAAAAGTGTTGTGGATAGATTTAGATGGATTGTTTGACATAGTGGTACCAACAGATTTGTGGTCAGAATGTAAGATTACAGTTGACTGGCCAACTACAGAATATCCAAGAGATCCTAAGACAGGAGCTCCAGGTCCTGATGTGATGAAGAAGTACGATAAGGTGATTACCTTTTTGAAGAATAAGATTCCTCCTAAAGAGACAGATTGGGTAAAAATCGATAGAACTACACAGGAAAGTAAGGAGTCTGTACATGCATATTATGAGCGATTGTTATTGGTTTTCAAGCAGTATAGTGGTTATGAAGAGTTGAGTGAAAAAGACATGAGTCATTTTGTATACCGATTTGTGTTTGGCCTGAAACAAGAAATAAGTGATATGATTAAGCAACACATGATAAACTGGCAGAATGGAAGTGTAGATGAGGTGCTGAGGTATGCTAAGTATTGTAGTGATGAAATAGAGAGTAAACAGCGTAAGTTGAAAGAGAAGGCAATGTGGGCACAGGTGAAGGTGGCAGAAAAACAAGAAGCTCAATTGGACAATAATAATGGAAATGAAACAGGACAGAATAAAATGCGACCGAACATAGGTAAAGGAAAGGGTCAAGTGAGTCTAGAAGAGGCAAAGAAGAAATGGCCATGTCATAATTGCGAAAAATTAGGGCATTGGAGAAACGAGTGTAAGTTCCCACCTAAACCTAATCCGGAACATCAATCATTAACTCCACAGGTGCAGAATGAGGTAGTTGTTCAACAAAGTCAGGTGCCGCAACCACCACTTCCCAACACTGTTAACCAACAAAGATACAATACAGAAACAGGATTCTACGGAGGAGAGCAGGTAACACAGTTGCCGCGAGCAGCTAACATTTCTCAGTATTGGTTGCGTCAGAGTAAGGATGACCCGGATGAAAGATTCTGACGGTGCCCAGGAGAGGGGAAAGAGTGCGTGCTTGGCGCAACTCTAGAGGTAGATCAGTCTGGTCCCTTTGTGGATGGAGAAGTGAATGGTGCAAATGTAACATTCCTTGTCGATACTGGAGCTACCCGTTCTACTGTTAGATCAGTGGAAATTCCAAACCTTCCTCTCTCAGGTGAATACATCCAAGTAGTAGGAGTAGACAATCAGCAGATTAAAACCCCACTTACTGAATTGGTGGAAGTAAAAATTGGTTCTTTTAGTAAAATGCATAAATTTGTATTGTGCGATTGTAGTCCTGTAAATCTTTTGGGTCGTGACCTCTTGTGCAAGATGAATTGCACAATTTATTGTACGCCAGATGGAATTGGATTTCAGACTTCAGATGAAGATGTTTTGTATAAAGTAACTTTGATGAATCAGGAACCTGAAACGAATGGTTTGTTTCCTGCATTTGATGCAGAAAAACTTCCAGAAGAACTAAAAAGTGCAGTAAAAGGAAGTGTGTGGGATTTTACAGGAGAAGACATTGGATTAATGAAAGAAGTTGATCCCGTAAAAGTGACAGTAAAAGAAGGGACAACTTACCCAAATACGCCACAGTACAAATTAACTCCAGAAATAATTGAAGGAATAACTCCTGTGATAAATAAAATGATTGAACAGGGAATTCTGAAAGAAATCATGAGCAGTCCATGTAATTCACCTATTATGGGACTGAAAAAGCCAAATGGAACATATAGAATAGTACAGGATTTGAGAAAGATCAACAAAATAGTTGTGCCCTGTTGTCCAATAGTGCCAAACCCTGCAGTAATTCTATATCAAATTCCACATGAAGCTGAGTGGTACACTGTGATAGATTTGTGTCACGCATTTTTCTCTATTCCTTTGCATCCAGATAGCCAGCCATTATTTGCGTTCCGGTTTGGAGAGCGTATTTTGGCATGGTGCCGAATTCCTCAGGGGTATACAGAAAGCCCTCAATCTTTAATCAGATTCTAAAGAAATCTCTGGAAGATTTGAAAATGCCAGAAAAATCAGTGATGGTGCAGTATATCGATGACCTGTTGGTGGCATCGAAAACCAAAGAGGCATGTGTAAGTGATACAATTGCTTTACTGAACCATCTAGAGAAAAGAGGACATAAAGTGTCTCCTTCAAAATTACAGTTTTGTCAGAAAGAAGTCCAGTATTTAGGGCATAAAATTGAGAAAGGAGTGCGAAAGATAGCGACAGAAAGAGTAAGAATGATTCAAGGAATGAGAGCACCAATGACTCAAAGAGAGGTAAGAATGTTTTTGGGAATGGCTGGATATTGTCGACAGTGGATAAGTGGTTTCTCTTTGATTGCAAAACCATTACAAAAATTGACCAAGAAAGATGTAAAAGACCCTTTTGAGTTAAACAAAGAAGAAATGAAATCTTTCAAAGAATTGAAAAAGAAACTGTGTGAGGCACCTGCATTAGGCATGCCTGATTATGAGAAGGATTTTGAGTTGTACTGCAGTGAAAGAGATGGATGTGCGTTTTCAGTACTGGTACAAAAACATGGAACGACAAAAAGACCAATTGCTTATTTTTCAGCTGTTTTAGATCCAATAGCAAAAGCATTGCCTGGATGTCTGAAAGCAGTTGCTGCTACTTGTGTAAGTCTGGAACAAAGTGAAGGTATAGTGATGGGGTATCCACTGAGAGTATATGTTCCCCACTCAGTAGAAATTCTTTTGACAAGAACAAAAACACAGTATATGACACATAGTCGGCTGACTAAGTACGAAAAAGTCATCTTGAGTGCTGAAAATGTGACCATAGATAGATGCATGAATGTAAATCCTTCAACATCATTGCCAGATGAGGAAAATATAATTGAACAGGACGAAGTAGATCATGATTGTCTGAACGTGCTGGAATATTGCATGAAACCAAGAGCTGACATAAAAGATGAACCGTTAAAGGAATCTGATTATGTCATGTTTGTGGATGGCTCATGCTTGAGAACAAAAGAAGGAGTTTTAAGCGCAGCTTACGCAGTGTGCACAGTGGCAACTGTGATGGAAGCGTCTTGTCTGAAAGGAATAAGGTCTGCACAAGTTGCGGAACTGATTGCTTTGATTCAAGCATGTAAATTAGGAAGAAATGTACGAGTCACGATTGTGACCGATAGCCAATATGGTTTCGGCATCGTACATGACTTCGGTCAGATTTGGTCACAAAGAGGATTTTTGACATCTGCAGGAACACCTATCAGAAATGGAGATTTTGTTAAAAAGCTGCTTGAGGCGATACAGTTGCCTAAACAAATAGCTGTAGTGAAGTGCAAAGCGCATAAGAAAAACGAAGATTACATAGCCGTTGGCAATAATTATGCTGATGAGATCGCTAAATATTGTGCAGAGAACATGGTGTCCATGAACAAAAATAGAGAAAGGGAGCATGTCTCTTGTCCTTTGCTTTTTACTAATACTGTCGAGACATGGGATGAAGTAAGGCAGTTACAAGAAACTGCAAGAGATGAGGAAAAAGATTATTGGATAAAAGCAGGATGTAGAAGACAGGAAAATAATGGTGTGTGGGTATACAGAGATGAAAGACCAGTTATGCCTGATAGCATGATTGCAGACATGGGACGGATGTACCATGGACAAGCTCATATTGGGAGAGATGCAATGATCAGACTTTTTAGACAAACCTGGTATAACCCAAAATTCAGAGCCATTGCTGAAAGTCTTTGTCAAAGATGTCTTATTTGTCAGCAGTTTAACCCAGGAAGAAAAACAGTAGTGAGTCTAGGAACAATAGGACGAGAAGGAGGTCCATTCACTAGGATGCAGTTGGACTTTATAGAGATGCCCCTAGTAACAGACTAAGATATGTTCTAGTGGTCGTCTGTTTGTTCTCTCGTTGGGTGGAGGCATACCCCACGAGAAGGAATGATGGAACAACAGTGGCAAAACTTATGCTGCGAGAGTTCATTCCAAGGTATGGTTTTCCAGTCACGGTTGAGACAGATAGAGCGAACACATTTTCAAAATGAGTTGATCCAATTGATTTGTGAAGCATTGAGTATTAAACAAAAACTACATTGTGCTTACAGACCAGAGGCTTCTGGGGTAGTGGAGCAGATTAATGGAACAATTAAAAACAGATTAGGAAAAATGTGTCAAGCTACAGGACTCAAATGGCCAGATGCATTGCCTCTTGTTCTGATGACCATCAGAAGCATCCCTGAAAAGAAAACTGGACTCAGTCCTCATGAGATGATCATGGGACGAGCAATGAGACAAGCACACGTACCTGTCAACAAGTTATTAACTATAACTGATGATCTAGTACTGGATTATTGCAAGGGACTGGCTGATGTGGTGCGTTCTGTGTTTCATCAGGTTGGACCGAATGCGACCACTCTTGAAAGAAAACCAGCCCACGACTTGAATCCAGGAGACTGGGTCCATATAAAAATCCACAGGAGAAGAAACTGTCTAGTTCCTCGCTGGGACGAACCACGACAGGTAATCCTAGTAACAACGACTGCAGTCAAGTGTGCAGGAGTGAAGAACTGGGTCCATGCCAGCCACACAATCAGAGTTCAAGAACCTACTGATCGACATGTGAGTCGACGTCTGGAAGTGTGGGATAAAAGTTTAACAGCTGGGACAACAAGGATAAGAGAAAGGGTGCCAGAACTTGAAGATCGACCTGAAAGTCGACATCTGGAAACCCCAACGGCAAACACCTCTAAAGAAGAAGAAGAAGAAGAAGAAAGAAATTCAGAAGTTCCAGAACCTGAAGATCGACCTGTAAGTCGACATCTGGAAATATCTGACACAAATTCAGAATCTGATGATTCAGTTGCAAACTGTGAAGAATTCCGAAGGAGAACTTGGGGTTATAAACCAATTAGAGAAGAAACTGAGCAAGAAATTGAGTCAGATGAACAACCAAGTACAAGTTATGGTGGAAATCCTTCAGAAATAATATTAATAGATGAAGTAGGGAAAGAAGTACACAAAAAGTTAGAAAATCGAGAAGAACCCCGAGGAGCAATAGGGACAGATAGAGAAACAGAAGAACAGGGAAATTTAGAAGCAGAAAGGGAGGAAAACACCAAATCGGAAGAACACCGAGGAGGGACAGTAATAAGGGAAAACAAGAAGGAGAAGACAGATCCACCAGTAGGAGATGACGAGATCATAAGTTTCAAAATAAGAGACAATAGTGAAACAGTTGAAACAGAAACTGAAGAAAGTGGAGAAGAGGAAAAGGCAAAAACTGAATCAAGAAAAAGAAATTGGAAATCAGAAAGAGAAGAAAGAGAAGGTGAAGCCAAAAGGCCAAGAAAAGGAGATAATTGGCCCAACAGCTATATAAGAAAATTGAGATATAGAATAATAAGAACGGGAGACGAAAGTGCTGAACAAGTGAATGAAGTAACAAGTCAAAAGGGACAAGAAAAACCCAGTGGAAAAAGATTACAAAAGTCCAAAAGGACAAAGAAAGTGAATGCAAAGTATAAGTCACCTGAGTGGCTGTATATTGCACTGACAGATTACAAAGAAGAAGAAAACACTCACGAGAACCAGAGACTGAGAAGTCGAATGGGAAAAGGTGAGATGCAACAAACTTGAAGTGAAGACTTATAGTGCTTCTGCCGGACATGACAATTTTACTGGATGTGACAAATCACCGGATGTGACAACGAAAGAATTCTGGAGAGAATTAAAAGAAAGTACCAAGCAAAGACTTTTTGAAAGCAGAGTGGCATCAAAGTCATTTCTGAGGTGTAGTGACACAATTTTCTGAAACTTAACAAATAGAAAAAAGCAAAATGGAAAATACTAGGGATAGAAGAGATAAATGTGAGTTTGTAAAAAGATGGTGTAAAATGTGCTGCTTTTGTACAGGGTTATTAATGACCATATGGATAGTTTTAGCAATCACAATTCCTATTAGTTTAGCTGTAATAGAAGCAAAGAATGATACTAAACCAGAAAAAGAAACTAATATTAAAGAACCAGTTATCCTAAGAAGTAGTGCAGAGTTACATAAGAATAAGTCAGTAACAGACTTTTCTAAAAATGTTTTTACAAAATTGTTGTACGAATATGTAGAGACAATGGATGTGAGAGATTGTTATGTTTGTATGCAGTTGCCTGCATCAGTGTCAGAAGGTGTGACTTATCATCACCTACCTCTAACTTATGGAATAACATGTAGTGTAATAGCAAGTTTATTTTATAAAACAGGTAGATTAGAATCTTATTATACTGACATAGATAAAATTTTTGCAAACATTCCAGTAGTACCAGAACTTAACAAAGTAAAACCAGCAAAGGTTTTAGGAGAATTCTTTCTAGAACATAGAAAATTAACCTTAGAAGAAATAGTTAGTAACAACCTTACCTGTGAGTTAAAGAAAGAAGAAAAGGTATTTTTAGAAATGGTTGAAGAAAGAAGAATGAAATTTCAAAAAGAAGCAATAAAAGAGGAAGGAACACATCTATGGACGTTTGAGGAAGGAAATCATGAGGGGAAAAAGATAAATGCAGCAATGACATTAGATTGGCCGCAAACAGGAAAGTTGTGTATTAGGAGAAATAAGACAGTCTATGACAATTACTTTGTAGGTTCCAGTATCTGCCATGACAATTATCAAATTCTGGGAGGTTGGGGATTCAAAGGTGGAAAAGATCCAATATTTCCAGGTATCTATTATATTTGTGGGAATAGAGCTTATTACAGGTTACCGGACCATTGGTATGGAACTTGCTATGTAGGCCTGGTCTTTCCAAAAATCTTTCACATGGATAGAGAAGAAAAGGGAACATACAAGATGATTAATAGTTTTACCCGTAGAAAGAGAGAAAGTTTTTCAGAAATTGTAGGTGATATTTTTGGAGCATTAATACCAGCAGTGGGAATATCTTTGAATGCATTTAAAATTCGGAAGTTATCCACAGTAGTAGATCGTTTGTCTACAGATACTGCGGGAGGGTTCTTAATGGTAAATACCGAAATGGTTGCCATGAGAGCTATGGTGATGCAAAATCGGCTTGCCCTTGATATTCTTTTGGCAAAAGAGGGTGGAGTCTGTGGAATGTTGAAAGTCCAACATTGTTGTACTTACATTCCTGATAAAAGTGAAAATATACAGAAGTATATTACAAATATTACAAACTTGCACAAAGAACTAGTCCCACTGGAGGTTGAAAGTGTTTTGGGAAAACTTGGTAGAGGGTTTTCTTCAGTAGCAAATTGGTTGACCAGAATGAGTAGACTAATGATAGGGAAAGTTATAATAATAGCAACTGTAGTAATATTATTAGCCATGGTGTTGAAAATAGTAATAACGTGTATAAAAAGAAAAGTAAGACAAAATAAGATGAAAAGAAATAACAGAATAATGAAAGAAAGAGAGAGAGAAATGGGTGAAATTGAGTTGGAGAAAATGAAAGAAAACATGTATAAGGAGACAAAAAGACAAGATGAAGAAGAAACAGATGTGTAAATAACAGAAAGCAAAGGATAAAAGACATGCTGCCTGAAAAGAAGTATAACTTGGGTTTTATGTGGTGATTTAAAAATCACCAAAGGGGGAGTTGATGGAGCAGGGAAAATAAATGTTTTTAACCCCTAACAAATTTTATAAATAATTAATAAAATGTTCGTTTAAATGTATTAATCAACACTGTATGTGTGGGAAAGGTAACATGCCAATGTGTGTGCTAAATAATCTATTAATGGATGTCCGTGTGTCTAATTATAACGTAAAAATAAATGCGTACTAATTAAAAATAAATGCATGTTTTTGTGCTTCATAGAAATAAAACGTGTCGTTGCAAAAACAATAGTGATGGTAAGTAAGGAACAGCTTAAATGTTGCTTTCTGCTAGGTAATAACTAATTGGGGTACGTAGATGACGGGAGGGAAACGAAAAGGCTATTTTTCTCTATTTTAATTATGTTTTGTTTGCCTCAAATTAGTGCTTCTAAAGTATAACCGAGTGGCGATATAAAATGGCCGCCAGTGGGCAGATGTGCGCAGGCGCAAGGGGACATGTGACACGGGATGAAGTCGGAGAAATACTAAACCTCGTGATGTTGCTGAGAGGCTAGGATGCGAGAAATGGTCAAGGCTGATGTGACCTAATTGAACTGATAGTGTGCCGTGGTGATCAGCAGAAGACCCGTGGGAAACCAGTTTAAGAGAAAGGACAATGATTGCGGAGTTCTCGAATGTATCGAAAGAAGTTACAAATGTACTGATCGAAGCGGATGGAAACATGTCTTGAGCGTATGGGAAAGGAAATGATCCAAGGACCATTGGATCCAAGAGAACTTGATTAAAAGAATGAATAAGATGACATGCATGGACCAATGAAAGAAAAGCGTGTTATTAATGTTGCAACAATTAGTTAGCAAAGTTAGAATTAGGGTATAAGAGGGCCTACTCTTAGTGGGAGGGGTCAGTCGCAGTCAATCGCAGTGAGTCGCAGTCACAGTCAGGAGCGGAGTTGGAGAGTCGTGTTGATGTTGGTGGCTTCCAGTGCTGGGTGGTCCTGATCGATCCCTTACTGAGCGGGAGATGCTGAAAGACTGTTAGATGAGACGGGTTGCAGGTAGCTGATGCTGACGAGCTGAAGCTGCTGTTGCTGTCTTAATTTTCCAGTTGAGTATGAGAATCAGGTTATTTCTAATTCTTAAACTTAGGTTAGAAATCATTAGGCTAAATTAGAAAGGTAGGCAGGTAATTAGGGTTTTGGCTTCATGACAAAAAATTTCCTTTCTGCAATAAATTGATTATGCTTAATAAATATTTGAATTTATAAATGAATAAATTGAATAAAGTTTAAATTCTTTCTCATGCTTTTAAAAATTATATAAAATTTAAGATTCTTTAAACCAAAATGACTCAGTAGTTATTTTCCTAAATGATTGTGACATCAGTAATTGGTTATTGTGATTCAGCTGGTCTTAATCACTATGAACTAATTTCTTACATGAATGATTCATCGACAAAACAATGAGCAGGAATATCTTAAGAAATAACTAAAAGAAAGCGACAAGTTAAGGTAATAAGATATCCCGGCTCCTTCCAGCGGTACATAAATGGTGTTCTCCATTTAGTTCTCATGCTTCTCCTAGGAGTACAGAATTTCATAAAGGTATAAAGGAAATCCAGGTGTGTGCGTGTGTGTTAGGCGATGTTTATGGGCCCCATCGTCATGTGGATGTGAGAAAATATAGTTTGCCCCTGGATGACCTATAAGTGACCTGGGAGGAGAATAGTTTTTATTGTACGCGCTGCATCAGATTTCTTGGTAGCAGAGTTATGGTTATCTATAGATTAGTTTAGTGATTATTGTTTATTGATTATTGATTATTTTTGATGACTAACACTATATGTTGAGTCGCGTTATGTTATATGTGAGTTTTCACGCTTCTGGGATGTAGGAAGTGGAACACGTGTGGCAAGAGAAGTCACATGGAATTTGGTACATGGTCTGAATTCATTTTGGTAATAACGCAGGTTGTGTTATGTTAGGGATTTTCTGTACGAAAAGTGTGTAATTGAAATAGCAAATCACGTTTACTTGTGAAACTTTGGCCTTAATTCTCAGGAGCCTAGTCTCCACATGTGTCTTATCCCCAGAGAAACGAGTAAATTGTTTGTTTGAAAGAAGGGTAAGGTAGAGGGAAGTGCTACTTTATCGGCGAGAGTAAATAATTCTGTGGTAGGGTAGAGGTAAGCGCTGCCTACTGGAAATACAGGATTCTTGTGTAAAAGGACAAAGCTGTCACTTTTGTTTAGCGAATCAGACTATGGAATTGTTTTAATTGTTGTAACTAACGAAGAAAACAGCGAAAAGAAAAAAATTGCCGATAAATTTTGTAAAGGAGGGGTAAAAGAGCAGAAGTGACGTAGAACAGTGCCGCGCTAGGATTGGATAGTGCGCTAGTCACGTGAACACAGAGCAGGAGTGACGTAGAAAAGTGCCGCGCTAGGATTGGTTGGTTCACGGACGGAGGAAATTGTTCTGATTGATACGTTAGTGTGAGTCGCGCTGTAATTGGTCGAAGCTCCGTACACAGAACAGCGTTAGTGTAAAGAGAAAACAAATAGAAAACATGCCGTATTACGAGTATGAAAGGGAGAGAACGTCATGGACGACGAAATTGAAGAATTTCTTTAAGAAAGACAAAAAGGTTGTGACCAGAGAGGGACAAGTAATTCCTCCGCCGAAATCAGCAGCTTCACATATGATGCTGAAATATGGATATCATACGTGCATATGGTTGGAAAATTGGGCAAAATATACGAAGAATGATGGTGCTTTAGCTTTCCCTGAGAATGGTTCATTTAGTGTAGCAGTTTTGCGAAATTTGCGAGAAAAAATGTGTAAATTGGAACCTAGACCAACACAGTTTGAGGCTTTGACGGAATGGGAAGATGAGATGTATGAACGAGAGAGATTCAGAGGAATGAGAGATCATGAGTTTATGCCTGGAAGATTGTGGGGAGTAAATCATGAGGACAGAATAAAACGATGGAGATGTGCTAACATGACAGGAGGTTTGTTTCCAGCTTTTACAGTTGAGGAAGGGACTAAGAAAAAGCGGACTGAGAAAAAGAAACATATAGAGAGAGAAAAGTATATGCATGAGAGCGAAACGGATGACGAGTTGCTGGAAGATATTTTAAATAGAAATCCACCTCCGTATCAGCAGAGTTCTACAGTGGTGACACCAAATGCGCCGCTAATAGAGACTATGCGAAATAAAAGCCCGGAAAAGAGAATTGAAGTAAATAGGTCACAAGAACAAATGAGAACTTCTCAAAATGAAGGAATAGAAAGCGACAATGCAAGCGAATTAGCAAGGACCACAAAAGAACTAACTGAGAAGATTAGAGAATTAACGAAAAATATGGAAGCAGTTACTGTGCCTGTAACAATAGGTCCAGTAATACCCGTTTTTGAGAATCAGAAAATTGATGAACGATCTTTGGTAATTCCCATGAGTTCACAATTTCAGAGAGAAAAGGAAAGGATGGAACAAAGTGCAAGTACAAGTAATTTGGCTAGTACTTACAGACCAAGTCCACCTACAAATTTGACAGTAAATGAGTGCAATGGTAGGAAAATGCATATGGTAACAGAATCTGCAACAGAAACCCCTGAAAAGAGTGGTAATTGGATAGAACTAAATAATACACCCATAGGTCCGACTCCTGATGAGTTAAATGAGTGGATGAAGGCATTTAAAATAAAAGAACCAGAAGAAAAACCATTAGATGTAATTAGGTTAAAAATCGATATGGAAGAATTAATTCTAGGAACAATTGGTACCGAAAAGATAAAAAATTACCAGGATGATGAAATAATGTTTCTGTGCAAAAGTATTACATGGAGGGCAAAGAATTTACATGACAAACTAGAAGAAGTAGCCAGTGAGATTGGAATAGACTTTGCGAAAGTGAAAACGTTGCAGAAACCATACAGAGTAGACTTTTGTGAAAAGGATATTGAAAATTTGAACACGGCAGGAAGGCTGACACAGATAAAGGAGTTAATTGTGTTGTTGAGAAAATGGGGTGATGTGGACAGATGGAAGGTTAGATGGACAAAGAAGAATGAGAAAACTACAGACAAAGGTTCATTGGCCTTTATGATAACTGAAAAAGAATCTGTTGCCAAAGAATACCCCATGAGAGAAACTCCAGGTGGTAGTTACGTGCATGTTCCCTGGACTAGGCAGGACATACTGTCATTTACCAATGACTTTCCAAAGTTAAGAGAGAAGCCAGTTGAGTGGTACCGACAAGTAGAGAGGTTTGTAAAAGTCTCAAAAGTGTTGTGGATAGATTTAGATGGATTGTTTGACATAGTGGTACCAACAGATTTGTGGTCAGAATGTAAGATTACAGTTGACTGGCCAACTACAGAATATCCAAGAGATCCTAAGACAGGAGCTCCAGGTCCTGATGTGATGAAGAAGTACGATAAGGTGATTACCTTTTTGAAGAATAAGATTCCTCCTAAAGAGACAGATTGGGTAAAAATCGATAGAACTACACAGGAAAGTAAGGAGTCTGTACATGCATATTATGAGCGATTGTTATTGGTTTTCAAGCAGTATAGTGGTTATGAAGAGTTGAGTGAAAAAGACATGAGTCATTTTGTATACCGATTTGTGTTTGGCCTGAAACAAGAAATAAGTGATATGATTAAGCAACACATGATAAACTGGCAGAATGGAAGTGTAGATGAGGTGCTGAGGTATGCTAAGTATTGTAGTGATGAAATAGAGAGTAAACAGCGTAAGTTGAAAGAGAAGGCAATGTGGGCACAGGTGAAGGTGGCAGAAAAACAAGAAGCTCAATTGGACAATAATAATGGAAATGAAACAGGACAGAATAAAATGCGACCGAACATAGGTAAAGGAAAGGGTCAAGTGAGTCTAGAAGAGGCAAAGAAGAAATGGCCATGTCATAATTGCGAAAAATTAGGGCATTGGAGAAACGAGTGTAAGTTCCCACCTAAACCTAATCCGGAACATCAATCATTAACTCCACAGGTGCAGAATGAGGTAGTTGTTCAACAAAGTCAGGTGCCGCAACCACCACTTCCCAACACTGTTAACCAACAAAGATACAATACAGAAACAGGATTCTACGGAGGAGAGCAGGTAACACAGTTGCCGCGAGCAGCTAACATTTCTCAGTATTGGTTGCGTCAGAGTAAGGATGACCCGGATGAAAGATTCTGACGGTGCCCAGGAGAGGGGAAAGAGTGCGTGCTTGGCGCAACTCTAGAGGTAGATCAGTCTGGTCCCTTTGTGGATGGAGAAGTGAATGGTGCAAATGTAACATTCCTTGTCGATACTGGAGCTACCCGTTCTACTGTTAGATCAGTGGAAATTCCAAACCTTCCTCTCTCAGGTGAATACATCCAAGTAGTAGGAGTAGACAATCAGCAGATTAAAACCCCACTTACTGAATTGGTGGAAGTAAAAATTGGTTCTTTTAGTAAAATGCATAAATTTGTATTGTGCGATTGTAGTCCTGTAAATCTTTTGGGTCGTGACCTCTTGTGCAAGATGAATTGCACAATTTATTGTACGCCAGATGGAATTGGATTTCAGACTTCAGATGAAGATGTTTTGTATAAAGTAACTTTGATGAATCAGGAACCTGAAACGAATGGTTTGTTTCCTGCATTTGATGCAGAAAAACTTCCAGAAGAACTAAAAAGTGCAGTAAAAGGAAGTGTGTGGGATTTTACAGGAGAAGACATTGGATTAATGAAAGAAGTTGATCCCGTAAAAGTGACAGTAAAAGAAGGGACAACTTACCCAAATACGCCACAGTACAAATTAACTCCAGAAATAATTGAAGGAATAACTCCTGTGATAAATAAAATGATTGAACAGGGAATTCTGAAAGAAATCATGAGCAGTCCATGTAATTCACCTATTATGGGACTGAAAAAGCCAAATGGAACATATAGAATAGTACAGGATTTGAGAAAGATCAACAAAATAGTTGTGCCCTGTTGTCCAATAGTGCCAAACCCTGCAGTAATTCTATATCAAATTCCACATGAAGCTGAGTGGTACACTGTGATAGATTTGTGTCACGCATTTTTCTCTATTCCTTTGCATCCAGATAGCCAGCCATTATTTGCGTTCCGGTTTGGAGAGCGTATTTTGGCATGGTGCCGAATTCCTCAGGGGTATACAGAAAGCCCCTCAATCTTTAATCAGATTCTAAAGAAATCTCTGGAAGATTTGAAAATGCCAGAAAAATCAGTGATGGTGCAGTATATCGATGACCTGTTGGTGGCATCGAAAACCAAAGAGGCATGTGTAAGTGATACAATTGCTTTACTGAACCATCTAGAGAAAAGAGGACATAAAGTGTCTCCTTCAAAATTACAGTTTTGTCAGAAAGAAGTCCAGTATTTAGGGCATAAAATTGAGAAAGGAGTGCGAAAGATAGCGACAGAAAGAGTAAGAATGATTCAAGGAATGAGAGCACCAATGACTCAAAGAGAGGTAAGAATGTTTTTGGGAATGGCTGGATATTGTCGACAGTGGATAAGTGGTTTCTCTTTGATTGCAAAACCATTACAAAAATTGACCAAGAAAGATGTAAAAGACCCTTTTGAGTTAAACAAAGAAGAAATGAAATCTTTCAAAGAATTGAAAAAGAAACTGTGTGAGGCACCTGCATTAGGCATGCCTGATTATGAGAAGGATTTTGAGTTGTACTGCAGTGAAAGAGATGGATGTGCGTTTTCAGTACTGGTACAAAAACATGGAACGACAAAAAGACCAATTGCTTATTTTTCAGCTGTTTTAGATCCAATAGCAAAAGCATTGCCTGGATGTCTGAAAGCAGTTGCTGCTACTTGTGTAAGTCTGGAACAAAGTGAAGGTATAGTGATGGGGTATCCACTGAGAGTATATGTTCCCCACTCAGTAGAAATTCTTTTGACAAGAACAAAAACACAGTATATGACACATAGTCGGCTGACTAAGTACGAAAAAGTCATCTTGAGTGCTGAAAATGTGACCATAGATAGATGCATGAATGTAAATCCTTCAACATCATTGCCAGATGAGGAAAATATAATTGAACAGGACGAAGTAGATCATGATTGTCTGAACGTGCTGGAATATTGCACGAAACCAAGAGCTGACATAAAAGATGAACCGTTAAAGGAATCTGATTATGTCATGTTTGTGGATGGCTCATGCTTGAGAACAAAAGAAGGAGTTTTAAGCGCAGCTTACGCAGTGTGCACAGTGGCAACTGTGATGGAAGCGTCTTGTCTGAAAGGAATAAGGTCTGCACAAGTTGCGGAACTGATTGCTTTGATTCAAGCATGTAAATTAGGAAGAAATGTACGAGTCACGATTGTGACCGATAGCCAATATGGTTTCGGCATCGTACATGACTTCGGTCAGATTTGGTCACAAAGAGGATTTTTGACATCTGCAGGAACACCTATCAGAAATGGAGATTTTGTTAAAAAGCTGCTTGAGGCGATACAGTTGCCTAAACAAATAGCTGTAGTGAAGTGCAAAGCGCATAAGAAAAACGAAGATTACATAGCCGTTGGCAATAATTATGCTGATGAGATCGCTAAATATTGTGCAGAGAACATGGTGTCCATGAACAAAAATAGAGAAAGGGAGCATGTCTCTTGTCCTTTGCTTTTTACTAATACTGTCGAGACATGGGATGAAGTAAGGCAGTTACAAGAAACTGCAAGAGATGAGGAAAAAGATTATTGGATAAAAGCAGGATGTAGAAGACAGGAAAATAATGGTGTGTGGGTATACAGAGATGAAAGACCAGTTATGCCTGATAGCATGATTGCAGACATGGGACGGATGTACCATGGACAAGCTCATATTGGGAGAGATGCAATGATCAGACTTTTTAGACAAACCTGGTATAACCCAAAATTCAGAGCCATTGCTGAAAGTCTTTGTCAAAGATGTCTTATTTGTCAGCAGTTTAACCCAGGAAGAAAAACAGTAGTGAGTCTAGGAACAATAGGACGAGAAGGAGGTCCATTCACTAGGATGCAGTTGGACTTTATAGAGATGCCCCTAGTAACAGACTAAGATATGTTCTAGTGGTCATCTGTTTGTTCTCTCGTTGGGTGGAGGCATACCCCACGAGAAGGAATGATGGAACAACAGTGGCAAAACTTATGCTGCGAGAGTTCATTCCAAGGTATGGTTTTCCAGTCACGGTTGAGACAGATAGAGCGAACACATTTTCAAAATGAGTTGATCCAATTGATTTGTGAAGCATTGAGTATTAAACAAAAACTACATTGTGCTTACAGACCAGAGGCTTCTGGGGTAGTGGAGCAGATTAATGGAACAATTAAAAACAGATTAGGAAAAATGTGTCAAGCTACAGGACTCAAATGGCCAGATGCATTGCCTCTTGTTCTGATGACCATCAGAAGCATCCCTGAAAAGAAAACTGGACTCAGTCCTCATGAGATGATCATGGGACGAGCAATGAGACAAGCACACGTACCTGTCAACAAGTTATTAACTATAACTGATGATCTAGTACTGGATTATTGCAAGGGACTGGCTGATGTGGTGCGTTCTGTGTTTCATCAGGTTGGACCGAATGCGACCACTCTTGAAAGAAAACCAGCCCACGACTTGAATCCAGGAGACTGGGTCCATATAAAAATCCACAGGAGAAGAAACTGTCTAGTTCCTCGCTGGGACGAACCACGACAGGTAATCCTAGTAACAACGACTGCAGTCAAGTGTGCAGGAGTGAAGAACTGGGTCCATGCCAGCCACACAATCAGAGTTCAAGAACCTACTGATCGACATGTGAGTCGACGTCTGGAAGTGTGGGATAAAAGTTTAACAGCTGGGACAACAAGGATAAGAGAAAGGGTGCCAGAACTTGAAGATCGACCTGAAAGTCGACATCTGGAAACCCCAACGGCAAACACCTCTAAAGAAGAAGAAGAAGAAGAAGAAAGAAATTCAGAAGTTCCAGAACCTGAAGATCGACCTGTAAGTCGACATCTGGAAATATCTGACACAAATTCAGAATCTGATGATTCAGTTGCAAACTGTGAAGAATTCCGAAGGAGAACTTGGGGTTATAAACCAATTAGAGAAGAAACTGAGCAAGAAATTGAGTCAGATGAACAACCAAGTACAAGTTATGGTGGAAATCCTTCAGAAATAATATTAATAGATGAAGTAGGGAAAGAAGTACACAAAAAGTTAGAAAATCGAGAAGAACCCCGAGGAGCAATAGGGACAGATAGAGAAACAGAAGAACAGGGAAATTTAGAAGCAGAAAGGGAGGAAAACACCAAATCGGAAGAACACCGAGGAGGGACAGTAATAAGGGAAAACAAGAAGGAGAAGACAGATCCACCAGTAGGAGATGACGAGATCATAAGTTTCAAAATAAGAGACAATAGTGAAACAGTTGAAACAGAAACTGAAGAAAGTGGAGAAGAGGAAAAGGCAAAAACTGAATCAAGAAAAAGAAATTGGAAATCAGAAAGAGAAGAAAGAGAAGGTGAAGCCAAAAGGCCAAGAAAAGGAGATAATTGGCCCAACAGCTATATAAGAAAATTGAGATATAGAATAATAAGAACGGGAGACGAAAGTGCTGAACAAGTGAATGAAGTAACAAGTCAAAAGGGACAAGAAAAACCCAGTGGAAAAAGATTACAAAAGTCCAAAAGGACAAAGAAAGTGAATGCAAAGTATAAGTCACCTGAGTGGCTGTATATTGCACTGACAGATTACAAAGAAGAAGAAAACACTCACGAGAACCAGAGACTGAGAAGTCGAATGGGAAAAGGTGAGATGCAACAAACTTGAAGTGAAGACTTATAGTGCTTCTGCCGGACATGACAATTTTACTGGATGTGACAAATCACCGGATGTGACAACGAAAGAATTCTGGAGAGAATTAAAAGAAAGTACCAAGCAAAGACTTTTTGAAAGCAGAGTGGCATCAAAGTCATTTCTGAGGTGTAGTGACACAATTTTCTGAAACTTAACAAATAGAAAAAAGCAAAATGGAAAATACTAGGGATAGAAGAGATAAATGTGAGTTTGTAAAAAGATGGTGTAAAATGTGCTGCTTTTGTACAGGGTTATTAATGACCATATGGATAGTTTTAGCAATCACAATTCCTATTAGTTTAGCTGTAATAGAAGCAAAGAATGATACTAAACCAGAAAAAGAAACTAATATTAAAGAACCAGTTATCCTAAGAAGTAGTGCAGAGTTACATAAGAATAAGTCAGTAACAGACTTTTCTAAAAATGTTTTTACAAAATTGTTGTACGAATATGTAGAGACAATGGATGTGAGAGATTGTTATGTTTGTATGCAGTTGCCTGCATCAGTGTCAGAAGGTGTGACTTATCATCACCTACCTCTAACTTATGGAATAACATGTAGTGTAATAGCAAGTTTATTTTATAAAACAGGTAGATTAGAATCTTATTATACTGACATAGATAAAATTTTTGCAAACATTCCAGTAGTACCAGAACTTAACAAAGTAAAACCAGCAAAGGTTTTAGGAGAATTCTTTCTAGAACATAGAAAATTAACCTTAGAAGAAATAGTTAGTAACAACCTTACCTGTGAGTTAAAGAAAGAAGAAAAGGTATTTTTAGAAATGGTTGAAGAAAGAAGAATGAAATTTCAAAAAGAAGCAATAAAAGAGGAAGGAACACATCTATGGACGTTTGAGGAAGGAAATCATGAGGGGAAAAAGATAAATGCAGCAATGACATTAGATTGGCCGCAAACAGGAAAGTTGTGTATTAGGAGAAATAAGACAGTCTATGACAATTACTTTGTAGGTTCCAGTATCTGCCATGACAATTATCAAATTCTGGGAGGTTGGGGATTCAAAGGTGGAAAAGATCCAATATTTCCAGGTATCTATTATATTTGTGGGAATAGAGCTTATTACAGGTTACCGGACCATTGGTATGGAACTTGCTATGTAGGCCTGGTCTTTCCAAAAATCTTTCACATGGATAGAGAAGAAAAGGGAACATACAAGATGATTAATAGTTTTACCCGTAGAAAGAGAGAAAGTTTTTCAGAAATTGTAGGTGATATTTTTGGAGCATTAATACCAGCAGTGGGAATATCTTTGAATGCATTTAAAATTCGGAAGTTATCCACAGTAGTAGATCGTTTGTCTACAGATACTGCGGGAGGGTTCTTAATGGTAAATACCGAAATGGTTGCCATGAGAGCTATGGTGATGCAAAATCGGCTTGCCCTTGATATTCTTTTGGCAAAAGAGGGTGGAGTCTGTGGAATGTTGAAAGTCCAACATTGTTGTACTTACATTCCTGATAAAAGTGAAAATATACAGAAGTATATTACAAATATTACAAACTTGCACAAAGAACTAGTCCCACTGGAGGTTGAAAGTGTTTTGGGAAAACTTGGTAGAGGGTTTTCTTCAGTAGCAAATTGGTTGACCAGAATGAGTAGACTAATGATAGGGAAAGTTATAATAATAGCAACTGTAGTAATATTATTAGCCATGGTGTTGAAAATAGTAATAACGTGTATAAAAAGAAAAGTAAGACAAAATAAGATGAAAAGAAATAACAGAATAATGAAAGAAAGAGAGAGAGAAATGGGTGAAATTGAGTTGGAGAAAATGAAAGAAAACATGTATAAGGAGACAAAAAGACAAGATGAAGAAGAAACAGATGTGTAAATAACAGAAAGCAAAGGATAAAAGACATGCTGCCTGAAAAGAAGTATAACTTGGGTTTTATGTGGTGATTTAAAAATCACCAAAGGGGGAGTTGATGGAGCAGGGAAAATAAATGTTTTTAACCCCTAACAAATTTTATAAATAATTAATAAAATGTTCGTTTAAATGTATTAATCAACACTGTATGTGTGGGAAAGGTAACATGCCAATGTGTGTGCTAAATAATCTATTAATGGATGTCCGTGTGTCTAATTATAACGTAAAAATAAATGCGTACTAATTAAAAATAAATGCATGTTTTTGTGCTTCATAGAAATAAAACGTGTCATTGCAAAAACAATAGTGATGGTAAGTAAGGAACAGCTTAAATGTTGCTTTCTGCTAGGTAATAACTAATTGGGGTACGTAGATGACGGGAGGGAAACGAAAAGGCTATTTTTCTCTATTTTAATTATGTTTTGTTTGCCTCAAATTAGTGCTTCTAAAGTATAACCGAGTGGCGATATAAAATGGCCGCCAGTGGGAAGATGTGCGCAGGCGCAAGGGGACATGTGACACGGGATGAAGTCGGAGAAATACTAAACCTCGTGATGTTGCTGAGAGGCTAGGATGTGAGAAATGGTCAAGGCTGATTGACCTAATTGAACTGATAGTGTGCTGTGGTGATCAGCAGAAGACCCGTGGGAAACCAGTTTAAGAGAAAGGACAATGATTGCGGAGTTCTCGAATGTATCGAAAGAAGTTACAAATGTACTGATCGAAGCGGATGGAAACATGTCTTGAGCGTATGGGAAAGGAAATGATCCAAGGACCATTGGATCCAAGAGAACTTGATTAAAAGAATGAATAAGATGACATGCATGGACCAATGAAAGAAAAGCGTGTTATTAATGTTGCAACAATTAGTTAGCAAAGTTAGAATTAGGGTATAAGAGGGCCTACTCTTAGTGGGAGGGGGTCAGTCGCAGTCAATCGCAGTGAGTCGCAGTCACAGTCAGGAGCGGAGTTGGAGAGTCGTGTTGATGTTGGTGGCTTCCAGTGCTGGGTGGTCCTGATCGATCCCTTACTGAGCGGGAGATGCTGAAAGACTGTTAGATAAGACGGGTTGCAGGTAGCTGATGCTGACGAGCTGAAGTTGCTGTTGCTGTCTTAATTTTCCAGTTGAGTATGAGAATCAGGTTATTTCTAATTCTTAAACTTAGGTTAGAAATCATTAGGCTAAATTAGAAAGGTAGGCAGGTAATTAGGGTTTTGGCTTCATGACAAAAAATTTCCTTTCTGCAATAAATTGATTATGCTTAATAAATATTTGAATTTATAAATGAATAAATTGAATAAAGTTTAAATTCTTTCTCATGCTTTTAAAAATTATATAAAATTTAAGATTCTTTAAACCAAAATGACTCAGTGGTTATTTTCCTAAATGATTGTGACATCAGTAATTGGTTATTGTGATTCAGCTGGTCTTAATCACTATGAACTAATTTCTTACATGAATGATTCATCGACAAAACAATGAGCAGGAATATCTTAAGAAATAACTAAAAGAAAGCGACAAGTTAAGGTAATAAGATATCCCGGCTCCTTCCAGCGGTACATAAATGGTGTTCTCCATTTAGTTCTCATGCTTCTCCTAGGAGTACAGAATTTCATAAAGGTATAAAGGAAATCCAGGTGTGTGCGTGTGTGTTAGGCTATGTTTATGGGCCCCATCGTCATGTGGATGTGAGAAAATATAGTTTGCCCCTTGATGACCTATAAGTGACCTGGGAGGAGAATAGTTTTTATTGTACGCGCTGCATCACTTCCATTACTACTGCTATTATTAATATTATCATCATCGCGAATAATATTTGTTGATAACGATGAAAACAAAAATGCAATAAAAAGTTATTAATTTAAAAGAATGATAATGTAATAGTACTGATGCAAATAAATAAGCATAGTTTTTATGTTGATTCTGCATGGCGAGTAAAGTAGGGAGTGCTCTAATCCGTGTTTACAGGCCCAGCTGGGTTGTGGTAGATGTGATTTGAGGTGTACGGCAGGCTGTACTGAAGTAAATGTGCTTTGACAACCTGTCTCACAATTCTACCTGCATTGAGGTTAGGTGGAATATATTGTGTCATGTCTATGTTTGTGTATACTGCAGTTGTTCTCTGAGGAGTCCTAGAGCTGACGGCTTATCAGAGCAGGGGGAACTGCTACACTAGTTATTTTTATTTAGACCACGCCCCTACTTAGATAGGCCACACCCCTTTGAGGTTTGCCCCGTCCCTTTTAGAGCACCCCCAGTTTTTTTTCCCCACTTAAAGCCCTGCGTATATGTAGGTGTTTGTGTGAGTTGATATGGTGGGTGTTTAGAACGGACCGCGATTGGGAGCTCTGGAGTTTAGTCTAATTTGCACTGCCTGTCAGTGAGTCATAAAGGTGTGCAAAATATATGCACATCCAATCACTGGCCCTTCTGCAGAGCATACAGAAAAATGGTCACATATGTGTCAATAGTAATTGGGATTTTAAACTACATGTTAAACCGTGCCCGTTAATTACTTAAGCCACGCCTCTGGAAAGGATTAGTAGTTACGCTGCAGAAGCCACGCCCAGTAGTGTAGCCAGTGTCATGGGCCCTGGTAAAGAAGGAAATGAGACCCCGGGTGCCTGCTTGATCTGTGAAATACAGCAGTAATAATCAGGGTTCAGTGGACTCCTCAGCCCTCTGGGCCCCATTGCCACTGCACCCGCTGCACAAAAGTATGCTACTCCCCTGGCTACGACCCTATTAGAGACTATACTCCCCCATATTTCTCATTCCACTTTAAACCCAGGTGTAGTCTCGTAACGATAGCTGTTTGCTCTGAAGGCTCTCGGCTCGTGTGTTCTGTTTCAACGACTTGCCTTAAAGTAAACAACGCGATGACGCAGCCTTGCGTGACGAACGTAGCTGCCGTTGCTAGGGACGCGGTAACCACAGTAACCAATATATAACACATGATGGCGTCTCAGAGCAGGAAGAGCAAAAGGTAAGAAGAAATATGACAGGCGGCCCAGGTGACCCTAGGTTGCTGGGACAAGACGCCCCTGAGGGAAGGAACAAGAGTGAAGGGACAAACAGCAGCGTAATATAGAGACTGGGGTCCCTCTGTTGAGATAATAAGTGACCCAGTACACGGGAAACAAGGCAATGAGAGGGCGCAAAAACACACGAGGGAAGGGAGGCGAGACCCCTGTCTAAATTGATTGAAGGAGGTTCCCGAAGAAGGGTAAACGGTCTAATGGAATAAAAGGAGGACACTCTGGGGATAGCCGTCTCCACGCGGAATATAGCTAAGTGGGGTCACGGAAGAGTAACCAGGCAGCTCTAAGAAGGGACAGAAGTCCCTGAGAAAATGGACTGCAGGATAATAATGAGAAGGGCAGTAGAATAGTGATGGGAGGGGTACAGGGCAACCAAGAGAGAAGGAAAAATTCCCTAAATGAGAGAAGGCATGAGCCTCATATGGGAAGAGACAGAGGTTCTCCGATCGAATGTGACTGTTTCTGAAGTAGCAGAACTTCTTATGTTATGTGTATTTGTACAGTCCACTAGCACCCATGAGGGTATCCTGGCTCTGTGCAAGTGTGAAAATCTAGGCGGAGAGTTGGGGGAGTGAGAGGGGGGGGGGCGGGGGGCTGATCTCAAGAAGAGAGGAGGTGGCTGTGACGTGTAGTGCGAGGTTGTTCCACACTTTAGGAGAGATGTAAGAGAAAGTTCTACCTCTGATTATGTTTTGTGAATGTAAGGGTTGTATACTAGTAAGGATCTGAAAGGTCCAAAAGTTGCTGTAAGGGGAACGCCTTACAGAGTGCAAGAAAAGTTTAGATATGCACATATTTTTTAGTATCTGGATTTCTTCCTGCTCTCATGCTTCTCCCTAGTTGTCTGAAATGGGGGCAAATGCCTCTCAGCTATTATACTGGGTCACATGTTTTAGCCCTTCCCATTAGCACCCGAGAATAGTACACTCGCCTGCAATGGCGTTTTCCTTCCCAAACCCAAATCACACGGTTAGTAAGACAAATAAGGGTCAGGAACAGGTTCATTGGTATTCCAGGTAGAACGTATATTGATTTTACTTAACAATTCACACAAGGCATTTTTAAACGTGTATAATATACAGAGTAAGATTAAAATATAACATATACTATTGAATTGAGAATTCACACATGTTCCTGTTTACTTCCCTCCTCAGGGGGCAGGAACCAACAGCCAGCAAATATATTTATAGCAAAGAATTACACAATACTGAATATGAGATCATGATAAAGATGAATTGCATATTTACAAAACCAGTTACCAGGAAACTGCTTAATGAACTGTCCCTGCCTGGGGTACCAGTGACCAAATTGGTCACAGCCCATGAAAACATAAACGCTGGACAACCGATGGCTAGAAGGCCTGGACCACCCGCAGATGATACTTCTTTCCAACAAGCACTGTACTCACCTGAAACACCCACACAAGGAGTACATGAGAATATCCAGGACCAATATACTTCCAATACCCAGTATACAATGTGGTAACTGCAGAGATGTAAATCAAAATTTCCCTCATACGGAGTGTGCTTCAACCTGGATCTTGAGCCCAACCAGGACTGGAACTGTCCCAGTATCAAGTGCCATCTTGAGACTTAGGGCATCAATACGATGCTGGTGGGACAGCCACCGACAGGCCGTTGGTGGTTGTCCCACCCACAGACAGTCCTTCGGGCAGACCACCGCACTGCAATGCAGGTGGTCGGCCCCTTGACTGTCAGGGGATGGACTGCCGCCTCTGACAGGATCTATTGACCCCGATGAGCAGTGGTTGGAATTTTGATCCTGAATGGAGGCGGTGCCTGCTCAGGCACCACAGTCAGGATCACGCTGTCCCTTCCCGACTGCCTGTTCATGGCGGTCCCACCGCCATTAAGAGGTAGTCGGAAAGGAACTTTGGGGGCCCCAAGCAGGTCCCCTGTCCCCCATGGACCACTGTAATGTGGCCCTGGGTCCCACATAGTACCCCCATGCACATTCATGCACCGTGTGCCAGGCATCACATGGTGCCTGGCACACGATGCATGAATGGGGAGAAAGTGTTCAATAAAATTGTAGCTTGTGCTGTGGCCCTTTTCCTTGGGCTGCAGCACAAGCCACAATGTTATTGAGCACTATTCCGCCCGCCAGCCCAGGGGGCACATTGTAATTGGGCGGCAGGACTGCCGACATCTTGTTGGGAAGACCCTGCCCACTGCGATGGCGGTCGGAAGCTTGTCTGACCGCCATCGTAACATGCCCCTTATTGACAACGGTTCCCTCTTGAGCTCCCACCCTGTGCCTGCCAAAACAGCAATTCAGGTTATAATTGAAAATCGCTGGGGAACAAAACACTAGCCAACCCCTGGTTAGCTGCGGGGCCTGCCAATATATTTTCTGGCTTTCAAGCACACTCTAGAAACAGAATAAATAACCCAGTAGGGAAATGCTCTCTGCAGCTTCCACTCACTAGCAGCCATAGGAAACTGTGAGGGTACTATTTTGGGTGCCTCAGTGCTGAGGAATGCTACTACAAGGCACCATCAGTGAGCTGCAGTTCCTGATAACATAATTCTACAAGGCACCATCAGTGAGCTGCAGTACCAGATGACATAATTCCCAGCCTTCCTGGATGCTCCTCTGACCGACCATACTTGGTGGCTATGGTTAATAGTCTGGAATACTAAATGAAAACAAACTGGAACATACCTACACCTTGATGTCTAGTCAGTGGGTCTTCATGTATTACCACCAGCTCCTTCTTAGCTGAGGCATTTGCTGCTGATTAACAGAGATGATGGGCCTATGAACAAAATAAATCATCCTCTAGTGATGTCAGCCTTATTTGGCTTTTGACCAGATGGAATTGGCGCACCTGGCAGTGCATGCTGCCTGAATTTTTCCAGGTGGGAACCTGCACTTAGCCGTCCTATGAAGGCAGAGGAGCCTTGTTGACGTTCTTCCGGATGGAAGCTACTGAGGCAATGCGTTATTATATATGTATAAATTCCACTGTCTGACCGAGTAACCATCTAGGCTCCACCCTCTTAACGACTTAAGTGTAAAAAAAGACAGCTTTGCCATTGTCCTTCTGAACATGGTGCTTTTAGCCCCTACCTTGTGAGTTCACCCCCTGTACCCTGTAGGAGGAGATGCCGCCTTTATTGTTGGATGCCAGTGGTACCAACTGAGCCATCATATCCTGCGTTATTCATTTAAGTCCCTGATATTTCATGTCAGAAACAATTACGAAGAACATATTAGCTGGAGCAATAGCTGACTACCTAGGTTGGCCTGCCACCTGAAAATTGCTGTTTTTTGCTTTATTAGCTCCACCCGCTCACGCTTTGCACAGTGATTTGCATCCTAAAATAGCATCATATTACATGACAGACGTGGCTTAACCCAGCTTCCTGCTGAAACTGTGAAGCTGACAAACTTTGATCTTGACAGTTCCTAAACATAGGAGTTAGTACTCACTCCTAACTGGAAGAGAATGTTTCCTCGATTTCACAATTGTTGAAACCAATTTAACTGTGCAAAACCACCTCCCACCCCAGCACGGCTAAACGCCAATTGCTCTCTGCTTCGTTACGACCTCAGAACATCTGACTAGTGCACGTCTGCGCAGCAAGCAGTCAACCCACCAAACCACGTGCCACCTCACACTAGCACAGCTTCTCCCTGCTTCCTTCATTTTACAAGTTGTGCCTGAGAGCATATGTAGTGGAATATTGAGCAGAATAACCCTGTCAGTAACATGACCATTCCCTGGATATTTTCTTTGTAAAGCAAACTTCTCCATTCCAGCTGGATTCTTCAGGTGAGTGAGAAAGGTTGAAGCTTGCTCTGCAGGGAGTGAGGCAAAGCCACGACTCGGGGCAGGGCGGGGTTTATATACCCTTGCAATGGCTCAATGGATGTAGCTAGATCACGTGTGCTACGTGAGACACATGGTTATCTGCAAGGTTCTCAAACCCTTGAGGAAAACACGAGTTAGTACACTCTCTTTGACCCTACAGGAAGAGCAGGTGCAACTTGGCAATCGGAACCAAATAAAAGGAAGCAAATGTATCGTTTTCACTTGAACGTGCATAATGGAAAACAACACCAAGGCCTTAGTAACAGCTGGAGCAAGGCTTGCCATTGGCTCACAGGATTCAGGGGGAAGCTTGCACGGATTCAAGCGCAATGGAATTACGGGTTGTGGGGAACATGGCACTTTATGCCACATACCCCTGTGGCATAAAGTGCCACAGGGGTAATATAACACAAGCCATGCATGCTAGACCACTACGCAGAGGGCGTAGGAAGAGGTCGTGCAGAGAGGGAAAAGGAGGGGTCATGACCGAGAGGGCACACGAGGGGTTAGTGACACATATAATATGGCAACTGTGGTATTGACTCAGATTACTGCCTGTCCCTTTTCTAAATCTTCTAACTTAAATGGCCGCCAGGAGCCTTGCCACACTTTGCAACCATTGCCCTCAAACTGTATTTGTTTATTGTAACAGCTCTGGTCAACAGGTTAATTCTTATATTCTTTATTGTTAATCTTTAGGTATCGGAACATACTTGATATCTGCCCCAGGCCATTACAATATGACTGGGTGCTTACAATTACCTACTAAGCCTTTCACAAAGACGACATGAATCTTTTCTACTGCAGTCCACGGTTATTCGCTAATTCCTCTCATACCTTTAATATTTACGTTCATAAATAATGTATTTATCAAGGTAGTCCTTCACTTTCAAGGCAGCGTATGGTAGTGATAATAGTTACCAATTTTATAGTTATTTGTTTCTGTTTCTACGCAACTGTGGTTGGGATGAGGGCATGCATGGGACAACTGTCTTAAATATGTTAATTAGAATGACTTCATGAACCTTTCCACATATGTCAATGGTTACTTTTTAATTCCTCTCTTCCTACCAACATTTACGTTCTCAATTAACGAACACTTGCAGAGCACCTTTTTGCTTTCCTATCAGTCTACAGTATTTATCACAATTGCCATTTTAAAGTTGTTTATTTCCGCATTTACCCTAATGCTGTGGGCATGATGGCACATATTGGAAAATTCCCCTTGCTCCATGGCCACCCAGTAATATCATGAGTTTGTGTAGCAACTTTAATGGGCTCTTTCTTCCTTACTATCCCTTACACCAATGACCGACATTAAGAGGGATGTTGCAGTGTTACTATTTTGGCGCCTCACAGGCAGATAATAAGTTATCATGCCTGTAGCCATTTTCTTTGTTAATTACTACATTACGTGGCTTAGTTCTTTTTAAGTGACTTCACATACCTTTCAGTTAATCCATTACAATTGGTACTATTTGTTTCCTTCTTTCCCATAGCTACATGCTCACCCTTCAAAACAGCAATACTCAAATATGGCCCGGGGGCCGCTTGCGGCCCTCCGGACCTTCACATGTGGCCCCCTGGTGAACAGCAGCACCAGTCAGCTGTTTACTTGAGAGAGCACCAACATTCAGAAAGATGTTAAAAATAAACAGACATTCAACCAATCAATTAATCTATCCGTCGGTATTCGTAGGGCGCGGCAATCACCCGTGAGGGTATCCAAGAACTGGGTTGCAGGGCTTAGTCGAAGAGCCAGGTCTTGAGTCTCTTCCTGAAGTCCATCTGCGAGGGTGAAGTTACGGAGGCTGAGGGAGTTCCAGGAATTGGCGGTGAGGTGGGAGAAAAAGCGTCCTCTGTTGTGGCTACGTCGGATGCGCAGTGGCTGTGCCAGGGAGAGGGAGGCAATTAATTACACACTAGCTTAAGTAAAAGAAAATAAGCATATAAGGTGTCCTACACCACTTAACTTTAGTAACACATACATTTTTTAAAGACATCCTGCAACAAATGTATAAAAATATGATAAACTCGTAGAAATTCAAAAAAGTGTATTTCATTAGCATGCAGAAGTGTTTCACCTTAATACATTAGAATATATCAGTGCACTGAGAAGTATGTTTTATAGGTAATAGTTTTAAACTTGAACTTAGAAACCTTTGTGCCATCTCCCACCCTGACAATGATGCCAACAGTGAACCAAACAGCAAGTCATTTGTTATGTGCACCTTCTGGGTGGCCTGGATTGTTATTATACATTGACAAAATTATAGTTTATTAAATCATACACTGTAAGTTTTTGTACAGCACACATCCAGAATTCCTCTATTCCAAGGTGCTTTTATGTGTGATGATGAAGAAATAAAAAAAAGTGGTCTAGGATCACACAATTTGGTCAAATGGTTAATCCAGGTTGAGCGCAGTGTTTTTGGTTTCAAATTGTGCAATTATTTTTCATTCCAATTTAGTAATTAAGTTACTTTCTTTTTACACTTGACTTACCCTAGATAGCATTAGCAAGTGAAGATGTTTTACCCGAAGGTGCAGAAGAGGGATATCGATTCAGATACAGCATAACTCACATTGTCAAATCTAACAACATGACACTCTCCACACCATCTACATGCTTTCCTTCCCTTATGCCCACCTTGAACCACACTCCTGCACTCCCTAAACCCCACTCCCACCCTGCTAACAACAATGTGGCCCTCGGGCACACTACAGACCATACTTTTCAGCCCCAGGAAAAATGATTGCGGGGTACCCATGCCCCAAAACATTTGAGTTGCCAACAGCAATTAGAACTAATTTTGTATCTCCAGTCAAATAAAAGCATATTAACCCTCTTAAATCTCTGACCACAAGCACTGCAACATTATCACTTTATTCTGTTCCCATCTTATGATAGGTGTTTCAATTAAGTCTGCTAAGTTGATGCATAGCACCTATGGGTCTCATGATATGAGCAAGTCATACCTTCACAACCCATTTACTCCCTTGGTTGTCTAAGTTATTTTTTATTATACTTGGCTTGATATTACATTATAATGGCCGCAACAATAGCCTTCCAATATGTACCTATTTTGTATCTGGCATTTTAGGTTAAATAGGCTATCATACCATTGCTCTTTACTGGTTCTATGTGCAAAGGTCTTCAAATTCCAAACGTAGCTGGCTGGACACTACTTAATTTATTCGTAATGATATGCTGTCACGTTATTACCCACAACCATGGGTTGGCTTAACATTATCCAAGCCTGCCCCCTCATACTTATTATATTCCATGATATCTCTCTCTTACAGTTGGATATTCACACACAAGAATTGATATACCCACCTTTAACTCATCATTAGGGAGCTATTTGATGCACTGATGCACATTCTATTCCTGCACTGTTTCCTGATCCGTACTAACACATTGGTGGTATGACCTGTCTTACCCACTCACTCTGAGCCCATCTCTTTCAATCTGCATCCCACATATGAATATTTTTCAATCTTCTCTTATCACAACTCTCACTTGGGATTCACAACTTCCGTGGTGTACCCCCATACACTACTTTGCACTATAACTAAGATTATCCTGTTTTCACCTTGGACCACCTTCTGTTCTTGCTAAGGAACACCTTTGGGTCCTCTGTTACTTCTATTTTTTATGTTTTAAATCCAACAACTTCTTGCAACTTCACCTATTTCTTCTGCCTTGTGTCATATTTTCACAGCCTTGAAAAAGTCCTTTGGCACATAACTCATGTCGACTGTAGTACGTTTGGCTAAAACAACTGTCAGAACAAGCCTACCTCACATCACTGTCTTCCATGTTACCCATTGCCAAGTTTAGCCATACCAAGTGTGTTTTCCTGACCTCATCAACATAATGAAATGTATTGTTCTGCCAATACTAGCTGTGGTTGTCTAACTTTTGTTTGGACAAATAAATACTTGAAATTGTATAATTATCTCAGATGTTTTGATCAATCATCACAAAAAGACTGCTGTGCTATTATTGTCACTGCTTAGTGTGTTCCTGGCAAACCTTGTTCATGTTTGAAGGAGGGCTTTACCAATTCGCTTATTCATCTTTTAGAATGGAACTGATATTCATTAGTTTTGGATGTGGGAATTCTGTCATATTGTGTTATGTTGTATGATAGTCAGTGCATGGTGTCCTGGTAGAGAGTGCTATTTTGAGCTCAATGCTACTGAACTTTATCGTATATCTGTGCTAGGTTGGATATATGCGCAAGTGTACTGTTAGATCATGTGTATGGGGTGTGTGTTTGAGATTTGTGCTTTGTGATACTCCAGTCTTTAGCATATTGGTACTTGCATGATGTGTGTTCTTAACAGTCACTGAAAGGCCTCTAGCATGCTATTGATGGTCTAGTTTTGGGTGCTCATTCTGGGATTGAACCACCTCTTAATTTAAACAACACTGTGATGTTTGGCTCTGCCAGTTGCCAAGATTTAATGCGGGGACGTTCTGGAATGCTGAGGGGATCTGAGTGGAGAGTGCAGTTGGAGGAGAAACTGGAGCAATAAAGATGTAGGAAAGCTTGCTCTGATATTAAATCGGAGTTAATACCACACCTGCCTTTGCATGTTCTTACAAGTTGGTGGCGACGACGGGCTCACCCAGCCTGGCAACAGTGTGGTTGGCTCGTGGATCTTCGTGTGTAACACTGCGGGATTGTGGTGTGGAGGCCACTGTTCGTGGTGGTGAAGAAGAAGCTTTTTCTCAGCAGTTGTCCTGGGAGTAGTCAGAGACTTTGGTGGCATTATTTCATGTTTTCCTTGTTCTTACAATTTTGGACTCCTCCCACTACAAACTGTTACCTCGAGTGCTGTGTCACATGCCCCGTTCCTCAACACTGCGATTGTTTTGCACGCCTACGTGTGATGTAGCGTGCATGGTGACCATTTTAGGTTGGGCTTCTGTGTGTCTTGTAATGCACTTCGCGTTGTGGCCTTTTTGTATTGGGCCACAACACCTTGTCAGGAACTTTGGGAAGTTACTGCTATATTTGCGTCATATTATGGCTGATGCTATGTGTCTCGACTGTGAATCTCACACCATATTACAGCTTGATATTTTTGCATTGTGAAGTGACACCTTACTGATTCTTTGCGTGTTGACAGTGACATGCACACCTGTGCACACCTCACTGCTATCTTGCATGTTTAACGGTGACATGCATACCTGTGTAACCTTGACTTTGGCTTTCTACTTGCATTTTTAATATTATTGTGCCTAACGGTGACACAAACACCTAATCTGTACTGGGCTATGTGTGCTCAAATGTTTTCATTCACTTCTCCATTATGGTTTCATCCTCATCCTTGCAACCGCAAATGAAATGGTCGGAGTGGAAAGAGTATTTTCTCAATTATATTCTTGCCATTGAATAAGAGAGCGCTGATGAATTTACTCCCACAAGGAGAAAGAAAATGTTATTAGATAGTTTGGGTCATGAAGGGCTGCGAATCTATGGACAAATGGAAAAGAAACCCAAGGCGGATGATGATAATGATGTTATTAGACAAGCCTTAGAGGATTTGGACTGTTATTACCAACCAGCAGTTTGTGCACCCATTGACAGATATAATTTTTTCCAACGAAGGCAAAGCAGTTTAGACACTGTGGAGGATTACATATCTGCGCTTAAAATATTTGCAATTTCATGTAAATTTGGTCCGCTGCTTAATGAAATCATTTGGGATCAAATTAAAATGCATACTAATAATTCTAATATTCAGGAAAAGTAGTGGGTTTGTGGTGATTATTCACTGAAAAAAATAACTGCCATTGTCAAAAAGCAGGGAGGTCAATGAGATGTGCCCAGGCAGTGATAAAAAATTCAGGGACTATGGAGACAGGTTTTGTATGCAAAGTGTCAGTGAATTCCTCCAAAGTGGAGGTAAAAAACTGCCTAGCAAGGGTTCTGTCAGTAATAAGCAGTGTGACCCATCAGGCAGTGACAAACACTTTACTTGTTACAGATGTGGTAACAAAGGACATTTAGCTTGAGACAAAAATTAGCCAGCACATAAGTCTAAATGTTCTTACTGTGGAATTGTGGGTCACTTCACGAAAGTTTGCTGGAAAAAATTGGGAAATGTTCAAGTGAAGTATGCAATGGATAATTCTGACCCGAAGCAAGTTGAGGAGGAAGAATTGTTGACTGCTCAAGGCATTTTGAGTATCAATTGTCCTGTTTTGAATGTCCACACTATTGCTAAGAACAAACCCGCGTGCATAATGAAGATTGGGGGAGTAGAGATAAAAACAGTAGCTGAGTCTGGGTCACTGTACACTATTGTACATTGCTCCGTGTGGCAAGAAAGGTTTGCAGGAGTTCTTGGTAATGATTTGACACCAACTGATATACATCCGGTCACGTATGTAGGAGAAATCATTCCTATTGTTGGGTACAGAAACATAACCTTTGAAATTTAAGGGTAGAAGTACTAAAGGAAAATTGTACGAGTCAGAAAGAGGTCCTTCGGTTCTACGTCAGGTGAACTTGGGGGCGTTAGGAATTACTATAGATCCCAATAGTAGAGATCAAGTGTTTTTGTTGGGAGACCCTGAGGTACATATGGAGAATGAGTTGCTGGAACGGTTCCCCAATGTGTTTTCATGTTCGGTTGGTAAGCTGTGTGGATTTTCACATAATATTGTGCTAAAAGAGAATGCAAAGCCACTGTGTCATAAGGTAAGGAGGATACTCTAGTCTGTGTGGAAGATGATGATGTGCAGGAATTGGACAGCTTGGAGAGAGACAGAATTATGGAACCTGTCAAAAGTGCAGAATGGTTGGGTCCCAAAAGTCAATAGGGAAAATAAGGTTATGGGCCTTATTACGAGTTCGGCAGTCCATAGGACCGCCGAACCCATGGTGGTTGGCCGACCACCATCACACTGCGGGTCCGCCCTCAATATTACATGTGTGGTGGTCGGACCGCTACAGGACCGCTGCAACCGCCGAAGATCCAGGATCCCGCGGCATGGTGGTGGCGGTCAGGCTGAGTAATATGCTGGCTGTGCCGCTGTGGCACAGCCGAGCATATTACAAGTTGCCTCACCCCCATCCTTTCCCTGACGGTGAACCCACCATGAAAATGGTGGCAGTAAGTAAACTAAGGAGGCCCTAACAGGGCCCCCTGCCACTCCAGGGCCAGGGGGTGCATGCAGGGGAGCACATGTGCCTCCCTGGAAATGCACCCCCAGTTCCTGCACAAAATGGAATGTACGACATTTTGCATTCCATACCGTACAGGAACGTGCTGCGGTGATGTCACAGCAGTGCCTGTGTATGGCTCTCCTATGAGCCGTAGACAGGCACCACCATGACACCGCTGCAGCACTGCCTGTCCACCAAGGATTACTATCGTAATCCGGCAGGCGGTCGCACTACGGGCTTGGTGGTCCCTCCTGCGGAGCACTGCCGTGGCAGGCTGCGGGAGGACCGCCAAACTCATAATAAGGCCCTAAGTGTTGATCTTTGGGATCTTAATAAAAATATTGCAGTGGATAAATTTCCACTCCCCAAGATCAATGAGCTTTTAGAAAAAAACGGAAGTATTTAGAGGTTTTCTATGATTAATTTAACATTGGCGTGTCACCAAAATACTCTGCATTCCTTGAGTAGCTGTTTAACATCTTTCATTACCCGTTATGGCTGTTATAGATTTGTGCATATGCCATTTGGTCTGACTTCAGCAGCTGCCATATTCCAGCGCCTCATGTGTGCATTATTTAAGGACCTGGAAGGTGTAATATATTTTCAGGACAACATCCTTGTCATGGGATGTGACCGAAATTAGCATAATCACAGACTTGGGTCGGTTTTGGAAAGGCTAGCGGCCAAGGGTTTAACTGCAGAAATAATGAAGTGTAAATTTGCAGTACAATCTGTATCATATTTGGGACGAGGTGAGCAGAGAAGGTATGTTTCCTAAGAAAGACATAGGTGAAGCTATTAGTAATGATCCAGCACCTACCAGTAAGGACAAAGTTAGATCCTTTTTGGGGTTCACTGAGTTCTACTCCAAATTTGTAAGGAATTTTGCAGTCAAAACCTATGGGTTGAGACGGTTGTTGAAGGACCGTCAGGAATTCACTTAGAATGAGACATTGCATAAGGAAGTTGAGAGCTTCAAGAAAGACATTTACCCCCGAGAATAGGGCAATGGAAGTCCGACTTAGACTGGTTTAGTACGACCGAAAAAGTAGTCTACGAAAGTAGGGGCTTATTACGGCCCAAAGAAATGGGGGAAAATATGGAACCGCTGGGCGGAATACAGAGGCCTCGGGAACATGGGGGGAGGGAGGGACGAGACCAGTAACAAGGGGTGCATGTGAGTTGAATAACACTTAGTAAGTGTTTCTCATGGGTAGGTTTTGGAGTGCAAGTTAGAACATTTGAAAACAAATTTGTAATGTAATCCAGTTGATATAAAGTCTATACTTCCGTGTCTGAAACACTGAACGTTGTAACTAACAACAATTAACTTCCTGGTTTCATGCCAACAAGGCTCCTGTAAATGATGCACTGTATACTGCAACTGACAAAAAGTTAATAAAAAGATTTTTTTTTTAAAAAGAAAGACATTTACATAGCTATTCCTCTGCAGGGATTTGATTTGACTGCTTATAGTGTTTTGACCACAGATACTAATGGTAGGGGCTTGGAAGCTGCAATGACTCAAGTTCCATCAGATGGTTCAGAGTATACCGTAGCATTTGCTTTGCGATATTTGTCACCGGCAGAGGAGAAATTTTCAGTAACTGAGAGGGAAATGTTGGTAGCAGTGTGGGCTATGGAAAAAATTAGGCAATACTTATGTGGTGCAAAGTTTACATTATGCACTCATCACAAACCCTTAGTGGTTGGAGTTATTAAAGCAACACCTTGCATAGCCGAGAATGTCCTTAAGACTCCTGGATTTTGTTTATGATGTAGAGTATTTGCCTGGAAACAAGAACAAGGTGGCAGATTACTTGTGTAGGTCTCCTTTATCATTGTCTGAATAAAAATATTATGAGTGGAACGATTGTAGTGTTGCTATGGTGAATAGTGAAAATAGTGCAATTTTGGGTGAAGATTGGTCATCTGGTTATGGGACCGATAATACATTGAAAACTGAAAGAAAGTACATTATTCTGGGTTGGTCCAGTAAGAACAGAGTGACAGAAGATAGTAAGAAGATTTGGGAATTTAAAGATGAGTTGGCTGTAGGTGATGAAGTTTTCATCTTGAGAGGAAATAGGATTGTACCACCATCTGAGTGTCTCAGGATTAGGATTTTGGCATTACACATGAAGGACATTTGGGCATAGTGAAATCTAAAAGAAGAGTGAAGTCCCGTCTTGGTAGACGGGTATAGATTGTGATAAGGAGAAGTACGTAATGTTCTGTGAATATTGTACTAAGTCTGATAAATCACTCTCAGTTTTCAGACTTTCATTGCGATGTAGGAAGAACATGGATAATCCTTGGGAAGATCTAAGTATAGATGTTCTGTTGCCTATTTTAGATTCTACGTGTGTACCCAAGTATATCATTGTTCTTTTGGACTTGTATTCTAAGTGGCTGGAAATTGATATTTATCATAAAATGGACTCAAGGACAGTTATTTCCTTCCTTGAAAGGTTTTTTTTGAGAGAAGGTATTCCTAAATCCTTGTTGAGCGACAATGGTCCTCAATTGACAGCTGAGAAGTTGGAAAGTTTTTGTGTCATGGAATGGAATTAAGGTAAAGCGGCCTCCTATTTATCACCTTGCTGGTAATGGTGCAGGGGAACGATTTAATTTAGTGATCATGAGAAGTGTACAAGCTGTCATAAGTGTAGTGTTAGACTGGGAAAGAGACCTTAACAGCATGATTTGGGCATATAGGTTCACACCTAGGGGTGGACGGTAAGCTCCACTCCTCCGGTGGAGTTTGCAGAGTTTTGCCACCTCCAGTTCCGCTTGGAGTGCGGAGTTCGGCAAAAACTCGGCCATCCACTGCATGCCAAAGTTTTCCAGTGCCCACCCCTAATTAGGACATGTCAGGCACCTTTCTACAGTGTACTGGTTTCTTGTTCCTGTGAGAGACAGAAATTAATATTATCCTCTCATCAAGGAGAGTGGATAGAAGTTGAATTCTTATCTGCACATGTCTTAATGTGGAGGCTCGTGTTTGTACGCATGTGCGGTACTTTGATACTCTCTGCCATTATAGGTCCCATAGTGAACCAACTGCCGGCATGCTCTGAATAAGCACGAGTGGTGTGGGGTTTGTTTTTTTTAAATGAAAAAATCCAGCTACAACCTCACTGACTCGACCGAGCTCAAATTTCCTTGTATGCAAGGTGCGTCACTCACATCAAAATGTGCTGGCAGCTCAGGGGTTCGCACTGGAGCCTCTGCTCTCTTCTTCTGTCTGTGACATTGAATGGCTTGAGCCTAAAAGCCCGCTTGGCGTGGCTGTGTGAAGAAAAGAAACAGAGAGACCTGTCCTTTCTGAAATTTGTCAGGCGGGGCACTGGTGCGGATCCCAAGTGTCTGTGTCCGAGGGCTGGAGCTGCCGAAGCGGGGCTGAGGAAGGGGAAAGGAGGCAGGAAGTACCGCCGCTATGCCCGTGCACCTAGTGCTGCTGCTGAAATCTCAAAATGGCTCTGAGAGTGCAAAATCAGGTGAGTGGCACCAGTCTCGCTCCACTTTGCTATACAGCTTAATGAATATAGCGTGCTGCAAAACGTGTATGGGTGACGGGTAGCACATCAAAATTGTTTCCTTTTTCAGCGCAACTTTGGTTCACCTTTGCGCGTTTCTTATGCATTGATTTTTTTTTGTAGCATGTTTTTCAGCGTTTATAATAAACGACCTAGGAAGTGTTCAATGAAAAGGCACTTTGTAAAATCATTGAGAACTTTTAAATTGGTCATTTTTTTAAGTGGAAACTTAAAACTCAGGCAAAACTGAACCAGGCACGTATGTCTGTGTGCACACGTGTGTGTGTGCTTGTGCACGTCTCTGTGTGTGGGGGCAAATATAACTTGCAATATTTGGACCAGATCCATTCTCATAGTGTTGCTAAACCTTGAGCCAGGGGTGCATGTGTGAGTGTGCGTGCGCACACACGTGCACCCCTGTCTGAGGGGATTTTGCATTACGTTATTATACATTTTTAATAGTATTCCACATGTCCTAAGTCTAGACGGACATAGGTGTCATTACAGCGACAGGTGAAATCACACCGGTACACAGGGTTGTGGGCGGCTCTGTGCACCCTATATATAGCAGTGTCTTACTACCCACAGGGGAAAAAGAGCCAATTTTCCTTGTTTGCAATTAGGACATCGGCATCCTTGCCATGCTTCTGAGAATAGAACATAGGTTCCAAAATCAGCAATAGGCCTGAACCACTCACCTCTCAAAACCGAGTCAGTAGAACGGGCAGTGGAGCTTCACTGCTGGGCCACAGTGTTGTCAGTATTTCCGCGCCTAGGTGGATCGCTCCATCTCCCTTCTCTTGGCTCTGCCTTTTCTAGATTCCCTTGCTTGATCTGTCTCCAGTGAGAGCTGTGAAGCCTGTGCGGTGTCATGTTTTAGACACCAGAACTTTTGATTGCATCAGCCTACCTCTGTATTTGAAAGTTTTCCGCAGGTTGTAGTTCTGACTTTACAAACCGGAAACAGCTTTGTTCATGAAGTGATCTCTGTGGGACGGGTCCGTACAGTGCGGCGTTGTCAATGGCTGCATAGAGCGCCCTGTGGGGGATGGACAGTGTGCATCTGATGGCATGGACAGTGCCGCTTCAGTGTGCACATCAGGGGCAGGCCGGATGCCAGCGATGATCAGAGGAGCCCTTTGTGGCTCTTCTGCTGCGGAGATGGCTGAAATCTCTGTGTTTGCCACCGCTGCCAGGGTGCCCAGCAGGAACACTGTTCCATTAGTGAGGTGGTCTCCTACCTTTTTCGACGCAAAGCTGCACAAATCAGCGTCGGAAGGCTGATAAACAGTGTCATTTGTGTGCAATAAAAACAAGATCACAATTATTGCAAACTGCAGCACTGATGTTAATTTTGGCCTGAAAGCCGGTGCTAGCTGTGGAGAGTGTCTGAAGTAGTCATCAGTGTAACAGCGCCAGGGGTGGGCGGAACTCCATGGAATCGCTAGAGTTTTTATGTAACTCCGCGGAGTAAAACTCCTCGAGTTTTGCCCACCCCTAATCCCACCCACATTAGCAGGATACAGTCCTTTCAGGATTTTAAGAGGCAGAGACCATTTACTAAAGACAATACTGCATGGGTGACTAAAAAGTTACAAAGTAAATGGTCTCCTTCTGTGGTTAATGCAAATTTGTACTATGATAAGAAATATGGTGTAAAGGAAGTGAATCTTAAACAAGGCAAGTGGGCGAAAGTCAAGTTGGGCACCATTGCCAAGAAGGGTTGTACTAAATTTACTGAACCCTTGCAAGTGAAAGAAGTATATTCGAAATCTGCGTTTTTGAGTGATGGAAAGGTGTGGCATTTTGGTAGATTGTCCCACTGCAATAAAATTCTAACATGGAAATTGGATAGATTTAGAACATTCACAAAGATGTGTGTAAGTCTAATGTGTGGTTGTAGAAGGAGAGTGATGTATGTGATGATTCTGTTGTTGTAAATAACAACAATAATGTTGATGGGGAGTCCACAGGTTTTGATGATATGGGAGGTAGTAGGTTGGTTCGAAGGGGGGACAGAGGTAGTGGTGCTGATAGTGGTCTGACATCACTGATAGCAATGACGCTGTGAGGAATAATAGGGAACCAATTGGGAGTAACCAATCTGAAATCTACGGATTGACTGACAAATCTCCTGTGTTTCCTGTGAAACCTAGTGTCTCCACACAGTCCGGCAGGATTTCTGTTTTGGCAGGAAAATGTAAAGATTTTATTGTAGGTTGACGTACCCTTTCATAGTAAGTTTTTATTTATAGTCGGAGTCGTGAATCATCGGAACCTCGGCCCTTATGCATCATAGGACCCTTCTGCATTGTTTCCCGGCTTACCGTTATTTCCAACAATTGCCAGATGATGAGACCTGTATTTGTGTAAGCTCATTTCTCTGTGTAGCTGTGCGCTCTAGGGGCAGAATGTGCTTGGAGTAAAACCCTGGGTTTTAAAATATTCCATGTCTTAGTACTCAGATAATAGGATGCATATCGCCTGTTTTATTTGTTTTTAAATTGTGTTTATCCTGTTTTATGGTCGAATGGAATACTGGACCTTGCCTAATGCACTTGAACTTTCGCTTAATTTGATGCATACGCGTTTTATCATATGTGTAATTTTATTTAATGTAAATATGGATTGATGGATTGGTTTTAATTTTATTCTATGTTGATGTATACTTTTATGGCTGTGTTTCAGCCGAATAAAGTTTTTCTGTTTCTGATTCTTACAGTCAAGGTATTTCATATCGCATGTGTTAGCAATTGCTATACAGAACTCTATTGTTGTGACATATTATAATGGAAAAAGGACATTACTACTGTGTATTTATCCATTTTAAAAATGTTGTTGTAGCATTCTTGTATATTAAGGGTGAGGATGTGTGGTGTCTGGCTCTGCCAGTTGCCATGATGTCATGCGGGCACATTCTGGAATGTTGAGGGGATTTGAGGGAAGAGTGCAGTGAGAGATAAAGATGAATGGAAGCTTGCTCTCATATTACATCGAAGTTAACACCACACCTGCCTTCGGATGTTCTTATAAACACTGTGCAGGGTTTTGCTAACACTTTCTTTAGTGGCTGTTGCCAGGCAGTGATTTTAACTCTTATCTCCCTCAAAATCATGTATCTGCCGACCTGCTGCTTACTCTGTTGGTCATTTAAGCAACAACACCACAGGAAGTTGGTTGACTTGTTCCAACTTAGACCAAAAAATAACAGCGTTATGTACCGTCCTCTTCCAAATTTGCAGTACTAAGATCAGTGGCGGCTGGCATCTACGGGAGTACGCAAAAATATATATATATTTTTTTTAAAGTACCTGAAGATGAACACGACATACTCTGCACCCAACGTCTTCTTTCTCCGACTGCAGCCCGGCCAACAGGAATCTCCCTTGGCCAATCCTGGCATTGCTCTCACCATCATAAGAGCAGCCCTAGGATTGGTGGGAGCGGCCTGACTCGGCACTCCACAGCATTGTGGAGGCTTGGGCTTGCTCTAACCAAGCTGTCTCACGACAGCCGGGTTAGTTAGAGCTGCTTAAAGTGTGCATGTGTGGCTGGCCATCGCAAGACGGCCAGCCAAAAAGACAAACGCACTTTAAACAGTGCTTTGCCAGCCCACCCTCCTCCCTGCCTCAGCAGCGGCCCGGCACCCGTCCTGATGCACTGTTCGGGACGGGAAATTTTATCTCTGGGGGTAATTTAAGTGGGATGACGCTCTTCCGCTCCAACGGAGGAGCCACCCCTGCTACTGAGTGAAAGTGGAAGTGTCTCTCGTTGAAAATGTAAGTGGGTTTCAGGAGGGCGTGGCTTCATGTAAAGAAGAAACAAAAAAGGTTTCTGGGATCTAAAAGAAAGTATTGGGCTCATATGGAGGGGTGAGGACATGAGGATTGTCTAGGGCAGCCTGGATCAGCCTTGTTCTGTTAGCGATACCAAAGGGGATGATGGACGGAACGTTTGAGCCAATCAAACACTCACCCCCAGTCAACTGATCTGGGTTTAATCCATCATCATTCTTTAGCTCACTCCACCACCCCAGTTCAGACATGGCCATATGCAAATCAGTCTGACCCTGTGCCTCATGGGAACAGTCCAGCCCGAACTGCCAAGCCATGTCTTCCCTGGACCGGAAACAAGCATCCTAGGACCGGTTTCTGGCATTTCAGCCGTCATCAGCCAGGCTTGCTTGAATCCAGTGGCAAAGTGAGCAAGGGACCCACGTCTGGGCATACCCCCGCCAACTTAGGGCGACCAAAGCGATACAAAAGGGGATGATGGACGGAACGTTTGAGCCAATCAAACACTCACCCCCAGTCAACTGATCTGGGTTTAATCCATCATCATTCTTTAGCTCACTCCACCACCCCAGTTCATACATGGCCATATGAAAATCAGTCTGACCCTGTGCCTCATGGGAACAGTCCAGCCCGAACTGCCAAGCCATGTCTTCCCTGGACCGGAAACAAGCATCCTAGGACCGGTTTCTGGCATTTCAGCCGTCATCAGCCAGGCTTGCTTGAATCCAGTGGCAAAGTGAGCAAGGGACCCACGTCTGGGCATACCCCCGCCAACTTAGGGCGACCAAAGCGATACAAAAGGGGATGATGGACGGAACGTTTGAGCCAATCAAACACTCACCCCCAGTCAACTGATCTGGGTTTAATCCATCATCATTCTTTAGCTCACTCCACCACCCCAGTTCAGACATGGCCATATGCAAATCAGTCTGACCCTGTGCCTCATGGGAACAGTCCAGCCTGAACTGCCAAGCCATGTCTTCCCTGGACCGGAAACAAGCATCCTAGGACCGGTTTCTGGCATTTCAGCCGTCATCAGCCAGGCTTGCTTGAATCCAGTGGCAAAGTGAGCAAGGGACCCACGTCTGTGCATACCCCGCCAACTTAGGGCGACCAAAGCGATACAAAAGGGGATGATGGACGGAACGTTTGAGCCAATCAAACACTCACCCCCAGTCAACTGATCTGGGTTTAATCCATCATCATTCTTTAGCTCACTCCACCACCCCAGTTCAGACATGGCCATATGCAAATCAGTCTGACCCTGTGCCTCATGGGAACAGTCCAGCCCGAACTGCCAAGCCATGTCTTCCCTTCACAGAAAACAAGGACGTACGGGGACCCATGACACACGAGGATCTACTTTTAACCGACTGCGTATGGCGGTTTGAAAAAACAGGCAATATAGACATACGGCCTGTGGGAGGATAACTTTAAAAGAAACGTGGACCCCCGATATAAAGAATTTGCCCAATAGTATTTATGGGAAGACCCTCTATAAAGTGAGGTCAACGAGAAAAAGAAATTATATTGAATACTTGAAGGACATCACGATCAAGAATTATAAAGTGAAGTCAGGATCCCTTGTAATATACAAGCAATGATCAATATTTTCAGGGTCTGAAAATACGCTCAGGATGAAGAGCAACGGCAGATTTATATAAACGAAGCCGTTTCCTCTATATTTCCGATTTTAAAGAGAAGAATATGAGTTTAACTTGGCTAAGATAATAATCTACTGTTTACAAGAATAAACCCACATTATTGTTGAGTCCTGAAGAAGGTGGTTTTGTATAGGATTTTTAATACCACCGAAACGCGTCGACGCTAGTTTTTAAGGAATCCAACAAATCAGATTTACCTGGATAAGATCAAGACTCTCACCAGTTTTCTCTGCTTATGAAGTAAAGTGTTGGATCTATGCTAGCAACAGTGAATACCATTGTGCCTCCTTGAGTTTTTTAACTTTCATTTTGAGATAGTTGTAGGGGGATGTTTTTTCTTTAGATAGTATCTACTGTGATGAAAATTTGGGTGATTTGTATTCACCATATGAATGTTTTTATGTATATTTTTTATGAATATTTTTATATGAAATGTATCTGTTTTTTATGAATCATACAAAATAAAATTTTAACAACGCTATATCAGATTTTGGGTTTATTACAGAAAGACCTGGTACATGGTTGAAGTTCAGGGAGTGATTTGAATGATCTAGAGTGTGTGTAGTGGATGAATGAGATTCCCCTATTTATTGTGATTTCCAAGGGAAATTAGTTTTATCTTACAGATTCATTGTGTTCCTAACAGTACATTGCCCTCCAAGCAACAACGCACATTGAACACAACCTATTAGGCAGGACTTTTACATCCATCCATCCATCCCTGCTCTGATATTCCATAGTGTTGGGTTTCAATGAACTCACAACACCAGGCTCAATAATAAACAACACCTACACCAGAGGACAGTTAACAGTGTTGGACACATTAGTGTGGTGCAGTCCAAATGCAACCAGTATTTGAATGTCAGTCCACACTCAGTCATCCACTAGAAGACACCAAACAATAAAGCACATTGAGCAGAACATTGACCACACATCTCAGATGTATCATATAGTTGGGCATCACTGAGCTTACAACCGTACTAAGAAGAATAATCACATGCTCCAATGGACAAAACACTGTACATAAGACAAGTCATATCAGAGGCACCATATAGTTGGAGCTCACTGAGATCACAGAAGCACCCAAAAGATAATTATAGTAACGGCTAATTTCTAGAAATCAAGGTTTTTCTTTTCGGCGGTACTGTAACTTAAAGGCCAGCTACACCTAAGGATAGAGGGATATGTGTACAACTGTAATTATTACTACTTATATGCAAAAAATGTAGGGCCTGATTTAGATCTTGGCGGACCGGTTACTCCGTCAAAACAGTGACTGATTTCCGGTCCGCCGAAATATTAATCCCATTATATCCTGTGGGATTTATATTTCGGCGGACGGGATATCCGTCACCTTTGTGATGAGAAACCTGTCAGCCAAGATCTAAATCAGGCCCTTAATATTTTGACATTTAAAGTTCAGGGTATTGCTCTGCTGACCACAGGGCACTGATTACATCTTCTGTTCTTTACACATAGAAGAGCTCGACTGGGTAGAATCTTCTCTGTGAAATCACGTGACACAGGGCAATGTGAGAGTTTCACTTCCTGCCTGCTGTCCTGCAGGAAGGAACAAGGGTTCTGGCACAACGCATTACAATCCTGGGTTATGCCTATGGTGTCCCAGGGTTTAAGTCTCAGGATACAGAAGCCTCAGGCAGGTAGTCTGGTTTAAGAACTTAGCGTTTTAAAATGCCCATGGGCAAACTAATTATTCATTGCGAGCCTATCGGATTTTGAGTATGAATCCTGCCCATCTGTAATGATTGATTGAAGTGCAGCTGTTCACCAGGCAGAAGGCCCAGTTGGCGTCTTGAACTCTGTCCCACGCTAGCCACTTCCTCTTTGTCGCAATAACTTCCTCTTCGACTTCCTCCACGAGGGTTTGAAAGAAAAACATCAAAAGTGGAACCAAAGTAGTGGTTGTCCTTTCCAGTATAATTCAACGGCGTATTTGAAATTATTTCAACTGGAAAATGTGTTTTACATTGTTTATTTCAAGGAGCTGGATGATGAAGGTAATTTTTTATTTGCAAGGGTCACTGAACTCCCACTTCCACGGTCATTTTGGCATGCCCAACTGTCTTCAATGTAGTGGTAAGGGGTGAATCATGGTCTCCTGGGGAGTGGCATTAAAGAAACTTGCGGAGGGTAAGTACACTTTTCAGGCTGTTGGTTCTGTTCCACCTACCCCACACATGGACGTCATTCAGGGGTTCGCCAGGGGTCGCCACTGCGACCCCTGGCTTGTCCTTTGCTACCATTAGCACTGTCTTTGCGACATTTGGCCTCAGAGGTGGCAAATTCAGTGCCAGGAACACATGGGCAGATGGGCCTCCACTCTCTTTAGTTTCTGTCAATTGTTTATTACGCTAATAGTGAATAAAATATATTATTCACTAATAGTGTAATAAAAATAGAGTACAGTATGCGGGATTATGCCCTTCCATGGCAGCTGAGGTAAGTAAAAAATGCTTTAAAATGTATGTTGTGTGAGTGCTTGCAGGTGAGAGTGTTTATGTGTGAGAGTGTATATGTGTGAATTTGTGTGTATGTGTAAGTATGTGTGTGTGAGGGAAAGTGGAGGTCAAAGGGCATGTGATGTCACTTCCGCTTCCCCCAGTATTTTGGTGAATTGATGTCCATGACCCCACTTCTAATAGGACAATGCAGTACCTCCCCACATGGCTTCAATATGCTGTTCCACTGATCTGCCTCAAACTCCTCTTCGAGGCTCAGAACTGTGCCCTTTACAACAAGTCTACATTACAAGTTAGATATATTTGCACTAACAAAATATGATTGTTCCTGTTGAAAAATGTGATAGCTTCCCAAAAAAAACTGTAAAGTCCTGCCCTCCACAGCTGTTGGCTAGATCACTTCTCACTCTCAGCTAAGTGTACAGTTTGCCATTCCTACAATTTTCCACTCAAGAAAGACACCGCTAGGCCCAAACCACTCTTCCAATCCGTGTGGCCACTCCGACTGTGTTTAAGGAAATGTTTATGTGTCATACTAAAAGACATTCATCCCCCAATGGAGCTGAAAGCAACCGTGGGAATAAAAGCCCTCTCAGCCTCTCAAAGACTCCATCAAGTCACAAACAACCTCGAAACATCCACTGGAAATATGGGGCACATTTACATCGATTTCACAATGACGTACAACTCGCATGGGACATGGTTGCCTCTTCTTGACAGCGGCGGCTCCTCGGCTAAGGGGGAGGAGCATCGCCCCACTGCTCTTTGAGCAGTTCGAAAAGGAAAAATATAATGATAATAACACAGTGTTATTATAATTTTATTTTTCCGTACTGGCTTAGGAGCGTGGCAGTGCTGGGCTGGCCAGAGCAGGGGAGGAGTGGTGAGCACTCTCTAAGTGCGCATGACGGTTTGGGCCAGCCAAACAGTCATGCACACTTAGCATGTTCTCCACCTGGCTGTATTGCAAGGCCGGGTGAAGAACATGCACAGGCTCCCAGTCCCTGTCTGAGCACCAAACCAGGCCGCTCAGACCAATCGTGACGCTGCTGTCATGCTGGTGACAGCAGAGTCGTGATTGGCTAGAGGCGCCTGTGTGCTTCCTGCTCCTAGGAGTTGACGACCGGAGAGGACCGAGAGGTGACGGCCGGCCTGCAAGTTAGTGATTTTTTTTTTCATCCTCCCCGCCACCCTTGCTAAGTAGAAGCCACCATTGCTTCTAGACAACATGAGGAAGAAACAGAAACCGTAAATTGTTAAATAAGGAACTGGCCACTCTTAAAAGGAGACGACTGGTGTAAAAGCAGAGACCAGAAAGACAGGATCGACTGCCCAGCTCCCATGCTGCATATGTCCCAAAAACAGTGAAAGAGTACAAAAAAATGGAATGACAGAAGTTACTAAGTAAAGCACAGGCCCTTTCAAAAAGAGCCAAAGAACTGTATTTCTTATTTATAGCTAAAAACGTAACATCCACATTGCAACCACAAACGAACAGCCTTGCCACGTTCTTGCATTACAAAATCAAAAAATAAGAGCAATAATATCAGCATCCCCGCCACTACCACGACACTAATGTCTTAGACTGATGGTGGCAAACTGACATGTGCTGGGCTGTGCAGCAGGATCCAGACGTACACACTGGAGAGGAGGTGGTAAGGTCCTTTGGGTAGCTTTCTTTTTTGTCTCACCCAAAACAGAATTCATGGTCACTTCCACCATTCTGAACTTCCGGACTACCCAGCCAAGCTGTGGTGTCAAAAATAATGTTGTCATTTTCTCCTCGAGTGGATGGAAAGGGCTTGGCCTTGGAACATCAGTTCCGGACACAGGGATTCAAAGTTTTGGAATTGTTTCAGCTATAAAATGGCTCGAGGTATGGAGTCTCGAACCGACTGAAGATACAATCCGTGGCATCTGTGTACAGTTAACATTATTTTTCTTCCCAGAGGGCCTCTGCTGAGAGCCTTCTCTCTTATATTCTTGAGATCAGTTTATTTATTTTTTATTTTTTATTGTGAGGCATAGCAAACAAATATAAATATATATTATAGGGCCAGATGCACAAAACAATTTTTGGTCACAATCCTTGCAATTCGCATAATTACAGAGTTTGCAACCTCAATATGATATTTGGCCAAGTACTAAACACTTTTAGTCCGAAAAGCAGAGGGGTTTTGGTGCTCATTCTGAATCACAATTGAGATTGAGAGGGATATAAAAGGGGTTTCTCCTAATTGCAATTCGGAATTGTATGTGTCAATGGTTTGCAACCACAATTGCAGTCTCATGCTATTGGTAAGTTACCAAAACCCCAAAGGAGGGGGCTAACAGATTTGCAAAGGAGAATCTGTTCCCATGGGACACCTTCCAGTTAAGGAATCATGCTGGTTAGCCTCTGGGGAAATAGTCCATTAGACACAGGCTGCAGCCAGACTACTAAAACACAAGAAATCATTTTAACATATCATACGATATTTTAAGATATTAAGACGCCCCACGGCCTACAGCCTTTACCCTGCAGACCAGGGAACCATAAGCCCTTCTGGCGAATTACTGAATTGACACATTTCATGGAATCACCTTAGGGCAGATTTTTTAAAGAATTGCCTGGAAAAGCTGCAGGCATGTGTGCCACCCAAGGGGCAAAACACATGTTGGCTGTATCAAACATTGCATCTCTAGGAAGAAAAACTCCAAGACTAAACCAATAAGGGCTAATTCTACAGTAATCTCTGTTTATGTTTATGTTTAATCGGTGTCTATCTATTTATGCACAATGAATGAATATACTATACGGTGTTAGCACTCTACTTGGCCAAATAAGTTTGTATTTGTCAGTGGGTCAGAGGGTCTTTCCACTAAAGAATGTGCCAAAACAAGACCCTTCCTCATCCATTCAAACAGGCATCTCAATGGGTTCCCAGGGTCCACAAGCCCTCTCTCTTCCAAAAGCCAATCGCTTGGGGTCACAACTATCAACCTGCTTAATAATATTCAGTAGGCAGGTCATTCTGTCGTGCGAAGCACACACTATTTGAAGACTGTTTGTTAGTACATCTGGCCCACCATTCTTTCTCCAATGATCTCAATCATAACAATTGATAAGATTTCAAAGTAAAATTGTCATATTTCATTTACACACTGTTAGATTTGGGGGTCTCTAGTTGGCAATGGTTTGCACCTTTGTCCAAATAGGGACTCTTGCGTCTAGTCAGGGTAAGGGGCTACACTCCTAAAATAACCCCTGCACACCCCCTTGGTAGCTTGGCACAAGCAGGCAGGCTTATCTCAGAGGCAGTGTGTAAAGCATTTGTGAACACATACAGTAATACAGTGAAAACACTACAAATGGACACTACACCAGTTTAGAAAAATAAGTAATCTTTACTAGACTTAACACAAGGTCAAACGACAAAAATCACAATACTGTAATAAAAAATGAGTCTTTAAAATGGTAGAAATAGCTTAGTTCAATGTAGATGATAAATGCGACACTTTACTCTCAAAGTACCTTGGATGCGTCACGCAATACAAACAAAAGGGTCGCAGGGAAGTTGATGCGTCGTTCCTTACACTCAGGGGAGTGGATGCGTCGGTTCCTTACTACTGCGCAGGGGAGTTGAGGCTCGCTTCCTTACTATGTGGGGAGTTGATGCGTCGGTTTCTTACTGTGATCCGGTGCGATGCGACAAGATTGCGCCTTGATGCGATGATGATCCGGTGCGATGCGACAAAATGGCGTCTTGGTTATGGTGCGACAACGTAGATGCGATGCGTGCACGCCCGACGGCCGTGCGGCGACTCAGTGAACTTCTGAGCCGCGACAGGCCCTGCGACACGCTTCTCCGGTGATGCAACGGCGACCTCTGCGGCGGCGACACGCTTCTCCGGTGATGCGACGTGCTTCGTCGGTGATGCGACGGCGAACAGCTGCGGTGGTGGCACGCTTCTTCGGAAATGCAGCGGCAACTGCTGCGGCGACGACACGCTTCTCCTTGTTGCGTCGCGCTTCCAGCTCCCAGCGACACGCAGTCTTCTCAGAGGGCCCCACACAACAGCAGGCACCTCTTTGCAGGCAGAATTCCCAGCAAGGGAATTCAGGGGAGCTGGTGGGTGAAGTCTTGTATCCCTGAGACTTCAGGCAGGAGGCAAGCTCAATCTTCAAGCCCTTGGAGATCTTTTTCAAGATGATGAAAGTACACACAAAGTTCCTTTCTCCTTTCTTTGGCAATAAAGTAACCACTGCAGGCCAACCCCAACAGCACACAGTACAGGGGCAGTCTCCTCCTTCAGTTTCCTGGTTCTTCTCCTCAGCAAAGGTTCGTCTTGATTCCCAGAAGTGATCTAAAGTCTTGGGGTCTGGGCCCCAATATTTATACTCAAAAAGTCTTTGTTCTCTGAAGGCAGAGAGTGTCTGTGCCTGACCAAAACCAGTTCTGTGCAGCTTCCTGGCAGGAGGTGGAGACAGCATTGTTTGAGAGCAGACCTGGCCCAGGTAGCTGAAAGGAAATCTCCTCCCCCTACTCTCTATTCTATGAGGTCTCAGGGGAGTGAAAGGAAGTCTCCTCCCCCCTACTCTCTATTCTATGTGGGTCCTATTCAGCCCAGCCCTGACCCATCAGACTGCTGGAGCCAAGACCCTCTCCAGTCCCCTGTCACTCACAAACCAGACAGTGAATACACAACCTTAGCAGAGGCACACTGGAAGGTTAGGCAAGAAAATACCTATTTTCTAAAAGTAGTATTTTCAAACACAGAATGTAAAAATCACCCACGCTAAAAGATGTATTTTAACATTCTGAGTTCAGGCATACCAAACTCGAATTTCTACCTTGTTCCCTGGGTCAGTTAGGATTATAAGGTGTTATAATCAAACTGCCCATTCTGGCCTATGGGAGCAGGTAGCCTTGTAATAGTGAAAAACGAAATTGGCTGTAATTCACTATCAGGACATGCCACATACATCAGGGCATGTCCTACGTTTCACATACAATGCACCCTGCCCTAGGGCCTACCTTAGGGGTGACTAACATGTAGAAAAGGGAAGGTTTGGGGACTGGCAAGTGGGTGCACTTGCCAAGTCGACATGGCAGTCCCAGACTGCACACAGGCTCTGCAATGGCATGCCTGAGCCATAGTTTACAAGCTGCTTCTGTGGGTGGCACAACCAGTGCTGCAAGCCCACCAGCAGCATTTGATTTACAGGCCCTGGGCACACACGGTGCAGTGTACTAGGGTCTGACAAGTAAATCAAATAATCCAATCATGGAATCACTAATCCATACAACAATTTACAATAGGGAGCACTTGCACTTTGGCACTGAATAGCAGTGGCAAAGTGCCCAAAGCTACCTAGACCAGCAAAAACATAGCAAAACACAGGAGGCAACAGCAAAAATGGAAGGGAGACCCACGCCAATGGTGCCAGGTCTAACACGTGTCCCCTCCAGCTGAAATGTGGGGAGAACTACCCTACCTCTTGGGAGTTCTCTTCACTAAGGCGGAAAAATCTGGACAGACCATCAGCATTGGCGTGTTCTGTACCAGGGCGGTGTTCCACCGTGAAGTCCATCCCCTGTAGGGAAATGGACCACCTCAACAGCTTTGGATTCTCACCCCTCATCTGCATCAACCATCTGAGGGGCCTCTGGTCTGTCTGAACCCGGAAGTGAGTCCCAAACAAGTATGGTCTCAACTTCTTCAGTGCCCAGACCACAGCAAATGCCTCACGCTCAATTGCACTCCGCCTCTGTTCCCGTGGAAGTAGCCTCCTACTGATGAAGGCTACAGGTTGGTCTAGGCCCTCCTCATTCATCTGTGCAAGAACAGCCCCTACACCATGCTCTGAAGCGTCTGTTTGAACAATGAACTCTTTTGAGAAGTTGGGTGCCAGGAGCACGGGCGCCATGCACATGGCAGTCTTCAGGGCATCAAAAGCTTTCTGACAGGTGTCAGTCCAGTTCACTTTCTTGGGCTGCTTCCTGGAAGTCAGCTCTGTCAAGGGTGCAACTATGCTGCCATACCCCTTGACAAACCTCCTGTAATACCCAGTGAGTCCTAAAAGGCTCTCACCTCTGTCTGGGTCTTGGGAGTTCCCAAGCCAGGATGGTATCAATTTTGGGCTGTAGGGGCGCCACCTGGCCGCTCCCAACCTGGTGTCCCAAATACACCACAGAACCCTGCCCATTCTGGCACTTACTCGCCTTGATCGTGAGGCCTGCCCTCCGCAGCGCCATCAACACTTCCCAGAGGTGGCGCTGATGTTCTTCCCAACTGGCGCTGAACACTGCAATGTCATCCAGGTAGGCGGCACTGAAATCCTCCAGTCCAGCCAACACCTGGTTGACCAACCTCTGAAAGGTGGCAGGGGCATTCTTCATCCCAAAGGGCATAACCCGGAATTGGTAGTGCCCATCTGGTGTGGAGAATGCTGACCTCTCTTTTGCCCCATCAGTTAAGGCGATCTGCCAGTACCCAGACGTTAAATCAAACGTGCTGAGGTACCGGGCAGCCCCTAACCGATCAATGAGCTCATCAGCTCTGGGGACGGGGTGCGCGTCAGTCCTGGTGACTGAATTTAGTCCTCGGTAGTCCACACAGAACCGGAGTTCGGGTGTGGCACCAGGCGCGGCAGCCTTTGGGAGCAAGACCACTGGGCTGGCCCAAGGGCTGTTAGAAGACTCAATCACCCCCAATGCGAACATCTTGGAGACCTCCTCCTTGATGCAACCTCTCACCCTGTCAGTCACTCTGTAAGTCTTGTTCTTCACAGGAGGACTGTCCCCATTGTCCACATCATGGACACACCACTCAGTGACACTAGGGGTCAGGGAGAACAGGTCAGGAAACTGTCCCAACAGTTGGCGACAGTCATCCTGCTGCTCAGGGGTCAGGGTGGAAGAGAGGTTTACACCATCCACTGACCCATCTTGCTCTGTCGCAGACAGGAGGTCAGGAAGAGGCTCAGTCTCCTCCTCCATTCCATCATCTGTCGCTAGGAGCATGCCCACTTCGGACCTCTCTAAGTGGGGCTTCAGGCGGTTGACATGCAGGACCCGCAAGGGGTTCCTAGGAGACCGTAAGTTCACCAAGTAGGTGACATCACTCTTGCGCTCCACCACCTCAAATGGTCCGGTCCACTTATCCTGGAGCGCGCAGGGCTCCACTGGGGCCATGACCCACACTTTCTGACCAGGCTGAAGCTCAATCAGAGTGGCATTCTGATCGTACCACCGCTTTATCTCCTCCTGGCTGGCTTCCAGATTCGCCTGAGCGAGTTGCCTGAAACGCCGGGTTTGGTTTCTGAAGGCCAGCATATAGCTATATACATCCTGGGGAGGTTTCCTGGGAGCTTTCTCCCAGCCTTCCTTTACCAAACTCAGAGGTCCTCTTACCGGGTGACCATACAGCAGTTCAAAGGGGCTGAACCCTAGGGACTTATGTGGCACCTCTCGGTAAGCAAAGAGAAGGCATGGCAAGAGGTCGTCCCACTTACGCCTCATGGGTTCTTCCAGACCCATAATCATGCCTTTCAGGGTCCGGTTGAATCTCTCAACCAGCCTATTACCTTGGGGGTGGTAAGCAGTGGTGAACTTGTATGTCACACCGCACTCCTGCCACAGGGACTTCATATACTTGGAAATGAAGTTTGTACCACGGTCTGACACCACCTCTCTGGGGAACCCCACGCAGGAGAAAATCCCCATCAACGCACGTCCCACCACGGGGGCCGTCACAGTCCTGAGAGGGATGGCTTCCGGGTACCGGGTGGCATGGTCCACCAAGACCAGGATGAACCTGTTGCCCATGGCTGTCTTGGGATCCAGAGGCCCCACAATGTCAATGCCCACTCTTTCAAAGGGGGTGCTGACCACAGGGAATGGCTGGAGAGGAGCCTTGTGCTTCCTCCCACTCTTACCACTTGCCTGGCAAGTTTGACAAGTCCTGCAATGAGTATCTGAACTCTTGCGCATCTGGGGCCAATAAAAGTGGGTGACAAGCCTCTCAAAGGTCTTGTCCTGCCCCAGATGTCCTGCTAAAGGTACATCATGAGCCAAACCCAGTAGGAAGGCTCTGAAGCGCTGGGGTACCACCAGCACACGGGCTGACCCAGGCTCAGCAACCTTAGGCTCGCTATACAGGAGACCATTCTCCCAGTAGATCCAATGTGATCCAGACTGATCACCTGCTGCCTGGTTTGTGGCCTGTTGCCGCAAACCCACAAGAGAAGGGCACTTGTTCTGCTCCTCACAGAATTCTTCCCTGAAGGGGCCTCCTTCCTGCTGCCAATGGGTTAGCTCAGGCAGGTCCCCCAGTTCAGCCACTTGTTCCCCTGTAGGTTCCAGGGCATCCCCCTCAAGGTCTGCCTCCTCCTGGACCGTGGGAACCACGAGGGCCGGTTTCCCGCGCCCCCTGCCTCTTCTCTTTAAGGCAGGCACCTGGGCCACTGTTTCAGGCTCCAGGTCCTCTTGAACACCCTTACTGGCTGCCATAGACCGGGTGGTCACACACGCCCAATCCGGCAAGCCCAACATCTCCAAATGTGCATTACGCTCCACCTTAGCCCAAGGGGAGCTCTCCAAATCATTGCCCAACAGTCAACAGGCATGGCTGGCCTCACAGCTACTTGAAGAGTACCTGAGACCCCCCCCCCACTCAAAGGGAACCTGAGCCACCTTGCAGTGGCTCTCTGTGTTGTCAGCGGCCACAACTGGGTAAAATGCATTGGGGATTATCTGCTCTTCAGACACCAGCCGACAACTGACAGCTGTCACACTGGCTCTGGTGTCTCTCAAAGCCTCCACCCTTTGGCCATTGATGGTCACCCACTGCCTGTACTTCTTAGTGTTATCAGGCAGCTGGGTCCTGGGGACCACCTCACCTCCTAAAGAGACTAGGGACATCTCTGCGGGACCCCACCCACCTTGGGCACCCAACTCCTCCCCCAGGGCTACGCTAGCGATCTGCCGGGGTGGTGCACCAGTGGGTGCTGTTTTCCCATACATGGGACATCTTGAATCATAGGAGCAGTGGCCCACTTGAAACAGGTCTTGGGCCCCCTGTGAACAGGCTTATCTGTCGGGGCCCCTGACTTCTTTTCAGGGGGAGGCTGGGAACCCTTCCCTTGGGGATTACTTTGGGGCCATTTCTGGAACTCCCTCTGTTTACCCTTGTCCCCCCCACTCCTCTGCTGGGGACCCTGCCCACCTTTGGCGGAGTCTCCCACTTGACCCTTGTGGACCCGGGTGCTCACCCAGCGGTCCGCCTCCTCAGCAAGCTTCCTAGGGATGGTCAGCTTACTATCAATCAGGTGCTGGCGCAGCTCTGGAAAACAATTACTGGACAAGTGCTCCCACGCAATCAAATCATAGAGCGCCTGAAAATCATTATTCACTTTGCTACCCTTCACCCAACCATCCAATGCTCTGCTAAAAAAGGACACATATTCTACCCAAGTGCTTGACTCCAGTTTCTTGCAATTCCTAAACCTCTATTTATACATTTCAGGAGTCAACCCATACCTACTTATCAAGGCTTCTTTCATGTGCTCATAAGAATTGTGGACTTCAGAGGGCAAGTCTAACAAGGTATCCCGCCCCTCACTGAGGAACCGCCCCCACAACCCCGCTCCCCAATCTTTCTCAGGGACCCGGTGGGAGGTCATAGCTACCTCATAGGCCTTGAACCACTGACCAATATCATCATTTCTGTAAAATTCTTTGACCACCTCCTTGGGTATATATACTCGTGCCTCACTAGGCATGGACGGTGTTCTGCCACCAGAGGGAGTAATCTCTAAGCTTCTTGCCTTCAATTCCAACTCGCTCAAACTTCTCTCATGCTCCAATTGCACCCTCTTTTCCTCTAGGGCCAATTTCTTATTCTCTAATTCTAACTGCCCACCCATTTTGAGCTTGGCTTGCTCCATCTCATGCACCCTACTTCTCTCCCTGTCCTCCAGCTCTCCTGGGGACAGGCCTTTGGAAGAAACACTGCTGCCTGCCTTGGAAGGTACTCTCCTTCCCACTGGACCCAAGGGCCCCCCTTGCTGCTCCTCTAAATCCTCCACCTGATCCTCAGGGTGCTCACTGGCACTCCTTGCTTCCAACCAGGCCCTCAGCGCCTTTTGGTATTCCTCTTTTCTCGCGAGGCCTTTCAGGGAGACTTTAAATTTCTTGGAAGCGGATTTGAGCTGGGGCACAGTGTATGCATCCAACATTTCTTCTTCAAATTCAAACTCTTCAGGTGCAATGGATGGTGGTCTACTCATGGTAACAACCACTGGCAGTTCTTAGCAAAAATAGAAATCCCAAGGAAAAAATTCTACCAATAAGTATGTGGTTGCGTTTGATCTGCACTCACTAGTAGTGTACACCAATCACTGTATATGAATCACAAATGCAAGTCCAAATTCTCACCGCTGACCACCAATGTTAGATTTGGGGGTCTCTAGTTGGCAATGGTTTGCACCTTTGTCCAAATAGGGACCCTTGCGACTAGTCAGGGTAAGGGGCTACACTCCTAAAATAACCCCTGCTCACCCCCTTGGTAGCTTGGCACGAGCAGGCAGGCTTATCTGTGAGGCAGTGTGTAAAGCATTTGTGAACACATACAGTAATACAGTGAAAACAGTACAAATGGACACTACACCAGTTTAGAAAAATAAGTAATCTTTACTAGACTTAACACAAGGTCAAACGACAAAAATCCACAATACTGTAATCAAAAACGAGTCTTTAAAATGGTAGAAATAGCTTAGTTCAATGTAGATGATAAATGCAACACTTTACTCTCAAAGTACCTTGGATGCGTCACGCAATACAAACAAAAGTGTCGCAGGGAAGTTGATGCACCATTCCTTACACTCAGGGGAGTGGGTGCGTCGGTTCCTTACTGCTGCGCAGGGGAGTTGAGGCTCGCTTCCTTACTGTGTGGGGAGTTGATGCGTCGGTTTCTTACTGTGATCCGGTGCGATGCGACAAGATGGCGCCTCGATGCGATGACGATCCGGTGCTATGCGTCAAAATGGCGTCTTGGTTACGGTGCGACAACGTAGATGCGATGCGTGCACGCCCGACGGCCATGCGGCGACTCGGTGAACTTCTGAGCTGCGACAGGCCCTGCGACACGCTTCTCCGGTGATGCGACGGCGACCTCTGCGGCGGCGACACGCTTCTCTGGTGATGCGACACGCTTTGTCGGTGATGCGACGGCGAACAGCTGCGGCGGCGGCACGCTTCTTCGGCAATGCGGCGGCAACTGCTGCGGCGGCGACACGCTTCTCCTTGTTGCGTCGCGCTTCCAGCTCCCAGCGACACGCAGTCTTCTCAGAGGGCCCCACACAACAGCAGGCACCTCTTTGCAGGCAGAATTCCCAGCAAGGGAATTCAGGGGAGCTGGTGGGTGAAGTCTTGTATCCCTGAGACTTCAGGCAGGAGGCAAGCTCAATCTTCAAGCCCTTGGAGATCTTCTTCAAGATGATGAAAGTACACACAAAGTTCCTTTCTCCTTTCTTTGGCAATAAAGTAACCACTGCAGGCCAACCCCAACAGCACACAGCACAGGGGCAGTCTCCTCCTTCAGTTTCCTGGTTCTTCTCCTCAGCAAAGGTTCGTCTTGATTCCCAGAAGTGATCTAAAGTCTTGGGGTCTGGGCCCCAATATATATACTCAAAAAGTCTTTGTTCTCTGAAGGCAGAGAGAGTCTGTGCCTGACCAAAACCAGTTCTGTGCAGCTTCCTGGCAGGAGGTGGAGACAGCATTGTTTGAGAGCAGACCTGGCCCAGGTAACTGAAAGGAAATCTCCTCCCCCTACTCTCTATTGTATGAGGTCTCAGGGGAGTGAAAGGAAGTCTCCTCCCCTACTCTCTATTCTATGTGGGTCCTATTCAGCCCAGCCCTGACCCATCAGACTGCTGGAGCCAAGACCCTCTCCAGTCCCCTGTCACTCACAAACCAGATAGTGAATACACAACCTTAGCAGAGGCACACTGGAAGGTTAGGCAAGAAAATACCTACTTTCTAAAAGTAGTATTTTCAAACACAGAATGTAAAAATCACCCACACTAAAATATGTATTTTAACATTCTGAGTTCAGGCATACCAAACTCGAATTTCTACCTTGTTCCCTGGGTCAGTTAGGATTATAAGGTGTTATAATCAAACTGCCCATTCTGGCCTATGGGAGCAGTTAGCCTTGCAATAGTGAAAAACGAAAATGGCTGTAATTCACTATCAGGACATGCCACACACATCAGGGCATGTCCTACCTTTCACATACAATGCACCCTGCCCTAGGGCCTACCTTAGGGGTGACTAACATGTAGAAAAGGGAAGGTTTGGGGACTGGAAGTGGGTGCACTTGCCAAGTCGACATGGCAGTCCCAGACTGCACACAGGCTCTGCAATGGCAGGCCTGAGCCATAGTTTACAAGCTGCTTCTGTGGGTGGCACAACCAGTGCTGCAAGCCCACCAGCAGCATTTGATTTACAGGCCCTGGGCACACACGGTGCACTGTACTAGGGTCTGACAAGTAAATCAAATAATCCAATCATGGAATCACTAATCCATACAACAATTTACAATAGGGAGCACTTGCACTTTGGCACTGAATAGCTGTGGCAAAGTGCCCAAAGCATCTAGACCAGCAAAAACATAGCAAAACACAGGAGCCAACAGCAAAAAATGGAAGGGAGACCCACGCCAATGGTGCCAGGTCTAACACAAACCAATGCACCCTTGTACCCAACTTACTACACAGTCTGTTTAGGTCACAACACAGATCCATTAGAAACTTTTCTTAACCTCAGATAGATATGGCACAAACAGCAGGCAATTCCCCAGACAAGTGCATGTTTAGTTCATGCATTACCAAAATATATTCAGTTATTGAAAACAGCAAAATTAAATTCCCAAATTAATTTAGAAAGATCAGAAAAGTGCAATAGGCAAAATGTCAGAAAGATTATTAAAAATGAACTAGGGGAACCAGACTTATGGAATTAAAAATTTTTAAAGGGAAAAGCACCAATGAAAATCAATGTTTGGGGTAGACCAGGACTTAAATGCAATTTCAGATCAATCAAAATGGAATGAGGTTTAGGTAGCCCTACTCGGCCCTACTGGTACTAGACAGTTTTTATCTTGGGTCTTTGTTGCTCTGCGGCTTCTCAGAACCTTTCAGTGAGGTATGAAAAAAAAGCGAAGCCAGCAAGGATCCCTCAAAGTCAGATACATAGTCATCAAGCTTCTGCTGAACTCTTCAGCTTTGTTACCAAAAGCTCTAAGCCAAACAAGGTTACATTTCATACCTTCTATGGTTGTCTCGCCGCATAGATGGGTTCTGTGCCTTTCTGTGGTCTCAAGTCATACTTTCTGACTCAGTCACTTGTTTGGTTCTCGTTTTCCTTAATCGGGACAAAGGAGGAGATTGTAGCTGATGATAGCTCCAGGCTGTACATTTCTGTGGCACTTGCCTCGAACACTGAATGAAAATGCTCTGAAAGGGACAACACAGCAATCTGTTGCCCTTCTCGGTCACAATTTTCCTTAGGGAACTTTGGTACCTTGACATGATTCAATAGAAGTCAGAAACGACAATAGGAGTCATTTAGAATGTGACTGAGATGTCAACACTCCAAATATAGGCGCATGACCCACCCCACCAAGCTCTTGGTTTCCCCTACCCCATTTAGAATTGGGGGAACCACAGGGTTTCCACCAACACAGCCTCAGCTATGAACTAGAGGCAACCAGTGCAGAGCAGTTCCAGTCCCAGGGTACCAGTGGAAATTTTGAATCCTTCAATCTTCTTTAAACAGCAAGTCAGGGAGAGTTCATCCTTCTTTCAGATGTTCTTCTAGGATCATCAATGTTCTGAGACGTTGGTGGTGAGGTACCATTTTTATCCAGTGCACTAGCCAGTGATTGGAAATTCCCAGGGCCCAGTTCTGCAAGAATTCCTACCAAACTCAGCCATTCTTTCAGCACTATGTATTTTACCTTTTTGTAAACCTCCGAAGAGTCTTTCTTTCAAAGTGGCTGGAGGCAGGCTTCCTTCTTAGGAGCTCTAAGTCACCTCCCAGACCCCCTATGCAAATGAGGGGACACTTTCCCTCCCTGTTGTGGGAACACCTTTCCATTCCTGCTGTGGACAGAGATGAATATCTGAGGAGCATCTCTTCATGAAAGTTTCAGTCATTGGGACCCATGTGGGATTTGCATGTAAAAGGTTATGCTGTTGCAGGTGTTGTTTTGATAGCACTAGTGGCTAAGTATTTGCTCTACAACAGTCTTGTAAGCTTCAGGAGTAGTTGTATTGACCTTGCAGACCCACACTTAACGCCTAATTGGAATACTACATGAAACAACTGGAAGAAAAGGAGTCCAGAAGAATTGGCTTAGTTCCATTTGGCTTGTAGACATTACATGGTACAATTTTAAAAGTTAGTTGACCACTAAATTTGTTTTTTGATAAAACGTGGAAAATAACTTTCATGCAAGTTTGTACTATTTCCCCAGATTTCAGAATTGGGTCTGCTCAGGGGCAATGTAACTTTCCCTACAGAGCAGCCGCGGCCCGTGCAAGTAAGAGCGGTGGGGCGGGGTGGGCGGGTGGGGGGGATTTCGATGGACGACGATGAGGGAAAATTAATTATTTATTTAATTTTCCCTCGTCATCGTCCTTCGAAATCCCCTCCCCCCCACCCGTCCCCACCACCCCACCTCTCTTACCTGCACGGGCCGTGGCTGCTACAGAGTTACAAATATCTTTTGCCAAACTTTCACTGCGGGGACATACTTTTTCTTAAACTTATTCAGTCCTAGTTTTATACAATATGCACCAGGTCCAGTGGGTTTACAGGCCACACCAAGGTACGACTTATCCAATGTATAAAACTAGGTTCCTACATGACAGAGCACATTTCTTTGCAATGCAGTGCAGCAGTGGGTTTAAAACTGGAGCTAGCAAGGACCCAATAGTGTTCTCTGAGTTCATATATTTCAGTTAAAGTTGGGCGAGCCAAAAAATAAACAGGTAGAGCAGAGCCAAGAGTCTGGCTTTGGGGGCGTGGCTTCGGAGCCGAACATGGCGGACGCGTCTCCGTAGAGCTCCGCTGTTCGCTCCTTCCAGGGACAGCATCCGCCATTATCCTGGTCCCCGACACTCGGGCTTGTGCGAGCGGGCTGTTCACGGGCCCGCGGCGATCGCGCCGAGACACCTTGGTGGCGGCAGGAAGCTCACTCGGCCGCTGCGGCCGCGGCTTGCCGGACCGGCGGAGACCACGCACGCATCGGCGGGCGGCTGCGGCTGAGCTGCGGCGGCCGCGATTCACTGGCGGCGCGGCTGGGGGCGCTATTATCTTGCCCGGCGGCCCCCCCGGAAAGCTGCTGATCGGGCCCCGGCCCTGAGGGGCAGCAGGGAGTGCACTACGATCGCGGTGCCCCTCTGCCGGCTGCGCCTACCTCCGGTCCCCTGCAGGAGGGGCTCTGGATTTGTGGGGCCTACCCTGGGCCTGGATTTTGCCGGTGGGGCCTGGCGGGCCCCTGGGCGGCCGTTGACTGTAGCCCTGCCTGAGGACTCCGGTGCCATAGGGTATTGCGGTGAGCTGGGCGGGGGACCTGTGGGGCTGGACTCTGCTGCTGCCCACGCGCCTGACCCCCTGGCGGGGGGCTCCGCCGGCCCCTCCCCCCGGCCATACGGACTGTCCTGACTGCCCCGTAGCTGGGAGACCCCGGAGGCTCTTGACGGAGATACCTGTCGGCGCCGCCTGGGATCGGGCGCCTGCGCTGGGGACGCGGTCGTGGTGATCCGCCCCGCCCCGGGGTGGGTGGTGAACTCTACCGATCCCCCTTCCATCATTCTCTCTGGCTGCGGCACTGACTGCTCTGGAGCGGACCCTCCACGCCATCATGGGTAAGAGCAACCCCGGTGCGGCGGCACCCAAACAACCTACCATGGACCAATACACCACGGCCACCCCAGCGAATAAAGGTGCCGCAGAGGGCGTCTCCTCAGATACGGCGACACTCCTGGAGGCCATCAATCAGTCACGAACCGCCCTCGAGGCCCAGATCGGTGCGGTGGGGTCCGAAGTGTCGTTCCTCCGTCAGGACCTCCGGAAGGCGGTCGACCGAATCACCGAGGCCGAGACGAGGGTCTCCGCGGTTGAGGATACTGTCTCCACCCTCCAGAAGAAGGTTGACAAGCTGGCCATGGTATCTAAAGAGCTGGAGGCAAGGGCCGAAGACGCGGAGGGCGGGCCCGCCGCAACAACATCCGCCTGGTGGGTTTTCCAGAAGGTTGCGAGGGATCCTCGATGGGTGGCTTCCTCTCAGAATGGCTCAAAGCGCGACTACCCGCAGATGACATTTCTTCCTGCTTCATGATCGAGAGGGCCCATCGCACCCTGACCAAGAAGCCGCCGCCGGGGAGCGCCCACGCCCGGTTATTGCTCGCCTTCTAAATTATGCTGACCGCGATGCCATTCTTCGCTTTGCCAGGACGCATAAGGATGAAATGATCTTTGAGTCCCATCCCATCATGGCCTTCCCGGACTACACCCGGACGGTTCAGCAGCAACGCCAATCCTTTGTTGCGGCCAAGCGGCGGCTGCGGGATCTGAACCTATCCTATGCGCTCATGTTCCCGGCCCGTCTGAAGGTCATTTATGATTCAAAAACATATTTCTTTGATACTCCAGAGGAAGTATTTGCGTGGACAGATGAGCGCCGCCACCTGAAGCCGCATTCCCCACCCCCTTTAGACTCTGACTCTTCTCAAAGCTCGCATCGGGGTGGACGGCAGGGAGGCGACGCTACTCATCGACGACATCGATTCCGCTCAAACTGGCGCTCCCAGAACAAGAAGGACCCTGCGGACTGAGGCAGCCCGAGGCTGGGACATACGCTGGTGTATTGACTCTTCCCGGTCTCATGCGACGGCGGAGCCCGTTGGCTGCTGCTACTGGCCGGGATATCCTGCCACTAAGAGCCAGGGACTTTTGCTCTTTCCCTGGAGGGAGTGGGTTCTCCACGCCTTCCCTGTTTTGGAGTTTTATGGGTAATGTTGGGTGGGGGGATCCTTTGGAGGGTCCGCCGGGGCCTCCACGTTTGGGGGCCAGGACGAGATTCCGCCGCGACAGGTACTCCGTGTTCCAGGAAGTATAGGGGTTGGGGGGGCGGGGGGAGGGGTTGGGAGGGCGATTTGTTGTTAGTTATACAGTTGTTTTTTAAGATATACACACCACGATGTCCCATATGTCCACATTGTCCGCTGCTCTACACCTTACCGATAGCACATGACACATACAGCTAATGGCACTCCCTAGGAGATCTCAATATCGTGTCTTGGAATGTACGGGGCCTGTTGAATAAGATTAAAAGAGGGGCTGTACTACACCTGGTAAAACGCTACTCAGCAGATGTCTTGCTGCTGCAAGAAACTCACATGCTAGGCAACAAGGCCCCGTGTCTGTCTCGCTATGGCTATGCCACGGTGTACCATTCTGGCTTCTCAAGGGGGGCACGAGGTACGGCCATCCTTATTCACCGCAGGGTCCCATTTCAAGTTACACAGCATTGGTTCGACCCGGGTGGCCGTTTTACGGCCGTTTCCGGCACCCTGGCTGGGGAACAGATTACAATTGGGAGCATATACGCACCACCTCCTCTAGGTCGGACGTTCATTGACAGACTGACGCAACTCTGGGGGGAATTTCCCGACGGCCTGACTATCCTGGGTGGGGACTGGAACGACGTAATGGCTCCCCCGGATAGGTGGCGGGCACGACCGCCGACCACCCCTCCTCCTAGGTCTAAACTCAACATCTTGGCCCATACATTGGGTTGGGTGGACACATGGCGGGCTTATCATCCTTCTGAAAATGGATTTACATACGCATCATCCGTCCACCCCACCCTCTCACGTCTGGATTACATGTTCCTCCCAGGCAGCTACCTGCATCGGGTGTCACATACCTCTATCTTCCCACGTGGCCTGTCTGATCACTCACCCATTCAGCTCAAACTCCGTCTGCAGACCAGTCGTCCCCCCTATCACTGGTGCATGTCTCCCTGGTTGCTTAGAGATCCCGGGTATCGGGAGATGCTCCATCGAGCCACGGCAGATTATTTTGCTTTCAACACCGGGTCCACTCAATCCCTGATAATATTGTGGGAGGCCTTTAAGCCGACAATTCGGGGAGCGGATATTAGCTATCGCACTGGGGAAAAGCGGCGCCGCCTGACACAGATCCAAGATCTAGAAGATAGACAGCTCGCTCTCCAGGCCTCGTTAGTGGAAAGCTCCGACGCCGGTGCCCGCCGTAACCTGATCCATGTCCAACAGCAGCTGCACCAGCTGCTCACGGACAATGCAAGGGATGCCTGGCTGGCGACCCAGCACCGGATATATCACTGGGGCGATAAGTCTAGCCAGATGCTCCACCGACTATGTCAGGCGAGGGCCTCCCCGACGCAAGTCCCTCTATTGAGGTCCCCTGCCGGTGACATGTGCGTCACCCCGGGGCGGTGGTGCAGGCCTTTGCCGATTTTTATACGGCCCTGTACTGTGAGCGTGGGGAACTCGCTGCACCGCTTATTGATGCCTTCCTTGTAGATATCCCTCCAAAACGCCTCTCTGATGTGCAGCGAGCGGTTCTTGACGAGCCTATCTCGCTGGAGGAGCTGCAGGCAGCCCTCACCAATACCCACCCAGGCCGTGCACCAGGCCCCAACGGGTTCCCCTGCGATTTTTTGCGCTCCCAAATGGGGACCGTTGGTCCCCACCTTCTTGGCGCGCTGCACCAGGCGTTGGAGCAGAAGATCTTGCCCCTGGACTGGCGCCATGCCGAAATTGTGGTTTTTCTCAAACAGGGCCGCCCTCCGGAGGCCCCGGCTCATACCGCCCCATATCCCTATTAAACTTCGAGCCGAAACTACTGGGGATGGTGTTGGCTGAACGCCTCCGCACCTGTATTCTGGACCTCGTCCACCCGGACCAGTCAGGCTTTATGCCCCAACGCTCCACTAGGCATAACATACGGCGAGCGCACAACGCTGTTGCCGAGGCCCACCGTCTGGGACGCCCTGCGGCGGTCCTGCTAGCTGACATCGACAAGGCGTTCGACTCCTTGAGCTGGACCTACCTTTTTAAACTTTTGGAAGCTGTCAACCTGGGGCCCCGGTTCCGCGCGTATGTTAAATTGCTGTACACAGATCTTACGGCCTCGATCCGTGTGGCTGGCCACCGTTCTCCCTCCTTCTCCATCTGCAGAGGGACCAGACAGGGTTGCCCCTCTCTCCGCTTCTGTTCGCTTTAGCAATAGAGCCACTGGCTGAGTGGGTACGCAGGGATGCGGTTTACCGGGGACTGGTCTGGTCGCCCGAGTGTTCGGACAGGATAGCACTATATGCTGATGACGCGCTATTTTTCTTTTCTGACCCTTGGGTCACCGGACCGAGGGTGCTCCAGATCTTGCGGGTGTTCGGTGAGACGACAGGACTACATGCCAACCCGTCCAAGTCGATCCTCTTTCCCATATGCGGCGCACAGGGAAGTCAAACCTGGGCCTCACAGCTGGTCATTGCGGACGAAGGGTTTAGATACCTCGGCGTCCATATCTCTAGATGCCCCGTCGTGGCGTGGTCGCGCAACATAGCCCCCTGCTTCCGGCAGTACGTGAGGAGACGACGGTATGGTCCCACCTTCCCTTATCCTTATACGGCCGGTCTGCAATATTCAAAATGGTATCACTGCCACGCTTGCTTTATAGGTTGCAAAGTTTCCCGTTCCCGATCCCTCCGTCGTGGTTTCTTCAAATCAATGCGCTCCTAAATAGATTCCTCTGGGGGTGGGGCGGTCCGGGTGGCTCTGGCGACCTGTATCCAATCCACCTATTGCGGTGGCATTGCAGCGGCGGACGTACGGGCGTATTATTGGGCGTCCCAGCTCTTAGTCATCAATGAATGGTGGTACAATCCTCAGACTGATCCGGCCTATGCGGTGGACCGGCTCTTCCTGGCGGCATATCCACTATTAGATCTCTTATACAGCAATTCGTCCTTGGAGGCTCTTCCCCCGCCTGTAGTACCGTAGTCCAGATCTGGAGGCGAGTATCCCGGTCCATGGGTTGGTGGGATACGCTGACAGGCGCGACTCCCTTTGGCGAGGCACGCGCCTTCGGCCCGTCTCCACTCTAGCCGGGTTCCGGGGATGGGATACTATTGGAATCTCTACATTGGGTGATGTGATGCGAGGGACCACGCTAAATCCTTTCAGAGTCTGCAGGAGGAGTTTGATCTACACAAGTCCCAGTTCCACAGGTATCTTCAGCTTCGCCATGCCCTGTCCCCCCTGATAAAACACCTAACGTCCTTACCCGAATTCCACCCACTAGAGGGCAGACTGTTGATGGGGGATCTGGGAGGGCACAAGATCCGTCAAATATATCAGACCCTGACAACGCACTCCAAGACGCGCATACACCGGACTAGGGCAGCTTGGGAGGTGGATTTACCGGCCCTCACGGACGATGATTGGACTGAGGCCCTTGCCAGCCCCAGGTATGCTGCCGTCTCCTCTAGGTACAGGTTGATACAGTTTAAGTACCTTCATAGGGTATATTATACCCGCCTTCGCCTTTGGAAGATGGGGGCTATTCAGTCCCCAACCTGCCTCCGTTGTAATTCTGACGACGGGTCCTTCCTCCACACGGTCTGGAGTTGCACGGCACTACAACACTTTTGGTCGGGGGTGCTGTCCTGTCTGGGGCGGGTGTTGTGCTGGGACCTCCCGGAGGATCCTCGATTGATACTTCTTCATGGCACGGAGGACATCGGGGGAAACAGATATAAGAGGCACCTTCTATTCCTCGGTCTCACCTTAGCCAAGCGTGATATAGCGCAGAACTGGAAGTCTCCCTCTCCCCCCGGGGTGGCGGCCTGGAAGACAGCCCTAGATACATGTATGTCGGCGGAAGTGGCGGTGTTTCAGGCACGGGGTTGCCCGCAGAAACATGGGAGGATCTGGTCCAAGTGCGCAGAATACCGGGGCATTGACCTATCTATCCATACACAGTCAGCGAATCCGGACCCTATTGCAAGACTCATCATCAATGATTCCCCAATCTAAGGTGCTCATTGGCTGGGGCATTCGACACAGTGTTATGATCCTGTATGTCTTTCTCATTTCAGGTGGGAAGAGTGGTGCAGGGGAAGGGGGAGGGGGAGGGGTGGGATGTTGGACTGCATGTTTCGCAGATTCTTTGGTGAAACCCTTGTAGGTATCGGTTGTATATGCATATTGATATGTGTCTCTATACTGACTACAGGGGTTCACCCACTGGGTGTTGTAAACTCAATAAAATTTGTTGTTAAAAAAGAGTCTGGCTTTGCTCTCAGAGCCCATTTACGAGCTGAGCCATAAAAATAGTTACCATGTAAATCATGCAACAAACATAATGTAAAAATATGATAAAACCGCTTCAAAATTAATTTATAAAAATGTATTTCTTTAACACGGGGAAGCATTTCACCTTAGTACATCAGATTATATTACTGCCTTGATAGGTATACATTAAAAGTAATAGTTTATAAACAGGAACTTAGAAACATTACTGCTTTTCCCCGCCTTGACAACTATACCTTTAGTGAATATGATATGTGGCCTACATTCTTATTATATATATGAAGTGACATTATTGTCTATTAAATCAAACAAAAGAGGTTTTCTACAGCACATATCTGAACTCATTTATTTAAAGATGTGCTTATATATTAGCATGAAGAAAAAACCTCAATGAAATAAACTATTTGCCTAGGACCACACAGTTTGGTCAAGCGGGAAGTCGTAATTGATCAAAGGTTTTCTGGTTTCACATTGTGCAATTCAGCCACTAGATGGGTATCTCTTTCCATTACTCTTTTTTTACATTAAAAGTCAATGCCTTGTATTTAATTCTTGGCAGATGTGGTTAGAGCATGGGTGGCAGACAAAAGCCACATGAAAATGTGGCTCTTTTTGGGCTTGATGTTCCGAGAGGACTCCGAGCTGAGCCAGACCAGAGCTAGATGTCTGGCTTGAGCCTGCCTTGAGCATTCAGTGGATCGCCCACCTCTAATTTCAGTCACATATGTGGAGGGTGTAATTGCACGCTGCAGCCTTTATACGCTATTTAACTACCACACCTTCGGAGTATCTCTCTTGTCTTCTTACAATGACCTTACGGGAAAATGTAAATCAGCCAATTTGGTATAATCAATTTTATAATATGCATTTAGGGGGATAAGCAAATGCGCTGAGACACTGAATGACAGTATTAGAGTCCTAAAAACAGCAAAATAGGTCCACAAAAGTACAAAAAATAACGCGAGTCATTCCTCACAGTGAAAGTGTTCTAGCTGGTGTATCCTAAACATCTTGTTTAACCAATCCCTATATGAAGGTGCTATCAGCATAGCCATATATACCAATCTCTACTCTAATTTAGAACATTATGCTCCCTTTGGTACAGTCCTCAACAAAGCTATCGTAGGTGATAAGCATATTTCACATTCATATTTCTATTACGAAAAAAGGAAGTTAGATTTCCAAAATGTCTCTATATATCGACATGTCTAAAATAAATGCAGCCAATCCCAACCAACTTTTTTTTTTCTCTCGGAGTTTTTATATAGTGCGAACTTGACCCGAAGGTATCAGGTATCAGAGCGCTTTACATGAGCACCAGTTGCATTACACAAGGGCACATTCATTTTTGTTAGGCACGGGGAGATTAAGTGAATTGCCCAGAATCACAGGATGCTGAGCGTCATTGACGAGACTCGAACCCTGTTCCCCAGATTTGAGGTCGACTGCCCTAGCCGTTAGATCACATCCTCTCCCCTAACTTATTTGTGTATCTAGAACATTCATTATATATATTTACTTAAAATTTTGTTTAGCTTTTGTGGAGTATAATACAACAACCATATGATGTATAACGCATGAGCTTGCAAATTATTGCCAGAGACACGTTTTCTGCCCCTGTTACACCTGTCAGCCTTTGTGTGGTCTTCTCAACAGTTTTTGCCTTCTCCCCTCCTATTTTGCTGAATTTGTTTTTGTTGGCCTTAGGACTCAGTGCCCTTAACCACCGCTAACTAGTTCTAAAGTGCTTGTGTTCACTCCCTAAAACATGGTAAAATTGAATTACACCTGATTTGCATATTTAATTTACTTATAAATCCCCAGTAAAGTGGTATACCATACACCCAGCGACGATAAATTAAATGCTGTTAGTGGGCCTGCCGCATTTATTGTGCCACGCACTTGAGTAGCACCTTAAAAAATGTCTCAGGCCTGCCATTGCACCCTGTGTGCAGTTTTAAACTGCCAAATCGACTTGGCAAAATAAACTTTTTGCCAAGCCTAAAACTGGGGCGTAAGACAGGCCCCCTGCAGCCCCCGCAGTGTGGGGAGCCCCCAAGCTCCAGGGGCCCCCCTCAGCACAGTACTACGGCCGCAGAGCTCCTGATTGAGTCTGGAGGGTGCCCCTCCAGATACCTTGCAGGGGGGACCCCTCAAGTTCCGTTACGCCACTGGCCTAAAACTCTCTTTTTAAAAAGTATGTCACCTCTAAGGTAGGCCCTAAACAGTCCATAGAGCAGGATACACTATATTAAAAATGTTGGACATGCACTTTTAAGTTTTACATGTCCTGGTAGTGAGAAACTCACAAATTCGATTCTCCCTACTCTGAGGCCTACCTCTCCCATAGGATAACAATGGGTTACCTTATTACATTTAATAAGCGATAATGTTTGTTTGGGAACAGCTAGAAATTTCCTTGTCCTAACCATTTGGTGCCTGCAGCCTGTATCCTGGGTCATATGACTAGGTGTAGTTGGCCTTTGTGTATACCTTCCAGACAGTAACACAAAGGGGAACTAGGTGTCGGCATAACTTTAAAATAATTCTGCCAAAACATCCTCTAGGACTCGAGAGGAGACCGGGACCTACCTACTCGCCAATCCACCCAAGGGGCATCACCGGTTGGCCTGACTTCACGGTCGCACCCACTACGATCTGCTCCGCAGCAGAAAATACTACTCAGAAGCTCCACTCAGGAAGAGTATCCGGCCACCTGGAGCCCTTTTTGGATACACCGTGCAGCCTTGTCCCACAGGAGATTTTCGACTTTAAAAAAAGTAACTAAGTCTGAACCTTGAAATCTTCACTGTGACTTTGTCCAGTGGCTCCCCGATGACAACATCTCCTCCTCGGACACCGCCAGCCACCTTGCTCTGCTAAACTTTACCTTCTCAGACATTTTTCTCTGTAAGTCCGATTGTAAGCTGAGGTCAGTCTCAATCACTTCTTGTATCTGGACTGCGCTCCATCGTGGTCAGCTATAACTTTCGACTTTGCCCCGGTCTTTCGCGACAAGATGTCCGCGGTTGGCGCTTTGATCTTTCAGGTGCTAGATTGCGCTAAAAACTTTACAAATGCATAACTCTGCTTCTACTTATTGGACTTTTGTTGTTTTGATGCCAAATAATTTATTGAATTTGACTCAATTTTTCAAAATTGGAGTGAGATTTGTCTTGTGTTGTGTTTTCACTTTACTACTGTTTGAGTGCTGCATAAATACTTTACACATCGCCTCCAAGCTAAGCCTGACTGTTTTTGTGCCAAGCTGCCAGAGGGTAAAGCACAGGTTTATTTAGTGACTTTTTGTGGTTCACCCTGACAAGGATTGTGGCTGTTGCTTCAGTAGGGTTCCCCCTCCACCCCAAACAACAAGCCAATTTCTCACAGTCCCAATGAATACAAACGAGCCATTCTGTAGACCTGATTTCAGTACCAATGTACTCATCTGATTTAAATCAAATGGTCCTTCATCGTTGCTGTAGAACATCCTTCGACATGCTTTCCTGTATAGCCAATTGTGGAATTAACCTTTGTCTTATTATATGTGCCTTGACCACTACATTCCATTTTGTGAACAATTGTGCAGCGAATTACAAGCTGAATAGAAAGAGTTTGCAACTTTTTATTTGAGGTTTCTACCCTAAACCAGAGATGTTAAATAGAGAACCCTACAAAACCACAGACACTCTGAATCAGCCCACCTGAATTGTCTGTTTCTCTAGAAAAGTTTCAAAGCACATGATTAGTACAGTGCCATCCACGCCGAGCTAGTGAGTGTCAAAGCTTTTTGCCATTTTTACGCAGTCTTTAAGCATAGGATTAGCCAGTGCCACCCACGCCGAGCTGAAAAATGACAAAAACCTTTTACCACTCCGGGCACAGTATTCCAGTTTTGGATTGGTGAAATTACCACCCAAGTCAACCTGGAATTAATAAAAGCAACCCCTAACAAATCTATAACAGAGAGCTATAGATTTGTATAGACACAAGGGAGCACCCAGTATAAGTCAAGACAATAACCTTTCAGACTTAGAGTGCCACATAAACTATGTAAAAAGGAAGCATGAAACTCTGAGTAGTTTCCAAGTTTAGGTGGAGATGAGCTCCTTTATATGGAGAACTCTACAACACCACCGACACTGAATCTGCTCACCTCAAACGTCTGTTTCTCTAGCAGAGTTTTTAGGCATAGGATTAGCTTAGTGCCATTCAAGCCAAGCTAGAGAGTGACAGCGTCTGCTTCCTTTTTAGCATATATATATATATATATATATATATATATATATATATATATATATATATATATATCCCACAGCCAAGCGAGCAAAGCAACGCCATTGCCTTACCCCTGCCTCAAACGACGGCGTTCCACAGCGGGACGGCGTGTCCCAAAACAGCAAATCCAACACTGACTCAACAATGAAGAAACAGCATGCCGTCGACCAAAGTCGTTCCAAAGTGATGATTTATTGAAAAGGCTTTGACAAACTCAACGCGTTTCGGGGAAGAACCCCTTGATCATGAGTGGCTATGTCAGTGTTATGGTTGTTTAAATAAACATCCCATGTGATACATAAACATAATAAACAGACTTCCGAGTTAAATCACTCGAGATGCCATAAACTGTTAAAAATCTGCTCCATTAAACAATACATTGTAACATATATATAATCTATGCTTCAACATGTTATTGTTATAATGCAGTGCGGAAAGGAAATTAATTTAAACAAAATTTAATCTTTGTTTAAAAATGTAAAACTTTATTGTCACTTAACACTGCCTAGCCGATTGTGCCACAGTTAAAACAAGGTCACCGACCTTGGCGGCCCAATTATCAGATTAATTTAATTCCCTCTCGTTCAGGAAAACCCTGCCGTTTCTGCTGCTGTAAAATTAAATTTTAATTTTCAACAGTAATTACTCATTACTGAGACGCCATAATACCCAAGTGGGCTATCACCCGTCTAAATCAACAAATTACCGAGCTTGTGCTTTTGGGTATATCCTTTAATGGTGGGTATCAAAAGGGGGTTTCACATTTCAAAAAAGGGTTTCAGCCTCAGTGGGCATAACCTATTCAAGGAACCCTAAGGTTTTCCCCAACAATAACCAAATAATTCCAAAGGTTATGTTAATGTTAACCCAACTAATACTAATCACTATGGGGCCGATTCCGATCTCGGTCGGAGGCGCACCCAATACCATTCGGTCGGGAAAAAAGCCATGCGAATGCCTGTTTCCCGACCCAACCGTACATCATACCGAACGAGAAAGTACGATGCGCACAACAGCACAGAATCCGGCTGAGTCGTACTCACCCAATCCAGGTCCTGTTCTCCGACCGAGGCGAATCCGGAAACGCAGAATCGAGTCGCACGGAAGGGAAAATGCAGCCCCGTCCGGCCGGACAAGTACGATGCGCTTTCCGTATGCGCCGAACCCGTCGCTACGTCCGGCACGTCAAAGCTTCTGGGAGAGGCGCACATAAGCTCCGATTCGCGCCACAACACAATCCACGGCTACGAGGCGAACACGCCAGCGACGAGGACGACGCGAAGCAAAGAGAAAGACGAACGACACGAACCAACCATGAATCCCTTCGTCCCGATCATACCAATATTCTACATTTACTACCGGAACAGGCACGGACGCGTACGGCGCAGAAGGTAAGTCAGACACCAATCACAAAACACATACAACACGTACACGACACATCACACACACACACAGAGGGATGCAGAATTTACTTACACCAGCAACAGCAGCACCATAGGGGCGGGATGCCCATCACCAATGCCACATATGCACACAGGGGCCTGAATGCGCACCACCACCACCACCCCTACCCAGGGGGGGCCGGATGCCAACCACCACTACCACCCTTAGCCAGGGGGTGCCAGATGCCCACCACCACTACCACACTTACCCAGGGGGCTGGATGCCTACCACTACTACCACCCTCAGCCAGGGGGGTGCCAGATGCCCACCACCACTACCACCCTCACCCAGGGGGGCTGGATGCCTACCATTACTACCACCCTTAGCCAGGGGGGTGCCAGATGCCTACCACTACTACCATCCTTAGCCAGGGGGTGCCAGATGCCTACCACCACTACCACCCTTACCCAGGGGGCTGGATGCCTACCACTACTACCACCCTTAGCCAGGGGGTGCCAGATGCCCACCACCATTACCACCCTTACCTAGGGGGCTGGATGCCTACCACTACTACCACCCTTAGCCAGGGGGTGCCAGATGCCTACCACCACTACCACCCTTACCCAGGGGGGGCTGGATGCCTACCACTACTACCACCCTTAGCCATGGGGGTGCCAGATGCCTACCACTACTACCACCCTTACCCAGGGGGGCTGGATGCCTACCACAACTACCACCCTTAGCCATGGGGGTGCCAGATGCCCACCACCACTACCACCCTTACCCAGGGGGCTGGATGCCTACCACTACTACCACCCTTAGCCAGGGGGTGCCAGATGCCTACCACTACTACCACCCTTACCCAGGGGGCTGGATGCCTACCACAACTACCACCCTTAGCCATGGGGGTGCCAGATGCCTACCACTACTACCACCCTTACCCAGGGGGCTGGATGCCTACCACTACTACCACCCTTAGCCAGGGGGTGCCGGATGCCCACCACCACTACCACCCTCACCCAGGGGGCTGGATGCCTACCACTACTACCACCCTTAGCCAGGGGGTGCCAGATGCCTACCACTACTACCACCCTTACCCAGGGGGCTGGATGCCTACCACAACTACCACCCTTAGCCATGGGGGTGCCAGATGCCTACCACTACTACCACCCTTACCCAGGGGGCTGGATGCCTGTCACAACTACCACCTCTACCCATGGGGGCTGGATGCCTACCACCAACACCACCCCCACTCATAGGATGGACAATGCTTGACACAACCAGCACACCACAACCTAGGGAATGCAAGAAAAAGACATCCCCCAACACCATGACAAGCGTGTGTAGACTGTGTCAAATGCCTACAACACTGAACATGACTTTGAACATACAATGTGACCCCCTATCACATGTGCCACACATATATGTGTGTGGCCCCCACAATGCAAGCAGGCCATGACCATTGTGGCAATGGGGTCCAAACCCCCATCATCACAGTGACCAAAATGTAAGTGTGGGGTCCATAGCTGAAGCACATTTTGAACAGTGTGGCAATGGGGTCCAAACCCCCATCATCACAGTGACCAAAATGTAAGTGTGGGGTCCGTAGCTGAAGCACATTTTGAACATTGTGGCAATGGGGTCCAAACCCCCATCATCACAGTGACCAAAATGTAAGTGTGGGGTCAATAGCTGAAGCACATTTTGAACAGTGTGGCAATGGGGTCCAAACCCCCATCATCACAGTGACCAAAATGTAAGTGTAGGGTCCATAGCTGAAGCACATTTTGAACATTGTGGCAATGGGGTCCAAACCCCAATCATCACAGTGACCAAAATGTAAGGGTGGGGTCCATAGCTGAAGCACATTTTGAACAGTGTGGCAAGGGGTCCAAACCCCCATCATCACAGTGACCAAAAGATAAGTGTGGGGTCCATAGCTGAAGCACATTTTGAACATTGTGGCAATGGGGTCCAAACCCCCATCATCACAGTGACCAAAATGTAAGGGTGGGGTCCATAGCTGAAGCACATTTTGAACAGTGTGGCAATGGGGTCCAAACCCCCATCATCACAGTGACCAAAAGGTAAGTGTGGGGTCCATAGCTGAAGCACATTTTGAACAGTGTGGCAATGGGGTCCAAACCCCCATCATCACAGTGACCAAAAGGTAAGTGTGGGGTCCATAGCTGAAGCACATTTTGAACATTGTGGCAATGGGGTCCAAACCCCCATCATCACAGTGACCAAAATGTAAGGGTGGGGTCCATAGCTGAAGCACATTTTGAACAGTGTGGCAATGGGGTCCAAACCCCCATCATCACAGTGACCAAAAGGTAAGTGTGGGGTCCATAGCTGAAGCACATTTTGAACAGTGTGGCAATGGGGTCCAAACCCCCATCATCACAGTGACCAAAATGTAAGTGTGGGGTCCATAGCTGAAGCACATTTTGAACAGTGTGGCCTTGGGGTCCAAACCCCCATCATCACAGTGACCAAAATGTAAGTGTGGGGTCCATAGCTGAAGCACATTTTGAACATTGTGGCAATGGGGTCCAAACCCCCATCATCACAGTGACCAAAATGTAAGTGTGGGGTCAATAGCTGAAGCACATTTTGAACAGTGTGGCAATGGGGTCCAAACCCCCATCATCACAGTGACCAAAATGTAAGTGTAGGGTCCATAGCTGAAGCACATTTTGAACATTGTGGCAATGGGGTCCAAACCCCAATCATCACAGTGACCAAAATGTAAGGGTGGGGTCCATAGCTGAAGCACATTTTGAACAGTGTGGCAAGGGGGTCCAAACCCCCATCATCACAGTGACCAAAAGATAAGTGTGGGGTCCATAGCTGAAGCACATTTTGAACATTGTGGCAATGGGGTCCAAACCCCCATCATCACAGTGACCAAAATGTAAGGGTGGGGTCCATAGCTGAAGCACATTTTGAACAGTGTGGCAATGGGGTCCAAACCCCCATCATCACAGTGACCAAAAGGTAAGTGTGGGGTCCATAGCTGAAGCACATTTTGAACAGTGTGGCAATGGGGTCCAAACCCCCATCATCACAGTGACCAAAAGGTAAGTGTGGGGTCCATAGCTGAAGCACATTTTGAACAGTGTGGCAAAGGGGTCCAAACCCCCATCATCACAGTGACCAAAATGTAAGTGTTGACAAAGAAAAAGCTGCAACTGCCAAACTGCATGGATGATTCCTGGTCACAGAACATAAAACACATCAGTGGCAAAGTAGTGCATGTGTCCCATTGCAACATAAATTGGGGGAGGCAAATAATGCAGTGCAAATAAGACATACCTTTGGCCATGTGCAGACAAACAACACCCATGGGGGCTGACACTGTCAACATTCATCAATGACACAATGACAGAAGTGACCATCAGAATGCAGACCCACATATTTGCACCAATGGGCACACAAATGCAGATACCCTGTGGAGACTGTAGATGTGAGGTGAACAGATACCATACCATGGCAGCAATGGGACACACAAACCATGATCATTGTGCTGACCGATGACCTAGGAGTCCCAGGGACAGCAGGGGAAACCAACCAAACTACATACAGCCAATGGCACACCCAAGATATGCCAATGCAGTGGTGCAGATGCGCAAACACAAACAGGCAGACCCACACTGCACATCATACACAACAGGTGAGGGGGGTGCCAGTGTCCCCAGGCAACCACACAACACATGAGGAGGCCTGAATACCAATCATACAGATGTGCATACAGTGCCACACAAAGGTAACTCATGGATCCAAATCCCCTATGTGGGCAAGCAGGCATTGTCAGATGAGAGGGAGCACAAATCACACATGTCACACAGGCACGTAGGAACAGCAACTGACACAGCAAGACACAGACACACCACAGCACTACCCCCAGGGCCCCCACAATGTGGTGACCCTGGGCTGCATTACAATCCCACTGTGATGACAAAGCTAAATGTCGTTCACACTGTGAACCACAGTCATGTGTCCTGAGCAACAAACTACCATCACACCTACACAAGCACAAATCAATCAGCACGGCCAGTAAGCCAAGGCCAACATGGAGGCAGGGGCCTAGCCGGGCAACAACTCTCATCTGCACACACTCAACACCACACACCTCGACCTCCAACAATGTGCAGCAGTGAAGCACACATGCACTGGTGACATTGCACATGCACCCATGACTATTCCAGGGTGGTGGGTGGGAACCAAGGTGCAGAAACACATCACACATGGCCACTCAACAAGACTCCTGAATGTCTGACACACTGCACACTACGCTGTACATGGACATGACGGCAATACCACACCAACCAATGGGACACAGCCTCAGTCACACACCAATGAAGAAGCCAAGGTCACCCACAAAGAACACACATAGACAACAACCAACATTGCAGCCCGGACCCTGAGGAGTGCCAGCAGTCACACACACAACGTGTCACAATCACTGAAAGATAACACAAACTGGAAATCACATGACAGGGGCAAACAACAAGTGCCAAGGGGAAACCTGACTGTGACCCATCTGCGTCTGCACACAAACTCAGCCCTGACAGCAAACACACCTATGGGTGACACCCTGATGACCAGTAATGTGCCATGCACCCACATCACAGAGAACCCAGGGAGAAGACTTTGGGGGAACATAGGTCAACTCAGCAAGCATCACAAACAGGTACAACACTAGGGATCACAGCATGCACAGCTAAACGGAAGTGAACACACAGACATGCTCATACAACACACACCTTGGGCGCAGGCAATGTCACAGGAGTACACACTGCCATGAGGGGACTCCACTCCTGTGTGAGGAAAGCTGTGCCATATGTTGCCTCAGTAGGGCCCCATCATGTCAGCTGAGCACTTGGTCACACAATCAACAATTAGCACCAAATGAAGGCTCCTGTCACATCAGCCTGGTCATGGAAGTGCCAACGAAATCATCAGCACAGATCCAACACACTTGTATAGCAATGTTGCACTGACAACACAGATGAGTCCTTCCCCATTGATGCCCAAACCTGCATGTCCAGTGGAGATGGCCACACGGTCAGGGAAGTAGACGAATTGAACAATGGCAGGCACAACAGATGTGCAGGGGTGGAAGCCACAGATGTGAGATTGCTAATGTAAGTAGGAAATCCCATTGCCAAATACTGAACACATGACACCCTCAGATGCTGCTATGGATGACATGGATACACCACAGGATAGGACACATTCCCCTGGACCACATGGGTTCCTGCACAGTAACACTTCATTATCATGAGACCAAATATCACCATCACTGCAGCAAGGGCATGGTTAGCATCATCAACAACATGTACATCAGAAGCATAAGCACTAGAGAACAGAAAGTTGCTTTATTCAGCATATGTGTGTATTGAAAAGTGAAAGTCCAGAAAAACACAAAGGCCAATGGCCAGTCCATTGTCAAAGTCCAAACAGGGTGACAGTGGCAGATGTCACCCTACGCATGCCTGCACTGCACAAAACCAGGGACAATCCACTAGGAGGGGCAACCGGGGGCAGGCCAGGCACCGCAGGGACAGGATCAGGGCTCACCAGGAGGAAGCAGGGAAGGGGTGGTGGGTGCTGGCGAGCCACTGACAATTGCAGTGGAGGTGTCTCGACATGGTGTGTGCCGGCACAACTGGGGGCATGACTCAGATGTTGTGGGTGCCGGCACAACTGCAGTGGACCCTGCAGATGGAGTGGACAGGTCCGCCACTGCAGTGCCCAAGTCAGACAGGGTGGTAGTGGACTCCACTGCAGTGCCTACCACCAGGGGAGGAGAATGGGGAACAGGCAAGGTGGGCTGGACAGAGGGGAGGACACCCTCACCACATCAGTGGCACAGACAAGCGCAGCGGGGGCTGTGGTGCCGGGAGAGCAAGTGGCAGGGGAGAAGGCCGGATCCTCTTGGGGATGGTATATCTGTGGGTGGGGGAACCTGGGGCAGGGTGTGGTGGGGGCACCTGTGGAGTGGGGGCCTGAGGGATGGAGGAAGGAGACCTGGTGCCTGAGCTGCAGGGCGGCGGCGGGGTCTTGCTCTTACGACTCCGGGGGACTTGCGGGTGGGGGCCTCAGTCTGTCTGCGCCTGGGGGAGGGTGTCCGGGGGTGAGGGGCACTCTGCTCCGTGTGGGTGGGCTTCCTCTTCCCCCTGAATGCTGTATCAGCTGGATCGGAGGGGAAGAGGCCGAGGTCACTGAGGAAGAGCCGCTGGGTCTTTGGGGTTGCAGGTGAGGCAAGGGAGGGTGCTTGGAAGGAGAGGCAACTGAGGACTGCGCAGTGCTAGTGGATGCGTGTGTGTGTTCCAGGGCCCCATCCCCTGTGAGTCTGGTTTCAGTCCCCTGACTGTGCGTGCGTGTGCGTTTTGTTTGTGGCGTGTGTGTCTGTGTGCTGGACGTGTGTGTGCTGGTGTGTGCCTGTGCCGGTGTGTGTGTGCTTGGGACGGGTAAGGTGCTGGGGAGTGTGGATGGAGCAGAGGCAGGAGGGGTGAGGGACTGTCTGAGGAGGGACACTGCTGCCGTCAGGGAGGAGTCCATGGACCTATTGCCCCTCTGTAGGTCAGACATGCCCGATGAGATGCCCTCCATGAACGACACCAGCTGAGTCAACAGAGCGGTGTGCGCATGGAGGACACTCAGCATGGCTGTCTGCCCTACATGGAGCTGGCGAAGGAGGTACACAGACTCCTCACTCAGGGCAGCAGGGGACACAGGGGAGGGGGTGCGGTGCCTGGCCCAAAGGAGACACGCTTCCGAACATGGGAGCCTCCACGGACCTGGGGAATGGGAGCCGATGGGAGGGCGGTGGTGGTGCTGGTGGTGGCGGGGACAGCAACACTAGCTGGGGTGTGGTGGCTGCTGACACCCGCCTCCATAAGGGAGTCATCGTCCGAGTTGCTCTGGTCCTCAGCTGAGGTGGATGGTGCTGAGGACTCCTCGGTGTGGCTCCCCTCGCCCTCCGTGCCACTGGGTCCCTCCGACCACTCCCCGGCTGCTGACCCAGTCTGGCTCACCGGCTCCTCCTGGTCCGTGGAGCTGTCCCCTTCCGTGGCCGTGGATGTATCTGCAAACAATGGGGAAACAGACAGACATCAGTCACCTGCACCAAACGCACACACCACTGTGAGCACAGCACATTACAGAGCAAGCCCTGGCATCATTAGTTGAACATTGCTAAAAGTGCCCTAACTGAACAGGAGAAGCCAATTGTCAGTCTGATGCCAACCATGGCACTCACATCCCACATGGCCTTGCACCCATCTGTCTGGTGTCTGTTGGATAGCAACACCCCAGTGTGGACACATGCACCACCTACACAGTAGTTGGACAGTGCAGAGGACACGGTGTAGCATGTGGACACGCACACATCACAACTCTTGCCACTGTCAGTACAGGTTTCCGGATGAAAGGGATGCCCAGAGTCAAATAGGAAATGAATGTGATGCATACCAGCGACAGACACCATGATGCACCCATGTCCTGATAGCCATCGCCACAATGGTGTGCATGTAGCACATGTCACTCCCCTGCAGGATCACCAATAAGTAGACACATGCCATGGCGGAGGCATGACTGCTAAGTAATACATCACTGTCTCAGTGATGTATGACTTGGCAGCCAGACAACAACACTCTGCACTGTGTCACAATAGTAGGTCATGGGGAATGCAAGTCCTGGAGCTGCACAAGTGCACATCTACATCCCCCACACAACACATCATCTTAACCCTCATCTGTCCAGGTCATACCAATTGGACATATGGGAGACCTGTGACACTACCCTCTGAACCTGAGCCCCTCACAATCTGCTGTGAATGGGAAACAGCTGCCTGAACTTCACATTCGCATACCCCAGTCTGCACGGGCAGCTGATCAAACACCTATGTGACACACAAGTATCGTCTCCTATGGTCACATCTCCAGTGGCATGCTGAACCCCTACCGAGAAACACCCCAGCAGTCCTGGCAACAAATCCACAGCACACTGACACAGAGGCAGACACCTGAGGGGTCAAATCACTGCGCACAATGTGTCAGCTGATACATGGGAGTGGGAGTACAGAGTGCATTGCATGGCCTGGAGTAGGCATGACTGTCCTGCCCCACATGAATGAGGGATGAGCCCAAGACAGTGGATAGCTGGCTATGTATGTGTGACAACCGTAATCTGCACACTCCTGTGGCCCAAACATTGTTCCCACCCGCTGCATGGGTGTGTGCCAGATACCCCAGGCACATGTGGTGGCTCAGCTCAGCAAGTGGACCGCATATCAAAGCAACACGCAGATTACATGTCCGAACACAGGCGTTGTGTGAACAATGGACCCACCCATGATGCCCACAACAGAGTTAGGGAAACAGATGCTGTCCCCCACCTTTAGAGAAGCAAACTGCAAGGACACAGTCCCAAGTGACACAATTCCCTGAATGTAAGGGCCACACCTGGGTATCAGATGAGGAGTGGGCAGTGCACAATAGAGGGGCATGGCTCCTGGACAACATGACTGCTGTACTGTGGCAGTTTAACCAGGCCAGAGGAGGGCACATAGCATGTAATACAGAGTTCACAGTGCAGTCTTTGACTCACCCCTCCTTGCTGCTGTCTGGCCTTCAGCTGCCCATCCAGGTCTGGAAACACCACCGCCAGGATCTGGAGCATGAGGGGGTCAGGGTCCGTGTTCCGCCCCTCCTGCGAGGAGGCGACAGCTTCAGCTGGACCCGTGCAATCCTCCGGGTCCAGCCCCGAAGGTCCTGCCACCTCTTCTGGCAGTTGCGGATCCGGCGCTTGTAGACCCCCACGGACCGGACAGCCCGGACGATGTCCTTCCAGATCTCCTGCTTCCGATGGGCATTAACCTGTGAGGATGACAAAGTGAAAAGGCCATTACTACACATGCAACATATCCGTGCATGACACAGTTGTATATACATGTCTCAATCACAGGGGCACATGATGTACACAGGCAGTGCAACGCTGCCCATGGACAGTTTGCCAGAAGTCACTACATGGTATCATTGCATGGGAAGTAAAACCTTGTTCAAATGCACTGTCACTGCACCATACCTGTCCAGTGCATGTCACTACACACTATGGGGGGTGACAACTACTCAGTGAGCCTGCTAGCCAGTGGCGTGCAGACTTTCAGCCTTGCTAGTCAGACAAAATGCACATTCAGAAAGGCAGTGCACAGAACACTCACCTGCTCCCCTGGTGTCCCATACAGCTTGCTGTACTGTGGAAGTAGGCTGTCCAGCAGGGCCTGGTTCTCCTCAAGGTTGAAGGCTGGGTACTCTCTCCACAGTACGTGCCATTGCAGGGTCCAGAGGGGGCAGAGACAGCAGCAGTGCAGTGGCAGATGTCGTCCTGGAGCATGTAGTGCAGGCAAGTGGGCTCTCAGGGGAACAGCCAGCAATATATATGTGCTGGAGAGGCAGATACTGTCCCATGTGTCCAAAGTGATAGGTCCAAGTCGTTTGCATCTTCTGAATCTGGCCAATCCATGGAATAGCAGCACCAATACACGCCCACAGCATCCTTCAAATCTTCAACTTCATGACATACATGATTTTGCAACATTGTTGTGGGTGACCAACTGAATTTCCAGCAACCAACTCGTTCGAATTTCGAAACGCGTCCGTTGCCAGGCTAGGCCATTGTCAATGGGTGCGCACCGATCGGTCCATTGCTGTTCAACGCGTACAGGGGTACAACGCGTACCCGCACACATTGAATGCAATGGGCCGGCCGGGGCACCGATCGGTCCATTGCTGATCAACGCGTACAGGGGTACAACGCGTACCCGCACACATTGAATGCAATGGGCCGGCCGGGGGCACCGATCGGTCCATTGCGGTACAACGCGTACAGGGGTACAACGCGTACCCGCACACATTGAATGCAATGGGCCGGCCGGGGGCACCGATCGGTCCATTGCTGTTCAACGCATCCCTGTACAAGTGACTGGCATATGTCACCATGCCTGTCTCAGATGACCATATGCCAGCCACAGATAGCTCCCAGGGAGTGAGGGGCACACCTACAACACGACAGCCTGTCCAAACTGTATCATAAGGCATGTAAGGCTGCATTTCCTATTGTGTGTATGTTGGTGTGCATGTTGTCCTGTGGGTGTCACCTGGGGGCAGCCACCCCCATGCTGTGCACGTGTTCATGGGGACAGGATCCTGGGTGTTACGTGTACATGACCACTGTGATGTGCAACTGTTCATATCTGTGCATGTGCCATGGTCACATTTCACGGTGGTGTATGTGTATGTCATGTCACATACCCCGTGAGTCCCATGTGGGACGGTATGTTTTAGCCAGGGTGTCCCAGTGGCACAATAGTGATGGTCCTCCACAGTCTGTGTGCATGTAGTGTTTACAATGTCTCTGATTTCATGTGCACAATGGAATGGAATGGAATGGAATGGAAAAGGCACTTATATAGCGCATGGCTACCCGGGGGCCTCCCAGCGCTTGGCTAGAACCAGAATCCATTAACAGAACATTCAGGGAAATAGCAAGGTTTTTAGTTGCCTTCGGAAAGAGAAGTGGCTGGGTTCCCTGCGTAAATGAAGTGGTAGGGCGTTCCAAAGTTTGGCCGCGTTAAGTGAGAAGAGGCGACCGCCACTTCTCGCCCTCTTGATCCTTGGGACCTCCACCAAGTGAAGCTCATCTGAGCGAAGTTCCCTGGGGGACTTGTAGCGACGAAACATTTTCAAGATTAAGGAAGACCCATTCCCTTGCAGAGACTTGTGGACAATACAAAGGGCTTTGAAGCTGATTCTTTCCTTCACTGGGAGCCAGTGAAGGGTCCGCAAGGCCGGTTTCGCAGAGAGGCGATTTGATATTCCAAATAATAATCTGGCCGCACAATTTTGGATCGTTTGCAGTTTCATAATTACTGCTAGAGGGGCCCCTAAGTAGAGTGCATTTCCATAGTCTATTCTGGACAATATCAAGGATTGGACTAATATTTTTTTGGCTTGGAAAGGAAGAAGAGGAAGCACTTTGCGGGCCATTCTCAGCAGTCCATAGCAAGTTGCCACTGTCTTCCTAGCTTGCACCTTGAAAGTCAAATTGTGGTCTAGCCAGATACCTAGGCTCTTTATCTCGCTCCTGGGCGTTGGGACTGGTCCCATACATGCTGGCCACATGGTACTCAATGAAACATTGGAAGGATTACCCAGGATCATAATCTCTGTTTTGTTTCCATTGAGTTTAAGGTGGGACGCTCCCATCCACTTGGAGACTTCCTCCAGACATGAATGGAGGTCATGGGATAGCTGCTTGGCTTGATTAAGCGCGACGACCAATTGAGTGTCATCGGCGTAAGTCACCATTTGGATTCCAAAGGGGGCTACAATATCCGCCAGAGGGGCCATATACACATTAAAAGAGTCGGACTCAGGGAGGATCCCTGAGGTACTCCACAACGCAGAGGCATTGATCTCGAGGTCATCTCATCTTCAAATATCTGGAAGGATCTATCTTCCAGGAAAGAACGCAGCCACTTCAATGCAGTATCGATGACTCCCGACTTCCCAAGACGGTGAATCAGAATACGGTGATTCACCGTATCAAATGCTGCGCTCAGATCGAGAAGTATGATGACAGATGCCCCTCCTGCGTCCAGAATCTTTCTACTTTCTTCAACTACTGCTAACAAGGCGGTTTCCGTGCCTTGTCGAGGTCGAAATCCCATTTGGGAAGGGTGGAGCAGATTGTTGGATTCAATAAAATTGGAGAGGGTAGAGTTGACATACTTTTCAGCGAGCTTGGCCATCGCAGGAAGCAAGGAGATAGGGCGGTAATTGCCCAAATCTCCTGGATCCAGGTTGGGTTTCTTCAAGAGTGTCTTTACCATAGCTCTTTTCCAGTTACAGGGAACTATTCCTGTACTTAATGAAGCATTAATTACATCTGTAGTAACAGGGGCAATTATCGGAGCAACCCTTACCAAAACATTCATAGGTGCAGGATCCCTAGGAGATCCACTTTTCACCAAGGAAAGCAGCATCAAGAGAGCTTCCTGGGTGATTAGTGGAAAAGTTTCCAGCAATGGTCTAGTTGACAAGACACCTTGATCCAGCTCCTCGCCTAGTAGGTCGTATTTATCATCAATCTGAGGCAGGCATTTAAGAATGTTCTCTATTTTAATAGTAAAGAAATCCGCTTGTTTGTTACAGCGTTGTCCGGAAGCATCAGGGGCCACGGACGGGGCAGGGGTTTTAAGGAGCTTCTTTATAATGATAAAGGTTTCTCTAGGAGAATTTCCGGCCGACAGAATTTTTTCCTCAAAGTAGGAGGTCTGAGCCTGTTTAATACCTGCTTTGTAAATTTTGATAGCTCTCCGATATTCCAATTTTTTACTTGGTGAATAATCTTTCCTCCAACTACGTTCCAGAACCTTGCATCGCTGTTTAAGAATGCGTAATTTGGGAGAGTACCAGGGGGATTTATGCAAACCCTCTGTCTTTTTCATCAGGATTTTTGGGAGGACTGCATTCAGCGAATTATCTATCCAGTTGCAAAAATCGTCATTGGCTACACCTGGGCTGGAATTTGGCTTGGGTCTAGTTTTTTCCAGTTCATGAGCCCAACTGTCCGTGGAAAGCTTTGACCACGGCCGTTTCATAGTTAATGAAGGTTGTGCACAGGGAGCAATGACCCGAGGGCTCCAGGAAAGGGGGATAAGAAAATGATCAGACCATGGGACAGGGATAGGGGCATCCCCTTTTAGGTTCTCCAGGTTCGAAAACACGGAGTCCAGGCAGTGCCCTTTAACATGGGTGGCTTGCGTGACCATTTGCAATAACTGCAAAGCCGTAAGATCCCGTGCAAGTTCTAGCGCCGTCACTGCCTCCAAATCATCAAAATGTAAATTAAAGTCTCCAAGGAGAGTAAAATTAGCTGCCGTACTGGCAGAGTTAATAACTGTTTCAAGCAGGGATTTATAAAAGAGGCCCATCGCACCAGGGGGCCGGTAAATCAGAATGCCTGTAAATGAAAGAAGAGGGGTAAATTCCAATGAAAAGTGAACATTTTCACAATCCAGAAGTGGGCTTCCTAACATGCGGCATGTAAGATGGTCTTTATAGACAATAGCTATCCCACCGCCCTTGCCTTTTGACCTGTCCACTCTCTGTATCTGATACGCCCTGCGGGAGCGCTTGGATAATGTCAGGTTCCGAGCTGGGATTCAGCCATGTTTCTGATAGGAACAGGACCTCTGGATCATAATCTTTTAAGAGTATGGAGATCTCTGTGGAATGCTTGGGCAGGGAGCGACAGTTTAATAAAAGAAGTTTAAAAGTCCTAGTGGATACGGGGGGCTTAGTGGTCCTAATGGGAGACAGTCTCCACATCCACGTTGTGTGTGCATGGACTTTGATGTTGTGCGTGTGTGTGTCACAGACGTCCATGTCTGTCCTGCAGTGGCAAGTGGGACCACTACCTGTGGGGGTCATGGTTGTTTTGCTGTGGTGTATACATGATACTCCATGTACTGCCAGTGTCCATGTGGCAATACAGGGTCCCTGGGAATGTACCTGTCGTTGAGCTGTGATGCCTGGGGCACATCTGTCCTCACATGTCACTGTGGGGGTGATTGTGACACGGCAGCAGGAGATGGGAACTGTGACACGGCCTCATGATATCCAATGGGCCAACCTGGGACTTATTGATGCCACTTGTTGAACCGTGATGACAGATGTTGGCCATGTATGTACCATACATGTCCTTACGGAACTGCACACTTCATGTAGTTGTGCCTCATAATGATGTATGTTGTAATATTGAGTGTGTTCAATGCCGCATATGTGGGGTGACTGACAATCTTGCTTTCTTCTCCTCTGCACTGCAGGGCTCCTGCTGTCCATAGACCATTCCCAGACCTGGCAACGATGGTGGAACGGGACAGCATCCGACAGTACCGCTTCACCAGGCAGCTGATTGAGGATTTGGCAGTGCAGTTGGCCCCACATTTGCAGCCTGGCCGGCCGTATCCTACAGCGCTGACCCCCAAGGTGAAGGTGATGGCAGCCCTACACTTCTTTGCCACCGGTACCTTCCAACATACTGTGGCGACTGCTGGTGGGATGTCACAGACCATGTTGAGCCGTGTGCTCCGCGATGTTTTGGAGGCAATGTTGCTATTCCTGAACCGGTACATCTATTTCCCTAGACTGCAACGACTCACTGACGTGAAGAGTGACTTCTATGCCCTGGGGAGGATGCCGCATGTCATTGGCTCCATTGATGGGACACATGTGGCTTTGGTACCACCACAGGCCCAGGAGCAGGCCTACCGTAACCGCAAGCACTACCACTCGGTCAATGCACTGGTGGTGTGTCTTGCAGATATGACCATCACACACGTGTGTGCCCGTTTCCCTGGTTCAGCACACGATGCCTTTGTGATGAGGAGTAGTCGCATCCCCAGGATGATGGCACAGATGCAGAACCAGCGTGCCTGGCTTGTCGGTGTGTACTGACTTTGTGCCATTGTGTGTGATCTGATCTGTAGTATTCCGCCCACTTTTCCGAGTCAGCTAATGTGCACTTGTCTGTCCGTAGGTGACTCGGGATACCCCAACATGCCGTGGTTGCTGACACCCCTCAGGAACCCTGTGACACCAGCCCAGATGCGCTACAATGAGGCACATGGTCGGACCAGGAGAGTGATTGAGCGGACATTTGGTCTCCTGAAGAGCCGCTTCCGCTGCCTGGACAAGACAGGAGGGTCCCTCCCATATGCCCCAGCAAAGGTGTGCAAGATTATCATCGTCTGCTGCATGCTCCACAACCTGGCAGTGCGGAAGGAGTTGCCTCTCATCCAGGATGACAATGACCAACATCCGCCACCTGTGGAGGATCCTGGCCTGGACCACGATGCCAGTGATGATGATGATGATGAGGGTGATGTCCGCACACAGCTCATCACCAACTTCTTTAGCTGAATGTGAGTATCCTGAGGTGTCATGTCAATGATGTGAGTTGGCATGATATGTGTAGGTGGTGCTCTGGTGCTGTTGGAGTGTGTCCATAGGCTACTTGACTGGATGTGTGTAGCGATGTGTGCTTACAGGTGGTCTGTACTCCCCAACAGTGTTGACATGCTAACTTGGTTCTGGGTGGGTATCTTGTAACATGTATTGTGCATGAGTTTTGCTGATCTGTCCTGTTCTCCATTGCTTTTGACTGTGTGTCATTTCTGTCCTTCACAGGGTACTTTCAGATTCGTTTGGTCAACTGTGTCCACCGACGACGTGATTGTACTTCCAGGGTGGTAGCTGTTGTGTCCCTACAGGGGATGTGCGCCACACCCATGGACTTCCTTCCTTCTACAGTTGTTGACTGTGTGCCCGTTGCCAGGTGGGATTATCTTGCATCTGTAGTGGTTACGACATGTTGCAACTGTGTAATAAACCTGTGCTTCACTTTGTGATGTGCGTTGTCTGTGGTCACACATTTGACTGCCATTTGCTTACTGCACCTGTGGGCTACTTGACTACAACTGGGAATAGGTGTGGTGTCTGTGCATTGCACCGTCTTCCCTGGCAACATCAGTGTAGGCAATGAGTCAGATGGCCTAGGTGTGTATGTGTTGTGTAGCCCTGGTGGTGTGTCTCCCTCATATGTGTCACGTTGCCATTACTCACATGCCTGTGTTGTACTTGCTGTTGCAGTTCGCATACACAGTGTAATTTTGCAGTTCATCATCCCCATGACAGCATCCACGTTGGAATCACAACAGAGGCAAGTATGGTGTATTAGTGTGTTTATTGTGATACATTTGTGTGAATAGTGCATAGGATGGTTAGTGCTGTACATATATATTGCAATCAGAAGTTCCTAGGTGAATTGAAAGTCCTGGTAGACAAAATCCCCAGTATCGGGGCCACAGTTGTCTGAGACATTGGTCCAACTTGTACTCCCCATGTCATGTGTGGGAGTTGTGTTGCCGTCAACAGGGTGAACAGTTTGTGCACAAAGGTGAACATCCAGAACAGGTTCAGGCTTCCTGGGGGTTGCACTTGGCCATCGGCCTCTCACTTACCCCTCCTCGGACGACCCCTCTTTGGGGGGGGCCCCTCAAGTACAGGCTGCTGCGGTGCAGGGGACTCTCCGCCAGAGTCATCCTCCCTCCCTGTGGCAGTTGCAGTTTGTTCAGCACCAGATGTTGTTGGTACACAGGGAGGTGTGGACTGGTTGCTGTTCATCTGGCGGAGGCATTGTAATATGTCCCTGTGCACCGCCGTCATCTCTTGCAGTGCGTCCCACTTGGACTCCACGCGGGACATGTGTGAGTCCAAGCGGGCATGATGGGCAGCCTGCTGCTGTTTCATGTCTCTGAGGAGCCCCACTACCTGGCTGAGATCTCCGGTGCTGGACTAGTACGCATCGGCTATGCGTACCAGTTGTGGGTCATCATACACACCAGCAACCTCTGCAAGCAGCGACCTCTGTCTCCCACCCCTCCCACCACCCCTGCCGACATGTGCAGTGTGTGCAGTGGCACGCACAGATGACCCTGGTCCCCCTTGGGGGGTGGGGGTGGTGGTGGTGTCCATGGCCCCACGTTGGTCCAGGGTCCCTGTGCTGGTGGTGCTCCTTGTTCTGTCCATGTCGGCAGGGATGGTATTTGTGGTGACAGTCGTTGGAGGGGTGGGTGCAGGGGGTGCAGCTGGTGGTCCTGCTGGTGCTGCAGCTGGTGGTCCTGCTGGTGCTGCATGTTGACTTGCACCGGATGTGCCAGGTTGGTCTTCTTCGTCCGAGGAGGGCAGAGGCTGTACGACACCAGTCCGCATCCTCTTGAGCCTGGGACTGGGACTCCTCAGCGTCTGCTGCTGTGTCCCCATCATCACCTGTTTTTGGGAGACACATACACATTGTATGTTATGTTTCTGCAGGCATCAATGGTTGACACACCTGACAGTTGTGACTGTGCCTCTGGGTGCGGGCCTGTACATTGCATTGTCCTAAGTTGTCACAGTCAGGGGTTGATATTGGTGTAGCACATTGTCCTGCATTATTTGGGCATTTCTATGTATTTGTTGGGGTGTGAACATGGTCTGCATTGGTTGTATTTGGTTGACAGCTGGCCCTCCTTCCCACCCAGCCAGTCAGTTATCCCACCATGGACTGTGCTTGCATTGCAGGGAGTGCAAGTTGTCTTTCAGGATGTCAGTCAGTGGTGTCCTGCTGTTGGTTGTTGCACAGTTGCCAGCAGGGCCTTGTGCTCCCCTGCACCAGTAGCCAGTGTCAGCCATCTTGTCAGTCCTTATCCACTCCCTGTGATGTGAGCATGGTTCAGGGTGGTGTTGATGGGACAGTTGTGGGGGTGAGCTATGTCTGTGATTATGACTCCCATCATGCTATTGCCTCCACCCCACTTCCCAGCATTCCCATACTTACTTGCTTTTGTGGGGAGTTCAGTGTGTGTGGGTGTGAGAGCAATGGCAAGATGGCTGACAGTGGTGTCCTGCTGTTGGTTGGTGTGCAGTTCCCAGCATGCCCTTGTGCTCCCCACGACACGGCAACAGTGTCAGACATCTTTGATGGGCCTTTCCACTCTCTGTGGGATGTGCATGCGTGAGTGTGAGCTTGCTGGGCCATGTGGTGGGGGATGTAGAGCTGTGCCTACGACTCCCATCATGCTATTGCCTCCACCCCCTTTCCCAGCATGCCCATGCTTCCTTCCTTTGACTCTGCTTCCCTGTGGGGTGGGCTGCCTGTGCTGACAGGATGGCTGGGAGTGTTGTCCTGGCAGATGTTTGGCTAAAAGTCCAAAGAGTGTCCCTGTGCTTCACACAACATAACCCAGGGTGGAGGTTCTTTGTGGGATCTTGAGTTAGGATGTGAGGCATTGCATTCTCCCAGGTGGGTTATGTGGAGTATGTGTTGAGGGTGTGTGTGAGGGGAGGTGCTTGTGACTATGGTCAGTGCTGCAAGTCCTCCTTCCCACCCAGCCAGATATCCCACCATGGAACGTGCTTGCATTGCAGAGAGTGCAAGTTGGCTTTCAGGATGTCAGGCAGTGGTGTTGTGCTGTTTGTTGGTGCACAGTTCCCAGCAGGGCCTTGTGCTCCCCACAGCAGTAGCCAGTGTCAGCCATCTTGTGAGTCCTTATCCACTCCCTGTGATGTGAGCATGGTTCAGGGTGGTGTTGATGGGACAGTTGTGGGGGTGAGCTATGTCTGTGACTATGACTCCCATCATGCTATTGCCTCCACCCCACTTCCCAGCATTCCCATACTTACTTGCTTTTGTGGGGAGTTCAGTGTGTGTGGGTGTGAGAGCAATGGCAAGATGGCTGACAGTGGTGTCCTGCTGTTGGTTGGTGTGCAGTTCCCAACATGCCCTTGTGCTCCCCACGACACAGCAACAGTGTCAGACATCTTTGATGGGCCTTTCCACTCTCTGTGGGATGTGCATGCGTGAGTGTGAGCTTGCTGGGCCATGTGGTGGGGGATGTAGAGCTGTGCCTACGACTCCCATCATGCTATAGCCTCCACCCCCCTTCCCAGCATGCCCATGCTTCCTTCCTTTTGACTCTGCTTCCCTGTGGGGTGGGCTGCCTGTGCTGACAGGATGGCTGGGAGTGTTGTCCTGGCATTTGTTTGGCTAAAAGTCCAAAGAGTGTCCCTGTGCTTCACACAACATAACCCAGGTGGAGGTTCTTTGTGGGATCTTGAGTTAGGATGTGAGGCATTGCATTCTCCCAGGTGGGTTCTGTGGAGTTTGTGTTGAGGGGGTGTGTGAGGGGAGGTGCTTGTGACTATGGACAGTGCTGCGAGTCCTCCTTCCCACCCAGCCAGATATCCCACCATGGAACGTGCTTCCATTGCAGGGAGTGCAAGTTGTCTCTCAGGATGTCAGTCAGTGGTGTTGTGCTGTTTGTTGGTGCACAGTTCCCAGCAGGGCCTTGTGCTCCCCACAGCAGTAGCCAGTGTCAGCCATCTTGTGAGTCCTTATCCACTCCCTGTGATGTGAGCATGGTTTAGGGTGGTGTTGATGGGCCAGTTGTGAGGCTGAGCGATATCTGTGCCTACTACTCCCATCATGCTATTGCATCCACCCCCCTTCCCAGCATGCCCATGCTTCCTTCTTTTGACTCTGCTTCCCTGTGGGGTGGGCTGCCTGTGCTGACAGGATGGCTGGGAGTGTTGTCCTGGCAGTTGTTTGGCTAAAAGTCCCAAGAGTGTCCCTGTGCTTCACACAACATTACCCAGGGTGGAGGTTCTTTGTGGGATCTTGAGTTAGGATGTGAGGCATTGCATTCTCCCAGGTGGGTTCTGTGGAGTTTGTGTTGAGGGGGTGTGTGAGGGGAGGTGCTTGTGACTATGGTCAGTGCTGCGAGTCCTCCTTCCCACCCAGCCAGCCAGATATCCCACCATGGAACGTGCTTCCATTGCAGGGAGTGGAAGTTGTCTCTCAGGATGTCAGTCAGTGGTGTCCTGCTGTTGGTTGTTGCACAGTTGCCAGCAGGGCCTTGTGCTCCCCACAGCAGTAGCCAGTGTCAGCCATCTTGTGAGTCCTTTTCCACTCCCTGTGATGTGCGCATGGTTCATGGTGGTGTTGATGGGGCAGTTGTGGGGGTGAGCAATATGTGTGACTACGACTCCCATGATGCTATTGGCTACACTGACTTGCCCAGCATACACAGAATTCCTTCCTTTCAGTGGTCTTCACTGTGTGTTGGTGTTGTAGTGGTGGCTACATGTCTGGATGTGTTTGTTAGTTCTATTTGTGCCACTGCCTAGCTGTAGTTGTAGTTGTGTTTGTACATGTGATGACACGGTTAAATGTAACTTTGAGATGGCATGTGTTGTGTTTATCTGACTGACATACACATTTTGGGATGATTCTGTTCTGGTTGCTGTGTAATTGCTATGAGTGCATGGTTTGACTCTCCCTTGACAGTGATGTGTGTGTGTATTGTGGCAGAATATTGTGTACATTTGTTGTGTACTCACCAGGCTCTGGGATGTTCTCTAGTCCATAGACGCTCAATGGCGGAAGGATGGCCCGCACCTTCTCCTCCCAGGGCCTGAGGTATACTGGCTTGGCAGGAGGGCCACTGCCGGTGTATTGGCTCAGGAGGTAGTCCTTCTTGAGCAGCTCCCGTACCCTCCTGCGCACGTCATACCACCTGTTCTGGATGTCAGTCTTTGTGTGCAGACATGGTGATTGTGCGTTCACCCTGTTGATGATCCTCTCCCACATCTTGGTTTTCTGGGAGATGGGTGTCTGTTGGACCAGTGTGCCAAACAGCTGTGGCGCTACCCTGAGGATCTCGTCTACCAGGACTTCCAATTCACAATCTAGGAACTTGTGATTCTTCTTGGGGGCATGGTGATGGGTGGTGATGGTGAGTGATGTGTGTGTTGGTGTGCAGGTGAGGGTGTGTGAGTGTGTGTTTTGCTGGGTGTATGTGAGGTAGCTATTTGTTGGTGTGCTGATGGTGTGTGGCTTGTGTGAGGGATGAGCTGTGGGTGTGTGGTTGCTGTCTGTTGAGTGCTGGCAGTAGAATGGCATTTGCAAAGGATCATGGTTGGGATTTGTGTCCTTTATATGGGTGAAGTTGTGGGTATGTCTTTGTTCTCTGTCCCCACCCCCCAGTATTTATTGGCTTTGTAATTGCTTGTTTGGCCTTTTTTTGTGTATTTTTCCTTAGTACTTTCTGTGCATGTTGGAAACGTTCTTGTGACCGAGTCGGACCCTGCATTTGTCTCGTACGGTCTTCTCCGTTTCGTTCACGCTGTGTTTGTGCAGTTTTCTATGCTGCGTACGCGTCGGTTGCGGTGTTTTGTGTTACTTCGGCTCGGTTTTGTATGCGTGTCGGTCGTACGGCTTGTCCTCCGTTCGACTCGGTCGTGGTTTTCGCGCCTTGCATCGTACTTTGCAGTTTGGAGTTCGCGTGTACGTTTCGGTCGGATTTGTTCCGGGTGCGTGTCGGTCGGTTCGATTCGCGTGTTTTTCCGTCCGGATTGCTGTTTTCCGTGCGGCTCGGTCGTTCGGCTTGGGTTCCGTACGTGTCGGTCGGATTTTCCACGCCTTGCATCGTACTTGGCGTGTCGGGCGCCACAGGTACGTGTCGGTCGGAATAAATTCCGGCTCCGAGTCGGTCGGTGCTTTTTCCGGCCCGAATCGGAATCGACCCCTTTATGTCTCAGAAATGTGGCAGCTTCCAGATTCAGAAATTAAGGAAATAATGCATGCTAAGGCAGATATGGTAGCTCAATTGTCTTCTTCTTCTGCACTGCAGTTTACATATTGTCTAAAAAGAAACAAAAAATAGTGCATGAATAAAACTAAAGTCCATATCACACATTAAAAAGAACATATACATATACACAGACAGTGAAATATATACATAACGCAGCGAGGCAACAGTTCAGTTCGTTACTAGTCCATCTGACTGTAACACTTCAAGTTTCACTAAACCCCAATTAATGGAATCATGTTTGCTACAGGAATATTCTACAAAATAAAATAAAATAAAATCACACGTCAATGAACCAGAACTAACCTAAATGAACAGACAATTCCTCATCACAATTGTGCCCAGAGGGGGCCATCGTTTGATATTGAATAATGAGCCTTGATTCAAGGCGTCTCAGGTCTTGTACCCGATTGCCTCCTCTCACATTGAAACTTATCGTATCTAGGACACAAAAGGTCAACAGATTTTCGTTCTGGTTGTGATGTTTCTGAAAATGTCTTGCCACAGGGTACTGTTTATCTCCATTTTTTATGGCCCGTAAATGCTCTAAGACACGTTTTTTTGCTTTGTGCAATGTGCTCCCAATATATGTTTTATCACAGGGGCATTTTAGAGCATAAACGGCGTACTCCGTGTTGCATGAAAGATGTTTCTCAATGATAAAGGGTTTACAAGTTGGCGACAGTTTGCATTCTTTGCAGTTCTTACTGTTTTTGCACGCTTTGCACTTCTGACACGTAAAGAACCCCCTAATCTCAGATTTTTTAGTGATGGGTAATTCAAGGGTTCTACAAAGGGTATCCTTCAGGGATTTGGCCTTCCTAAATGTTATCTGTGGATATGATTCCACTTGATTCGCGATGTCTTTATCTGTACTTAATACCTGCCAGAATTTTCCAAGGCCCTTTCTCACTTTTTTGGCCTGTCTGTTGTAAGTGGTAATGAATCTAATCTTTTGGTGGGGTTCATCGAATTCTTTGTCTTTGTCTCTCAGTAAGCTGGACCTAGATCTATTCCTTACCTCTCGACTTGCCTGTTTAATCATGGACCTTTTGTAACCTCTCTGTAGAAATCTTTTTGTCATGACTGCTTCTTCTAACTCAAAACCAGCCTCTGTGCTACAATTTCTTTTTGCGCGCAAAAATTCTCCTAGGGGGATACTTTGAATCAAGGTGCCCGGATGACAACTCCGGGCATGCAAGAGGCTGTACCCTGCTGTTTCTTTTCGAAATAGACTGCTTTCAAGTCTACCTTCCACTACGGTGAGTTTTAGATCAAGGAAGTCAATTGTTTTTTTAGAAAACTGACTTGTAAATCTCAAATTAAAGTTATTATTGTTCAGGATATCAACAAAGTTACTCGCTTCCTCCTCATTGCCATTCCAAACTACAAAGATGTCATCGATGTATCTGGCCCATGTTACCACTTTCTCATTGACAACATCTAACTTCCTGACCACCAATTCTTCCCAGTACCCTAGGTTGAGACCCGCAAAGCAAGGAGCAAAGCAGGTCCCCATAGATGTTCCGAGGGTCTGCCTAAAGATCTTGGTATCAAAAATAAAGAAATTTTGAGTCAGGCAACAGGACATCTTAGAAATAAGCATCTCTGTGTGAAGTAGAAAGGATACTGATCTCTCCTTGAGGAAATGTCGACAAGCCTGCAACCCTAAATCATGGGGAATGCAGGTGTATAGACTTGTCACATCCAAACATAACCGACCACACTCCTCCTCCCACTCAATCGTCTCCAAACGTCTCAAGAAATCCCCAGTATCCTTTACATACGAGGGTAATTTTTGCACAAGGAGCTGAAGAAAAAAGTCCACATATTTTGATGTGTTTTCTAGGCAGCTCCCCTGGAAGATACAATCGGTCTACCAGGGGGATTCTGCCTATCTTTGTGGATTTTCGGAAGTAGGTATAAGGCTGGCAATTTAGGATATCGACATGCCAAAAAATTGTATTCCTCATTTTCCAACAATCCCCTGTCTTTCCAATCCATCAACTGTGTTTGGTATGTGATCACAGATTTTTCATAGTCTTTCCTATTGCTCAGTTCATATTTATCTCGATCAGAAAGTTGATGCATTCCCTCATTAACATACATCTCACGCGACATCACAATAATATTTCCCCCTTTATCAGCTTTTTTATAACTATGGAACGGTCATTCTTAAGATTCTCAATAGCAGCCATTTGTGTTAGTGAAACATTTCTTCCACCATACCACTTCATTTTAGACAGATTTAGGAATTCCTGCATTACCCCTTTCTCAAAGACGTCAATGGCATCATTTTTAATCTGAGGAAGGAATATAGATTTAGGTTTAAACCCACTCTGTGCACTCAAATCAATACAAACATCATCGTTTATCACATTCAAAATAGGCTGATCTGTAAAATTTTCATCATTAGCAAGTTCATTCAAAGTATGTAAGAGGTCTACATCACAATACTTATAATGCTGGGATTCTCCCTGGGTGTCACTGCTCTATCTTTAAGGTTTGTGGCATATCACGTCTTGATTCTAAGCTTACGGGTAAAATGAAACAAGTCGATACGACTCTGTGTGTAATTAAAATCATTTGATGGACAAAAGGATAAGCCCAGAGAAAGAATCTCTACCTCTTGATCATTCAGTTTACGTTTGCACAGGTTGATGACCATTTTCTTCTCCATTATTTCTTCAGTTGTTGGCCCCTTGTTCGTCTTCCCACCAGGCTTCCTAGATCTCCTAGTGTCGTTGTATTTCCTTTTACGGCGCCTCTGCCTCCTCTTCCACGCCCTCGATTTCCTCCTTGTTTGTTGGCTGTCATTCTCCCCTTCGCCATCAGCGTGAACTCTGTTAAAATGCGTTCTTTTGCTCCATCTTGTTGCGACACGCTTGATATGTCACTTTCGCTGATTACGCTCTCATCGCGGGGATTTTCACTCGCGGAGCTCTCGCCTGCTTCGTTCGTCTGTCTGACTGTATTTTTAGCATTGAATGTTCCTTTAGACGTGGAGGTAGTGCCACGCAATTGATCATATTTCTTTGAAAAGGTTAAAATCTGTCCTTTCTGATAATCTATTAAATCCCAATGGAATTTCCGTTGTTTCTTCATTTTAATTTCATCCTCAATCTTGTTGAGTCTCGCCTCCAATTTGTCCATTTCACAAGGGAGCACCCTAAGTCAAGACAATAACCTTTCAGACTTAGAGTGCCACATAAACTATGCAAAAAAGGAAGCATGAAACTCTGAGTAGTTTCCAAGTTTAGGTGGAGAGGAGCTCCTTTATATGGAGAACTCTACAACACCACCGACACTGAATCTGCTCACCTCAAATGTCTGTTTCTCTAGCAGAGTTTTTAGGCATAGGATTAGTTTAGTGCCATTCAAGCCAAGCTAGAGAGTGACAGCGTCTGCTTCCTTTTTCCACTCTGCAAACGCGGCTTCTGGTGCACTGCTGGTGGGGCGATGAGGTCCTCTTGTGTCCTGAGGACCTCAGGACACAAGTGGACTTCATCCTCCGAGCAGCAGTGCGCCAGAAGCCGCGTTTGCAGTGTGGTGTAAAAAGGGGCGTGGCCTAGGAACACCTCTCTGCAACGCAGCTCTATGGCGCTTACTGGAGGTACCTGGTGGGCTACTTGGCCACCAGGGACCTTCAGGATTCAAGGGGACTTAATAGGGATGTTATAGTTAGAAATTAGCATTTAAAAAAACCTTAGAAATTCACTGAAAAAACCATAGGATTGAGGCACATTATAATTAGAAATTCTCGTTTAAAAAACCATTGAAATTCACTGAAAAAAACATAGGTTTCAGGGACGTTATAGTTAGAAATTAGCATTTAAAAAACCTATGAAATTAACTGAAAAAATCATAGGTTTGAGGGACGTTATAGTTAGAAATTAGCATTTAAAAAACCTTAGAAATTCACTGAAAAAACCACAGGTTTCAGAGATGTTATAGTTAGTTGGACATTTCACTGGTACAAAACCAGAGAAATTCGGCCATTATAGTTAGTAGAGCTAACTATAACTCGCGCCCCCGCAATGCACTGCTGATGACGTCACATATTACATCACTCATGACATGGTCAGTGACATCACTGATGACATCTCAAATGACATCACTGATGACATCATCCATGTGATAACCTGATGCACCTCCTCACAGCCTAATAAAACCTTTTATACACCCATTCTAAAATACAGACTAACAATATTGAAAGCATAGACAGACCAATAGCAGTTTGTACATACCCACTCAGTGATTCATAGGTCTACACACACACACATCCACTCATTCACCCATACAGTAACTCATACATGCAGTCACTCATCAATACAGCACTATCATAAGCACTCATACACCTATACATACACTCACACACCGCCACTCATCCATAGACTTACTCACACACCTACTCAATCATGCAAAGAATCAATCACACCCATTTACTCACCTATACAGTTATACACAGATCACCTCACTTATTTATACAAATACTAACACATACTTACTCTCTTATACAATCACTGATACAAGCACACACTCATCCATACAGCCACTCTCACAATCACTCACTCTCACGTATAGGCATTTATATACTCCAACACTCACATATACTGCCATTAACATATGTAGTTACTCGCATATATATCACTGAGATATCCATTCACTCACCAACACACCCATACACACACTCACCAACCCATACAGCCCTTCACAGATGCACTCTTGATCCCATACACTCAGTGAATCACCCTCTCACACATCTATGCACAGAGTCACCCACCCCCCACCCACTCACAAAGACACTCAGGCACCCATACAGATACTCAGACAACCAATCAATAACCCAAATAGACAGTCATGTAGCTACTCACCAACCCATGCAGCCGCTTATACACCAACTGACAGACTGATACAGACATTTACACAGTTTACTCAATAACCCATGCATTCACTAAGATACGCTTAATCAGTCACTTATACAATCAGTCACGCACCTACTAAATCATCCATTCAGACACTTATACAGCCACTCATTCTTCAAAACACCTTGGCATATATATATAAAACATATTTAAACTTTACAGAAACACACATTCACTGGATGATGTCATCAGTGATGTCATCAATGATGTCATTTGAGATGTCATCAGTGATGTCACTGACCATGTCATGAGTGATGTAATATGTGACGTCATCAGCAGTGCATTGCGGGGGCGCGAGTTATAGTTAGCTCTACTAACTATAATGGCCGAATTTCTCTGGTTTTGTACGAGTGAAATATCCAACTAACTATAACGTCCCTGAAACCTGTCGTTTTTTCAGTGAATATATATATATATATATCCACACACACTGCTCGAGTATTCCCGCCGCTGCTCCAAACCAGAGGGCGCGTCGTCGCGTTGGATCACCCAAGCCCGGTCCAATTTAAATTTCCAGATTCCCTTGTTTTACCAAGGATGACGCCGCCGTGTATAGAGCCAAAAATGATTTATTCGTCGGCCACCATCGGACGCGTTTCGCCTGCCCAGCAGGCTTGCTCACCAACGACAAAGTAACATTTTCCGGCCATTTTTAAACACATTTTCTGTTGTGTGTCACGTGAGAACTACTTAGTGAATGTAACTAAAGACAGACTCGTAGTTTTTCATGCATTATTACATATAACAATCTCAATGATTTTCATTATTCATTTACATGCTGTACATGATTGCTTTTCTATTTCATGCTTGTTTTTGAAAATTGTATGAGTTCACTACTGATCAAAATTATATACCTGCATTGATTTTACAACGGTCTCTGAACTACGCAATACAAAAGTTTGCATCACGCTTATTCAAAACAACCTCAATATTATATATACCGATTATTGCTCATCTCATTATGCCCCAGTGGGCTTTTGCATGAAAATATTTCTCACAATACAGCCCAAGTGGGCTTTTTACCAGCATAAATATCCATTTACAGTAAACAGCTGTCTTTTAAAAGTGCCAAGTGCAAAATTGTGATAAACTAAAACCAACAAAAATTATAATACTATACAAATAAAACCAAGAGATTTTGAGGAATTTCATATCAACAATTTTCATAAATGAGTATGGAAATCTTCTTCCATATTCAAGCCTGCCGGGATTTTGGTGTCGAGTTCTATTATATAGCACGATTCCAGTTTCCTTAATTTTTTCTCCCGGTTACCCCCCCCCCTGACATTGGTTGGAACTGCATCTATTACGAAATAAGTTAAACCTTTCTCGCTTTTATTGTGGGATTGCTCAAAATGGCGTGCTACTGGGTATGACTTGTCACCATTCTTTATAGCCCTTTGATGTTGCAACACGCGCTTATGCACAGGTAGGATTGTGCTGCCCACGTATCGCAGGCCACACGGGCACTGGAGTACGTAGACAGCAAACTCCGTCTTGCACGAAAATTGACCTTTGAGTTTCTTTACTTTTTTCGAGGCCTGAAGTATATGTTGTAGTGTTTTTCCCATGGAGGCAGGCTTTGCACTTCATGCATTTTAGGAAACCTTCCTTTCTATTTAGCCATGATGCACCCGTGGATCTTGATTTGGAAACTCTCACCATGTTACTGACGAGTCTTTGTTTGAGGGACTTTACACGTCTGAATATCAACTGCGGTCTTCGCTGTACTATTACAAAAAATGGGATCATTACGTATGACAGCCAATGTTTATTTAAAATATTTCTTAGATTACCTTCCTGTTTACTACAAGTTGTGATCATTCTGCATTGGTTTTTATTCTCCTTTTCCAACTTCTCTTTAGTTTTACTTTTGTTAAAAAGGATTTCCTCCCTTGACTTCTTATTGGCTTTATACAAAGCTGATCTTATACATTCGTCTGAGTACCCTCTGACTTTTAATCGGGTTTTCAAGCAATTTAACTCCTTACTCATCTATCCCTGATTGCTACAGTTTCTTATAGTCCTTAGGCATTCCCCATAGGGGATGCTTTTAATCAGGTTTTTGGGATGGAAACTTGTTGCATGAAGCAACGTGTTTCCTGCCGTTGGTTTTCGATATAGCTTTGTTTCGAGTTTCCCATCTTTTATATAAACAGTAAGGTCCAGGAAATCTACACTTTCAGCACTTATAGTGCTGGTGAATCTTAGGTTCAAATTATTGGTCTGAAGCTTTTTAATAATTTGTCTCACCTCCCTGTCTGAGCCTTTCCAAACGACAAACAAGTCGTCGATGAATCGACTCCAATGCATTATGTGACTTTGCCACTCCTCCTGGTACAGCATCCGGACAACCTGCTCCTCCCACCAGCCCATATGCAGATTCGCATAGCTGGGGGCGAAGCAGGTGCCCATTGCTGTACCACAGGTCTGATGAAAGAGTTCTCCATTGAAAAGAAAATAATTATTAGTGAGACATGTTTTTATCATTGCTACTAGCATCTGTGTATGTGACCAGAGTTTTAAAGGTCTACTTCGCATAAAGTAGTTAATCGCATTCAGGCCATCATCATGTTTAATGCTCGTATAGAGCGTAGTCACATCTATTGTCACGAGTAAAAAATCGGATTCCCATGGGAGATCATAGATTCTCCTCAAAAAATCTCCCGTATCCTGTATATAGGATGGGAGAGTTTTCACAAATGTACATAAAAATGAATCCACATATTTAGATGTATTTTCCAGAGCGCTCCCAATAGCTGATATTATAGGGCACCCTGGAGGGTTTACAGGATCTTTGTGTACCTTGGGTATTAGATAAAATACAGGTGTTACTGGACTACTGATCTTTAAAAACATGAACTCATCCTGATTAATTAAACATTGTTCATACCATTCTTGTAATTGCGCATTGTAGAGACGGTGGCTTGCTATCATTACATCCTCAGTAATTCTCACATAATTAGATCTATTATTCAGTTGCCTATAGGCTTCAGTTAGATACTTTTGCTTATCCCTTAACACAACATTGCTACCTTTATCAGCATTGCGTACAATACAATCGTCATTTAATGCCAATTTATTAACCAGAGAGTTATAATCTTTCTGTTTCTGTGACAATACATTTTGTTTTTCGCTAGTGCGTTTATAAAGATTTTTCAGTTCATTCACCACTAGGTCACTATACACATCCACAGAGTCTCTGGCTGCCAAAGGTATAAACCGTGAACTTGGCCTGAAACTTGTTGGGGCGTAACTTGAAATTTCGATGCCTATATATATATATATTATGGTTTTAACTCGCTGTTGGAGGAAATGGTTACGAAGTATGATAAGATGATGAGATGTGAAGACTAGTAAGGAGTTAAAAATATTACTACAAAGGCCGATACAGAATGTGAGTTATTATGTAATTGGATGTTAGTAGACCAATTCAAGAAGGGGTAGTAAGAGTATAGGGTGATGGAATAATAATAATATCAAGTTTTCAGCTAAAAGCGGAATGACAATGGATTTAACAGGCACTGGCCTTGAATCAATAAGTAATTGTATTCTATTCAGTGCTGAATACTGAGTCGGTATAATGTTTAAATGCCAACAGATCTATAATGCACTAGCACTTTACTTCAAGTATGAATTTAGTCTCAAGCTGATTCAAATCACAAAATATTTTGTAAGACTCCGAAGAGCTTATTTGTAGTAGCATCAATGTCTGTGATTGATGAATGCAATTTTGTGATAAATAACAAAATGAATTAATTTTGGGTATTAGAAGCAATGCTGATTTGTTAATGAAAGATCGCATTGTTACACTTGTGTATGTGGACATTGAGTATAATGCGCTAGCACTTTATTTCGAGTATGGTTTTAGTCTCCAGTTGGTTAAATCATATTACTTTTTAAGACTCCAAGAATTTGTCTGTAGCAGCATCAATTCCGGTGATCGATGAATGCAATTTTGTGTCATTGAACAAAATGAATTATTCTTGGTATCAGTAATATTGCTGATGTGATAATGAAAGATCGCATCATTATACTTGTTTATGTGGCGATTGATGCAAGGCAGAGTCTTTTTTCAGTTGTAGTGGGGAATGCGACCCACGTGACCGGAAGTCTCCGATGGCTTTTAAGTAACATTTGTTAAACAAACGCTTGATGTGTGATCAAGGCAGTCATGCCGAAACGCGTTACAGCGGAATAAACCTCAGCGCAATGAAAATATAGAAGTGTGGTGTCATACCTGGTGTGGGTAATCCGATTTGTATGTGAAATTGGAACTGGTATGAAATATATATATATATATATATATATATATATATATATATATATATATATATATATATCCCAATGGCGGCCGCCACTTGGTAGTTATAGTTAGGATCGGGTTGCCAGAGGAAATGCATTTTTGTGTTGCTGATAACTTTGGCGCCATTTGACGAATCTTCACAAAACTTTCCGAAAAAGGGCTCTTTTTTGCCTAGTTTGTACATGAAAAGTTGCAGGGTGATCCGTCAAGCGGGGTCCTAGAAAAAAGGGGGTCCCAAAACATGTTTTCCCTATTCATTTTCCCATAGGAACTTTATACATAGCTTTACACCACATTTGGCAGAAAGCTAGATCTTGGTCCTGAAAGAGTGCTTTTTGTGCTTTGGTGTAAATCCGTTCAGTAGTTTCTGAGCAATTAATGCGGTGGATCTGTGTTTGTTTTTGAACCCCCTCCCCCCCTGGGTGGCCCAGGACATGGGGGGAAAGGGGTTTCATTTTTGGGGAGGGGGTGCGTGTGGCCCCCATCCCCAGGCCGATTTCGGCCCAAGGGACGCCATCCCCCAGGCCCTGTGTGTTTTTCAGGTGGAGGAGGGCTTGGAGCCCCCTTCTCCGGGTCGATTTTGGCCCGACAAGTTTGTGAGGGAGAGGGGGCATGCGGCACAGATCCCCATGCTGCTTTCGACTCTGGGCACCGCATGCTTTTCAGGGGAGGAGGGCACGCAGCCTCTCTGGCCTTTTTTAACCCTAAGGACCCCATTCCCTGGGGCCCGGTGTATTTTTTAAGAGGAGGAGGGGCCGCGTGGTCCACCTCGCAGAGTCTCTAAAGGCCTCGGGGATCCCATCCCCCAGGGCTGTGAAACTAAAGAGAAAGGGAGGGGGGCTGCACTGGCCCCAGGGACCCCATCCCCCGGGTTGGCTCACAAGCTATGTCCCGGGGAGCCCACCAACGGAACATAGTGGTTTCCCTGCCTGCACCGCTGTGGGCAGGGAAACCTGTGTTTGCTCTCACTTGGCGGGAGCATTTTCAAAACTACCACTAAGCAGGAGCAAACACAAAGTCTGCTCCCAGCAGGCGGGAGCTTTGAAAATGCTCCCGCCCGCTGGAAGCAGATTTTTGATATGTTTCCCTGCCCGCACTGAAGCATTCAGGGAAACAGATCAAACTATTGCCCCACCCAGAAGGAGCAGCATTAGTAGCTGCTCCCTGCTGGCAGCAGCAATGCCGGCTTCTGCTGCGTGGGGTGAGCTGGCCCCCAACAAGTACATGGTAGGTGCCCTGGGTGGGCACCCACCTTTAAAAATGCGGGCCCTGGAGGATGGAGTACCCAGGGCCGAAAATGGCTCAGGGAGAGGCGATGCGTGGCCCCCCTTCCCTTAAGTTTTAGAAATAACCTCCATATCCTTCCACCTCTAACATATACCATATACCTCTAACATATACCTATAGCTTTTTGCTGCCGCCTCTTGAAGCTTTTGAACTATTCCACATTTATGAAATCCAACTCTACCAGCTCATGCATATAGTTTACATAATTTTTAACGAATGTTGGGCAATTTAATGTTTTTCGTTTCCACAAATGTTATATAAATGATTTCAGTATTTCCAAAATATATATTTCTCTTTTGTTTCATAGTTAGAATTTGTCACACTGGAAGAAAACAATGGCGGGAAAAGGTACAGGTAGCTTCAAGGAAAACCCTGCTGCAAAGTTCTCCAGATCTTCTACCGACGTGGATGTGAAGAAGATGACTCCCATGCAGCGGGCACGATATCTGGCCTATGAAAAGCCCAGTAAAGAAGTGGAGATGTCTGTGCTCAGCACCCGGAATCGGCTGAAGGAGGATTCCAGGGCTTTACAAGCAGCACCCAAGTTGCCTCATGATGCAGAGCAAATCAGACAGGCCACAGTGGTGGGACAGCTAAAGGCGGCAGAGGCCAGGAACCGTGTCCGGGTGCTGAGACTTCGCTACCAGAGCTTAAAAGTCAGTTCTAAAAAAGCTTCTTCTGCCTTTTCTGTTATCATATGATGTGCAGCGGCTTTGAATTTTCTGTCTCTGGTTTGTGAAGGCACTTAGACCCTCTTCTTTCTGTCTTTCACCTGTCATGATGCCATGTAGCCTCGCATCCACTTCTGCTGACATCATGTGATGCACAAAGGCTCTCTCCGTCCTCTCTATCTAATAATGTGGTGTTCAGAGGCTTCCCCTACTTTAGGCATGTCATACAATGTGATGTCCCGAGGCTTTCATCATTCCCTGCCTTTCTTTACAGAGTGGTAAAGAAAGGTTCCCTACTTCCTGTTTGCATTATCACATGATAAAGCCCCCCCACCTTTCTGTCTACTGTCATGTGATAGCATAAAGATTCCCACTCATATGATGGAGCTGCAGGTTGGAAGCATGTGTGGGATGGTCTGAATGAGGCCTTTGTGGGCTGGTGACTTTTGGTATGTCAGAGGAGAAGGTGGCATTATGGTATTTGTGAGCTGCCTAAAAAGGACACCTGCAGGCTCAGGAGCTTACAGATCCTGCCTTTCATGACGTCAAGGTTGAGATTTACGTGGGCTTAGTGTGGATTGGGTTTTTCCTGGCCTATTCTGTCTGAATGGGATATGGTCGTTGGGCCATTGATCCTGCCTTGCAGTCATAGGCTGAAGTCTACTGATGGAGATTTGATGCAGACTAACTTTTTTTTGCTCCGGAGAATCTGACAAGAGAGAGAAGCCCATAATATGCACCCCGAAAAGTCACCAATTTCCATAGCCTGTTCAAATACCATCATAAGGAAAGAATATAGGGACATTCATTGGTTTGTGGCTCCAAGACACAAGCCACTTGCTAATCATTGAGCAAGATGGCATACCTGACACATGCTACGAGGGCCTCATTGCTATGGCTAACTCTTAATGTGCACTAATTTGTTTCACACCTACTTCCCCTATCACTTCTTGAGTTTCCCTTATACATGCCAAGTTTAATCTTTTCCCATCTTCTTCTGGTATCGTCCAATGGTAAGTGGAGGTAGACCAAGGGGTTAGGAATCCATGGAGAAGGAATAGAAGAGGGCACAAAGTATAGGGTAGAAGAAGAAGAATGGAAGAGAACTGAGTTCTGCTGGATTTATAGAAAGAAAACTAGAATGCATTCAGGACTGATGACTCTAAAAGTACACCAGATGGCTAGAATTAATAACGTCCAATACGGACTGAAAAGGAAATAAGATCTCAGGATTGTTTACAAAAAGTGATCATTGAATGTAGTGAACTAACGAGATCACAAAGTGAAGACGTAAGGAGTTAATTAATAGTAGGGCCCAGAACCTACCATTGTAGAGCACCAGAAGAATATGAAAAAGGATGCGACCGGACATGTGGATAGGAAACAAAGAAATGATTCAGGAAGCATGTGTACATACCCTACCACCAGCACACACACAATCTGGTACCAGGAGTGTAAGGTCTCATCATCAACATCCACATCATCTGATACATGCGGCATGAACATACAGCTTTACAGCTTGCACCTACAGTCTAGTAAAGTCAGCAGGAGTTTACAGTTTCACACAATAATTTACTCAATGGGCAATAGACAACAGGCATGTAAGTTCTCCAAGGGTCTTCATTTATAGTCATAAGCATTGAAATGTCCCATCCATGCACAGGATCCCTGAGCGCTTTTACAAATGATGGGCCTGATTCACAGAACTAACTTACGTCAAAAACGTAAACGTAAACGTAAAGTTAGTACTTTTTAGGTATTCACAGAATACACTTACTCATTTTGGTATTCACAGAATAGTACTAACTTTACGTTTACGTTTACGTTTTTGACGTAAGTTAGTTCTGTGAATCAGGCCCACTGGACCATCTCCTTCAGCTTTTCAGTCTTTCATTTCCATTGCTTTGATCTCCAACTCCCTTGCCAACCACTCCAAATCGAAGTTCTCTGACTGCTAGTTGGCACTATAGGACACAGGATAGTTCTCTAGAAAATGTAGGCATCATTCTCATCTCGTCAAGAGCTAGATGTTCGAGGTCAACATACCTCTCAGGATCTTATAACCGATCTCATTCTGTTCCATTAAAGACTTTTCCTGATTCTCCATCTAGTATCTTTCCCATAGATCATGTCACCCTGTTCAGGTTCAACAAGCTGGATCATTCCTCCTGTTACAATAGAAACAATTACCTATGTCATTTTCGAAACTCTTCACCATTTTCAGCCACAATTTTGCTCCTTTCTTTGGTTCGTGGCTTGTTAGAGCCTGCAATGGAATTGTTCTTGAGTACAGGTTCAGTGAGAGCTGCACCAGCAAGGCTGCAGAAAAAATATAAGCTACATAAACAGAATCCTCTAAACCATTCACTATCATGGAGTGCTTCTAGATACACAATCTGCAAAACGTTATACTTCTGAGGAGAGTGTCACAATCTTCTAAATATGTACATCCAATAGCCCGTCAAATCTCTTCTCTGCTGAAGCCCATGACATCTTGCATCTTCTTGGTTCCACATGCATGATTGCGGATAAATCTACCTCAACAATGTCTGGAGGATCAGTGGTGCCACCACCGAGGCAGCTGTGAGGACAAGTTAGGTCACAGAAGCTGAGATCAAATCATTCTCTTGGTGAAAGCATGTGGAATGAAAGGCATTCCTTTTCATCAGGATACACCTTCACAGGCTATAGTTATTGATGTCTCACTCTTGGGATTGGGGAACACATGATCATCTACAGATTTTGGGCACATGGAAAGAAAAAGACATGTTCTACCATATTATGCTCCTAGAATCTAACATAGCTCCTGGCTCTCAAATCTTTTTCCCAGCTATCAAAGTGAAGTCTCTTTTAATTCAGACAGACAGCATGACAACAATTAACAAACAGGAAGGAAATCAATCCGAAATTCTGTCCTTCAAAGGTCAGGTTAACTGGGACTATTTTATTTCCAGGGATCTCCACACCACGACAGACCATCCAGGGAGTTCAAAATTTGGAGGTAAACACTGTCAGCAGGATTTTTCAAGAAAATCACAAGTGGGTGAGTAACAACAAAGTGCTAGCCGATGTGTTCTGCAAATAGGGTTTTACTTAGATAGATCAGTTTGCAAAAGCAGAAAACAATAAATGCCCAAGTTATGCCTTCAGATTCTACCAACCAGGCATATTTGGGAATTCCCTTTTAATAAACTGGTTGAGGAGGTTTGTTTAAGCATTTCCACCTGTACCTCTGATTCCAACTGTCATCAAGCAAAGACCAGGACCTCTCCACCTAAGGCAATCAGTATCACTGCCTCAATTCAGGAAGGACTTCAAGACCTGGCTCTTCGACTGAACCACAGTGCCTTTGACGGATCATCAGTCACCCACCCCAGCGCTTTGGGACCCTTACAGGTGAATAGTCACGCTTTACAAGACACTTGATTGATCGATCAACAAATTATTACAAGGGAAGACTCGGATGATTCTAATAGCCCTGCATTGGCTCCATCAGTGGTACTCCACAGACCTTCCACATGAAGAGGCCGATGTACAGACTGGATCTCCTGTTCAAGTTTGGGGATCACACCCAGTTTCCCATTCTTTCATCGTTGAACTTGTCAGCCAGGCTCCTAATTATGAATATTGACATTTATGCCTTCAACAAGAATGTATGGATATCTTGAAGGGGGGGCTAGGTGTTCATCTACCAGGGCTTCCTGTGCTTTCAAATGGAAGGGTTTCAGCATTGGGTGCATTCAGAAGAATATACACTCAACTAGATACAAAGAGCAGGTGGTACTCCCTAATAATCTCTAGATGGCCAAGATGAGGCTGCAGTTTCCTTGTTAAAGGTACATCTTGCAGCCATTGCAGTTTACAGAAAAAGTCCTTCACATTCTTCTTTTTTCAGATTCCCAGTGATAAATTATTTTTAAAAGGGATTTAACAAGTCTTGCCCCCTATAAGGAGAGCCCATACCCTTCAGGGGAGCTTAATGTAGTTCTCTCCAAATTAGTGTTCCTTCCTTTTGAACTAATTCATAATGTTGCCTTGCAGCATTCATCCTAGAAAGCAGGAAAGCAGTTTCCCTTGTAGCCATCACTTCTGCTCACAATTTAGTGAGATCTAGGTACTTTGCTGTATTTCCACAGTAGAGTCTTCCATGTCAATCAGACATGTAAGGTCTCATCGCCAACATCCTGATGGTCAGCATGAGCACACAGCTTTACCAATAGAACACATATTTTGGAACAGGAAGCAGGAATTTAACATCTCATCATCATCATACATAAAAGGTAGCAGGAGTGTAACTTCTAATCATCAACATACAGACAGGCTGACGGGTAGCATGAGCAGACAGCCTCACCACCAGCACACACACATTCTGGTACAGGCAGCTTGAATGTTAGCTGTTACCTATAGATCAAAAACAATCTCATTAAGTAAGGGGGCAAGCAGCCCCCCCTTTAAAACAAACATTTGGTTACAAGAAAAAGATGTAAAGTCTTCCCTCCTCAGAAACCCTCAGTCTGGTAGAGATGGCAGGAGTGCAGGCTGTCATCATCAAAACCTGAAGCACGATTGAGACAACAAAAGTCCTGTCTCCCATCATGAGAATCCATGGTCTTGAAGAGATACCATGAGTGAAGCCTCCCATCGTTAGAACCAACAGCCTGATAGAGATAGCAGGACTGCAGTCCATCATCATCCGAAACCACAGCTTGATAAAGACAGCATAGGTTCAGGCTCTCATAATCAGAACATCCTGGTAGAGACAGGGAGATTGCAGTTGCCCACCATGAGAATCCATGGTCTAGTAAAGGCAATATTGGTGCAGCCTCTCTTGATGAGATATTGATCAGACTGCACTCATACTGTTTAGTAGAAAGCAGGAGTGCATTCTCTCTTTATCAGAACCAAAAGCCTGGTAGAGACAGCTGGAGTGCCAGCTCTAAACTTCAGAACAGAGAGCCTCGCATTCCCACAGACTCTTGTTACCCGGACATGTGCTGTATGGCAATGGGAGCAGGAGCTGACACTGAGGTGCAGGTAATAGGAACGCAGGGTCACACCATCCAACACAAACATCCACAGGCCGCTGGAATGCATGCTTTCATCACATCCACAGAATCAAGCTGGCAAAATCAGAGGGAGCTCACATACCCAGGAACAAGTGCAGAGTGTAAGCTGTTTCCTTCGCCAACCTAAATCTTGCCCTGTCAATCAATCATGCAAAACATTTTCTGTCACGCCATGTAATGTAATTAATCCTCGTGGGTCCCTAGTGCTCTTCTTTGGCTCCTACTGTCAGGAACTCTGGCAAGGACTGGTGGCAGAGTAGAAGAAGTAAGCAGAATATTGGGTACCTAGCTGCCCAAGATCACAAAGAGACTCAGAGGCAAAAAGGGACCAAAAGAGAGGCTCTGCACAATTGAACAAGATGATCAAAGCTCAGAAAGGAAAGGCACTCAAGAGGAAATTTGGCATTCAGACTAGAAAATGCCCAGGACTGACGCACTAGACATACATATAACCGCATTAAAAATAAAGGGAATGTGGAGGTAAAGCGCTCAGGAGCTCCATGCAGTAAGACTGAAGCTCAGTAAGTTCCTCACCCACAATTGCTGTTACAGATACTGACTGTAAATACCCACATATAGGATATACATGCAAAGGCAGCATCTGTGGAGTTGATACCTATGGTGATGTTGTAAAAACACTACTGACAGTGGACAGGAAACACCACGTAGCTTGTCAGCAGTGCCTACAGATCCTGGTGATCAAACAGGAACCCACAAGGCGGTAACAGTAAGGGTGTAAAACTAAATACACAGCCACAATAGACAAGGAGCTAACAAGTAGGCATGCTTAACAGGAAAGACAGGAAAACAAAGGACGCACTTGGCAGAAAGCAAGTAACAACCACACAAGGTAATTAAAGGCTAAGACAGCAGGAATAGGAAGGTAGCAAACTAGAAACTGGAACAAAGAGAAAGGCAAAGGGGAAGAAAGCAGGCACAGGGAAACGGGAAAATACAGGTAGAAAGAGAGTTCAAGTGTGCACTAAAATAGTGCTGGCTCAGAATTCAAAGGAGCACTGCAGGCAGTGCTAGGAACAGCAAAACAGGAATAACTACAGTTCAGGAACTCTGGAAACAAGGATAGCAAAAGCTCAGGGACTCAGGAAACAAGGGGTCACCCAAACAGAAACACTGCTACAATGACCAACGCCGGACTGAAGGGAGCTAGGGCTTAAAAGAGCTCACAGTGATCACATATATCAGGAGTGAGCAGGCTAGCAGCTGCCAGCCACACGTGTGCTGATTTCCTCCACCCATGCTTGGCCTGCAGGGTTGGAGATGAAGCAGTGAGCAGGGAATTCTAGGAAATTGAGTTTTTAGCATGAGCAGACTGGCTTCCACGAAACCCGGAATGGCTCTGAACTAGATAGGAATTTCCAAATAGTGTCCAAAAGTATATGCATATAGTGGAAGGGTCGGAAGTTGATTAGAGCGCTGGAGAGTCCCACAATTCGGCCACCTGGTGGTGGGTACGAGAGCACAGGGAGCAAATCATGTCACCCACTCTTTTAAATCCGCATATTTGCCCCGTGATAAGCCTGATCTTCTCCCTCTTTCTTCAGACTCACCACTACAGACGATTCCCAATTGGAGCTAAATATTAAGACAATCCAAGCCAGGCAACAACTCGCAATCAGTGTTTCAGTAGCAGGGAGCAGTGTCTCTAAAGGACCTGGCTTAAAAGCAGCCTGGACGTAAAAGAGATAGTCCTTCTTGGGTCAAATCCACTCAGATGCAAACGCGTATGAATTGTTCATTGAAGCTGTCCCCGTTCTCCTCGAACCAAAAGCATAGTGTAGAACTCCTCTTTAACATTGATTTACATTCTAAGCTCAGGCTGCCTTATTATCAGTTTCATAATTGTACAAAAAGAAAGAATACCCTTATTCACCATAGATTAAAGAACAATCTAAAATATACATGACATGCAGACTTTTTTCACCATGTCACAGTTCGATTGCTTCAGAAGATCATTTAAAATTTCAAAGGAACAAATCAACATTCCACAGCAAAAATAATATTTAACACATATCAGATTCTTCCACTTTAAATACTTTGACCCTAACTAAATCACAAAACACCGAAAACAATATTGTATGCACACGAAAACAAAACAGTCATATCACATTTGGATAGCATTTTTCAAAATGTTTAACAACAATCACCAAACAACAAAAAATTATTGTTGTGTGTCCACAAAAAAGTCAACCGTATCACATTTAAATAGCTTTTTTTAAAATGTTTAACACATTTCCTGTATAAATATTCCCCGACCTCTTCTCATTAGTGAGAAAGTAGCATCCTCATTTCTTGTAGAACAGTTCATAAGCAAAGCCCCCCTGCCTTGGTGTTGTATGGTGTCCTTGAACATAAAAAAGGTTACGTTTTAGTAGTGATGCACCTAGGCACTCTTTGAGCCAAGCCAACCCGTTTCGATCTCCATGGGGACAATTAATCTGTGAGATCTTCATCAGGGCTGATACAATTGTGTATTCATAACAGTTGGGTATGCCTAAAAAGGACCACTGTGCCCTATTCGGTGGGATCAAAAGGTTATGCCCTACCTGGGTATTACGCTGTCCTTGTCCATCGCTGAGACGACATCCCTGAACTACTCTCGGCTACTGCGACAGACAAGGCAGGAGCTCAAACAATGGCAGCCGTTTAATCTCTCATGGCTGGGTAGAGTAGCAGCCCTCAAGATGAGCATACTCCCCAAAGTCCTATACTTCCAAACCCTTCCGGTAGAACCTCCTGCGGGTGTTTTAAAGCAGCTACAATCCGAATTCAATGCCTTTGTCTGGGCGGACAAGAGGCCGCGAATAAATAGGGACCTGGGTTTTAGACCCCACGAAGAGGGGGGGCTGGGGATCCCTGATCTTGACCGCTATTATAAAGCGACACAGCTGCGGACTCTATTAGAATGGGCTCAACCGGAATCTGAAAAGTGCTGGTTCTTCATGTAAGTAAGTCCGTTTTTATATAGCGCAGCTACTCACCCTTACGGGTCTCAAGGCGCTGGGGGCCGGAGTGGAAATTAAGTGAGCTATTGCCCAGAGTCACATGGTGCTGAGCTGAGCTGCCGCCGGAGCCGGGGATCGAACCGTGAACCCTGTGCTCCGAAGTCAGCTGCCCTGGCCGCTGCACCACACCACTCCTCTTCATGGAGCATGCGCTAGCAAAAAAGGCCCTCTGGAAGGTTCAATTTCTTCGCAAGGCCTCTAGGCCCTACGGGCTGTATAGCTCGCCTGTGGCTCGCGCCACACTGAAAGCCTGGGATGCTACAGCTCTCCGCAATGGTCTCACAACTTTCCTTTCGCCCCTCACTCCTATTACGGAAAATCCGGATTTCTCCCCGGGCCTTGATTGGGAGGCATTTCGTCAGTGGGATACAGCTGGGCATAGGTCTATAGGGCATTTTTTCGATCTCGAAGGCCCTCGATCCTTTGAGGATTTTAAGTCTGATTTTCGCATTCCCGAAACGGAACGCTACCATTACTTGCAAATAAGACACTGGGTCATGCAACCCCAAATCTGCCTAGGAGCGGAGAGGTTCCTCACTCAGTATGAGCGCTGGTTGCTCTCGAAACAATCTACAAAGCGACTTATCACAGAACTCTACCACATCCTGCGTCCCCCAGAACAGGTGGTTAAGTCAGCGGGCCAAAGACGGTGGGAGGCTGAGCTCGGCCGGACCTTGACCCCTAAAGAATGGACTGATGTTTATTATAGAGCCCGACACGTCTAGCATTGAAACGGCCACTAAAATCATGACATATTGGTATCTTACACCCTCCTGACTTCACAAGAGCGACCCTGACCATTCACCTACTTGCTGGAGAGGGTGCGACGCTGAAGGCACACTCTTGCACCTGCTGTGGGAGTGCCCTACTCTCACCACCTACTGGTCACAGGTGCTGGACGAGATTGATAGTCACTTCGACACTACGCTATTACGTTTCCCTGCATACGTGGTCCTGGGAGTGTCCGATAGGCTTACCTTTCCCCTCAAGTCCCGTAAGGGTAAGCAACTAGGTATAGCTTTTTGGGGCGGCTCAACAGAATATATTATCACACTAGGGCACAGACAGAACACCAACAGTGCAGGGATGGTTACATCGATTGTGGTATGTTCTTGGCATGGAACGCATCTCCTTTTCGCTCCAAGGTGACGGGGCTTCTTTTGCTGATATGTGGCAGCCCTTTGTTTCTCTGCTATGCACTGAATTCCGGAGCTGTCCTGCCCTAGATATTTACGGCTGCTCCGCCTTCCTGAGTTGAGCCAAAGTGCGAACTAACTGTCACTATTTAGCGCAACGGAGTGCTGGGTCTGCTTTTCGCTTTTCTGTCCAGACATGTTAAACGGGGGAGGAGAAGGTGGGGACAAGGAGGGGGGTGGGGAAGTTCATTTTGGTGTTATTTTGATGCTCTGTGAAGCAATACGACGGATGCCGGCCTATGACCTAGGCCTCATTATTCACTGCATCTTGTTTGTTGATAACTCAATAAAAAGATTTCAAACTAAAAAGGACCACTGGACAGGCATTAATGGGGATAATTTGTTTTGAAGAATATCAATTTAGAATGTATTTCCTTTTTGCAGCCATGTGTGCCTACCAGTTTCCCCTTAATTGTAGGCCTTGATATACTGTGAATACAAAAACAAAAATGAAACTCAAGCCACTTGGGGCCATATGTATCAAAGTTAGGTTTTGCGATTCACAAATAGCGAATTTTTGAGAATCGCTATTTGAGATTCGTAAAACGAGATGTATGTAGGATTTGCAAAGAAAATTGCGAATCCTACATATTCCTTAATTGCGAATTGCAAATTGGCCTAGAGGCCCATAGGAATGAATGGGAAGATATTCTCAATTTGCGATTAGCAATTAGAGAATCGCAAATTGAGAATGCAATTTCAAGGTTGCAAGGATGTCAAAAGGACACCCTGTTGCACCCCTGAAATAAGCATGGGTGCACATGTGGCGCACATACATGCCCTAAGGGCATGTATGTGCGCCACATTGCACTGTGGAAAATGCAAAAGTGAATTTTTCTAAGAAATGCATATTACCACCAACTTGAAGTTGGTGGTCATTTGCGATTCCTTAAGGCCAAATTGCACTTTTTGCTGCTTCTACATTGCATTTAAGGAATTGCAATTTGCAATTCCTTAATGCATTCGCAAAATAGGGAATCGCAAATTTTGCGATTCCTTATTTTGCGAGGCAGTTTTTCCTTCATACATACCACTAAGCTAATTATGATCGAAAACGCTGAAATACTGCGAATTTCAGCGTTTGCGATCGCAATTTTGTTTGATACATATGGCCCTAAATAATATATTGCACATACACTGTTAAATTCCTTCACCAAAAACACTCAATGATAACAGTTAAAATAGGGCTTTCACTCAGTTGGTAGATCAATTTTCACTGTGGAAAAAGAAGAGGCATAGAAATGACGTTCTTGAAATGGTCCATACCTTCTTTGCCTCGCCTTATGCGGATGTCATGGAGCGACTCCGCTTCCGACTGGATGTTCGATTATCCGTGAATTTTTCCAACCGCTCTGCCTTCAACTTACTATTTCCACCTGACGTCCAACGTTACAAGTTCCTGCTCAACCATATGAGACAGGAAACTCATGGGATATGTAGTTCTGTATGCGGCTTTAATGTGATTGGATGTATTTCCAACAACTTACATGATTACTCATGGGAAATGTAGTTTCTCATGGGAAACGTAGTTCCTTCATATAGTGATATTCAAAAAACGATTTATCTTTACAATTCTCCGATGTATAATTTCCATATGCCATTTTGACAGAAACTCTTTTTTTCTCAATTCCTCATTCACTATTACCGGCCAATACATATTCGTTAGTTAATCCCTGACGATCCCTTACTGATAAGATATGTGGTGTCAAATACACAATTCCGCACTCTCATGGGAAATATAGTTTCACCGTTCTATACACACAGACACATTCCTCCTTGTGATTTTATTTAAAAAAATAAAATGGTACGAGCAGTAGAATATTATTTACTCATGATTCAAATGTTCTTGATCTCAGAAAATTAATTATCCACCTCTTTATCATAATTTCCACTGGATACATGTTTGAAAACACTCTATGGCATGTCCTTTTCAGTGTGGTTTTGAACTATGTACTGCTAGACTAAGAGAGCACTCAGTACTTTCTTTCAAATCCGAGACTTGCGTTGAATAATACGCGTTTTTATCTCCTGTGCAGTCTTCCCAGTATATGCCTTATTGCATGGACATTTAACTATGTAAACCACATTTTTTGTTATAGTTCGTGAACTCTAGATGCAATTTTTTGTGTTGATTATGCACCATTTCTGTTTCTTCAATGGTTAATGGGCATACCGAGCAGTTGCCACACTTATGATGTCCCTTATTACGTGGCAAACCAAGCATTATACGCAGCATAGTTGGTTCCTTTTTCATTTCCGTATTGGAGTATACAATCATATCTCAGATGTTTTATTAAGCTTGAGCGCAAACAGAGGATTTCCCAATGTAGGGCATTTATTCTTTATCAGGTGTCAATTCTTTCTGATAATTTTCTTGATTTTATTTGTATAAAAGTTATACGTTGTTACACATACTAATCTTTCATTATTTGGTTTACTTTTTTCCTCCAACGGGGCCTCTTTTGGGGTATAACATGCCCTTTTTAATGATCTATGTAAGAGTTTCTTTGGGCAAACCCTAACCCTTAATTTCTCGAGGAGTTCATTTGCATGCTTGAAATAAACATCTTTTTATTGTAATTTATACGAATTCTGAGAAACTGACTGTATGGCAAACTATCTTTGAGGTTGCGTTGATGAAAACTAGAATAATGGAGAAATGAGTTCTCTATAGTAGCCTTTTTATAAACACGGGTAAAAATTCTTACATCCTGATGTTTTAAGGACGGGTCCAAAAAATGTATTTTGTTCTGAGTGAAATTAATTGAAAAATTAATGTCGGGGTGCGGGAGTTAATCCACTCATGGAAATTTATTAGTTCCTCTAATGTTCCTCTCTAAATCAGTAATACATTGTCGATGTATCATTGCCACAAAGGAATCTTCTCCCTGTATGGGTTGTCGTTATGTACCCATTTTTCCTCAGACTGTGCCTTAAAAAGCACAGCCAGATCCAGTGCGAAGGGACATCCCATCACTGTCACCTTAATCTGAATGTAGTACACTTAATTGAATCTAAAGAAATTATTATTTAGACATATTTTTGCCAATTGTAATATGAAACTAGTAGGGGCAGGGTGGGGACATATCCTCTAATCCAGAAACTATTCCAAGGTTTCCAGTGCCCTATCCGGTGGTATGTTAGTAGATAAACTTTCCACATCCATCGTTACAAAAGTATCATGTTCCTCATCAAATTCCATATTTTCCAATTTTATTGATGATATCTGTTGTATCCTTGATGTATGATTTAATCTCTTTTATAAATGGTTTTAAGAAGATGTCAATATACTAGGCAAGGGGTACCAGAACTGAGCTAAGTCCCGATATAATTGGTCTTAACAAGGATTTGTTGGGATTCTTGTGAATTTTTGACAATGCATATAATACAGGTGTCCTTGGATTACTGTTAATCAAATATTGTGCTTCATTTTTTTAAATCCATCCTTCTTGAAGTGCATTATCGATGATAGTCTTAATCTCCACCTGAATAGCTCTTGTAGGGTTATAATAAATTTTACAGCAACGCGATGTGTAGTTCAATTGATCAATTATCTCTGCTTCATAATCCTGGTGATCCAGGATCACAATAGCACCCCCTTTATCTGCTAGTTTTATTCAGATGTTGGCAGACGGGTTACTCCATCACAATGGTGAAAGATATCTTGTCCGCCGAAATATAAATCCCATTATACCCCATGGGATTTATATTTCAGTAGACGGGATATCCATCACCGTTGTGACTGCATAACCTGCCCGCCAACGTCTAAATCAGGCCTTTCGTTAAGTTAAATTGAATATACTTCTTAGCAGCTTCCAATTTGTCTACTTCCTTGAGGACAGTTTTTTCAAATACTGTGATCTCAGCTAGAACTTTATTGGTTGGGGGATCAAAATCTCAATGGTTTCCTTAGGCCCATAAAGCTTGTGTCATCGGTGTTGCCAAAGAAATCACGAAGTCTAATTTTGTGAAAAAATTGAATTAATTCCATTCTGACCTGTGTGAAATCAGTGTGTTGGACCAGGAGAAACGACATACATTTCTCCAGAACCTTCATTACTTGAGCATCCAAGGTTCTGCTTGAAACCCAACCAAAACACAGGGTAGAATTCGTATTTAACATTGTTAAGCTCAGGCTGCCATATTGTCAATTTCCAGCAGGGTCTCTACTATGGCAAGTCGAAAATCAAGGCAGCTGCATTAGGGGCTAGCGTAGGAGAGGGTCAGATCTCCACTACAAACACCAAATGGTGCCATATAACAGAGAAAGTAGGAGGGGGAAACTGTCACTTTAGCTGGGGTGGGAAAATGCTTCGATCTCATTGGCCTCATTTAGATGTTTGTCTTATTGTTTTTCCTTAAAGAACTGAACTCTGGTATTCATAAAAGCCAAACTAGCGGATGGCACCTCTCTCTACCTCTCAAAATTACTTTGAGAATTTTCCCTCAGAACACGCTGGTTTTTGAAGCCACACTTTTTACCAATCATTCCGGTGGACCCCTGTTTGATTGACTGTTGAACATCTCAGTAACTGAAAGCTCTTTACTTGGAGAACGCACCTACTTCACGTCTTCTCATCTGCTTATTTCTAGTGGTGAACTACCCCCTTTGAGGTGATTGCAACCTTGATTTGGTAATCATAATCTTCTGATGACTTGTTTACTTTCCATGGTAAACAACAGGACAGGCCTCACTGGTGGCCATCCAACATTTCTCAGGGACCTCTTCTGGGCAACCCTCCATCATATAGTTATTCAATAAAAGCATTCTTTCGTTTATTCTTGCATGCATGCAAACTTATAGGTTTCTACTTATTCACTAGAGGTAAAGCCACCTGGGAAAAAAACGATTCTGAGGGATTCGTTTTTCCCTGGAATGATTTGACCTTCCCAGTCCATGTTCCACAGATTGGACTGGTGGATAACGCTGTAGTGCCACACATTTTGAGGCTTTCTGAGCTGCACATTATGAATGATGTATCCAAAATTCACGCAGTGTAAGACGTGCAGGAAATCACGCAGGGTTGGAGTGAACCTTGCACACAACCGTTAATCCTGATACATGCCCTTTCTCCAATCTGCGCCCAAATAAGGGATACTGGAAACTCGGTATGAGGCTCTCAGGCTTGTGTCTTGTATTCACAGGCCAAGCTAGCCATGCTGCTACTCTGGCATTTCCACGGTGGATTACCAGCTAGACAACTGCTTTCAGAGTTGGATGGGCTGCTATAACCCAACCATGCCTGTTAGACTTGGCATCTTTTGGCGTGTTTCCCCTGACTTTTTGCTTTCTGACCTCCCGGTTTTGACTCTGTTTTTGCTGGTGTAATGATTCTGCGCACTTTCCTCACTGCTGTCCAGTGGGAAAGTGCAAGTGCTCCTGTATAAAATGTGTTATGGATTGGCGTTTCCATGATTGGCCTATTTGGTTTATGTGTCAGTCCCTTGTAAAGTGCACTGCGAGTGCCAGGGCCTATAGACCAAATGCTGTTGGTGGGCTGCAGCACTGGATTGTGCCACCCACGCAAACAGCCCGTAAAGTGTAACTCGGGCCTGCCATTGCAGAGCCTGTGCGCAGCCTGGGGCTGCCATGTCGACTTGGCAAGTGCGCACACTTGCAAGTCCCTAAACCTTCCCTTTTCTACATGTTAGTCACCCCTAAGGTAGGCCCAAGGTACCCCTGTGGGCAGGGTGCGTTGTATGCGAAAGGTAGGACATGCCCTGGTGTGTGTGGCATGTCCTGATAGTGAATTACAGCCTAGTTAGTTTTTCACTATTGCAAGGCTACCTGTTCCCCTAGGCCAGAACGGGCAGTTTTGATTATTACAGCTTATAATCCTAACTGACCCCGGGAACATGGTAGAAATTCGAGTTTAGTATGCCTGGACTCAGAATGATAAAATGCAGCTTTTAGTGAAGTTGGTTTTAACATTCTGTGTTTGAAAATACCACTTTTAGAAAGTGGGTATTTTCTTGTCTAACCATCCAAGCCTGCCTCTGCGAGGTTGTGTATTCCTTGTCTGGAATGTGAGTGACAGGGGCTGGGGGATGCCAGGAGACAGGGTCGCTTTGTTCGCCCTAAGTTGGCGGGGGTATGCCCAGACGTGGGTCCCTTGCTCACTTTGCCACTGGATTCAAGCAAGCCTGGCTGATGACGGCTGGAATGCCAGAAACCGGTCCTAGGATGCTTGTTTCCGGTCCAGGGAAGACATGGCTTGGCAGTTCGTGCTGGACTGTTCCCATGAGGCACAGGGTCAGACTGATTTGCATATGGCCATGTCTGAACTGGGGTGGTGGAGTGAGCTAAAGAATGATGATGGATTAAACCCAGATCAGTTGACTGGGGGTGAGTGTTTGATTGGCTCAAACGTTCCGTCCATCATCCCCTTTTGTATCGCTTTGTTCGCCTCTAAGTTGGCGGGGGTATGCCCAGACGTGGGTCCCTTGCTCACTTTGCCACTGGATTCAAGCAAGCCTGGCTGATGACGGCTGGAATGCCAGAAACCGGTCCTAGGATGCTTGTTTCCGGTCCAGGGAAGACATGGCTTGGCAGTTCGTGCTGGACTGTTCCCATGAGGCACAGGGTCAGACTGATTTGCATATGGCCATGTCTGAACTGGGGTGGTGGAGTGAGCTAAAGAATGATGATGGATTAAACCCAGATCAGTTGACTGGGGGTGAGTGTTTGATTGGCTCAAACGTTCCGTCCATCATCCCCCTTTTGTACCCCCCTTTTGTATCGCGAGGAGACAGGGTGAGTCAGCACAGGGCTGAATAGCAAGATCTACATGTAGATGGGTGGGAGGGGTCGCACCTGGGCCCTGAATAGGACAGTGCCTTCCCTCCACAATGCTGGCTCCACCTCCTGTGGTGCGTCTGATGTCCCTGACCTGCTCACTGAAAGAAGGGACGGAGACTTGTCAACAAAGTGCTCCAGAACTGGTTTGGACTAGGCAAAGGCCTCTCTGCCTTCAGAGAACAAAGGAATTTGGGATATAAATATTGGGGCCCTGACCCCATGAATTTAGATCTCGCTGGAATCAAGGAACCTGCCAAGACGAAGCGCTGGAAGAGCTGCCAGGAGGAGTACTGCCCCTTTGCTGTGTTGTTGCTTTGTTGGGTTGGCCTGCAGCTGCTGCTTCTGCCTTGGGCAGTAAAAGAAAGGAACTTTCTACAAACTTGTGCTGAGTATCTCCAAGGGCCTGAAACCGAGCTGGCCTCCTGTTAAGAAGTCTCAGGGACTACAAAGACTTCACAACCCTCTGGGTACCGCTTCTGGAACGCTGTTTCAGTTGCCACAGAGGAAGGGAACTGCAACCGACTCCGTCAACCGAATCCATCCCTGGCCGGTGACCTGTTTGCACCGCAGACCGCATCGCCCCGCTTCGCATCGCAACCCTGGTCTCACCGTGGGCGACGTCCGACGCCGCCAACATCGAGCCGCTGCTTGCACCGTGACCTGTGGGCACCGCAGTTCGCATCGCATCGCTTCACTGAACCAGCCGGACCCGACCGACGCGGTCGCTGCAACTGGCTCAAGAGTCGTGACCGCACCGCATTTGGGGCACCGCCGCACGTCTGCGACGCACCGCTCCGACTCGCACCGCTGTCCGACGCCAGCTCCCGCACTCCGGCTAGGTCGCCTGCATCGCAACCTGTCAGCACCGCATCGAGCATCGTCTCACCCTGCATCGCACGCCTTGGACTCACCGACTCCGTCTGCACGACGCTCATCGAGCCACTGCCTGCACCGCATCGAGGGACACCGCACCTTGCACCGCTCCGTCTTGCACCGCAACCGCGACGAACGCCGACCGGCTCGTACACTCCGTACCAGCCACAACGAGAAAGGTACTGTAACCGAGTCTGTCCATGACTCTGCTGGCCCGTATCGACGCGGTCGGCTGGAACTGTTAGACTCTGTGGTTTTCAGCATCGCGGTAGGCTCGGACGGAGCTACCGACTCGTACGAACTTTGCTTTTGTGCTATTCCTGCAAAGAAGAAGTTACCGTATCAAGTATTCATTCGTAAAGTATAGTATTGTGGATTTTTGTCGTAATTGGTCTTGTCTTGAGTATATAAAATATTGGTTATTTTTCTAAACTGGTGTGGTGTCCGTTTGTAGTGCTTACACTGTATTACTGTTGGTTATGTGCAAATGCTTTACACACTGCCTCTGAATTAAGCCTGACTGCTCGTGCCAAGCTACCACGAGGGTGAGCAGGGGTTACTTCACGAGTGTAACACCCTTACCCTGACTAGGAAGAAGGGTCCCTACTTGGACAAAGGTGCAAGCCCTTGCCAACTAGAGATCCCATTTCTAACATTGGTTGTCAGCGGTGAGGATAGGACTTGTGTTTGCACTTGACTTACAGTGATTGGTGTGCACTACTACCATATCGCAGACCATTACGTACCACATACTGGTTCTTTTTCTTTTGACCTATTTTTGATCTTGCCAGTTTTCAACTCACTACTTTTGTCATGCCTGAATCAATTGCATCATCCGTTGCATCTCTGGAAGTTATCTTTGAGGAGGATAGGTTGGAATCCTACGCCGTAAAGGAGCTACGGGCGATTTGTAAAAACCTGAAAGTCCAAATTAAAGGCCTCACAAGGAAGGAGGAGCTACAGAAGGCGCTGAGGGCCTGGGTAGCAGCCAGACATGCCAATGGGCAGCCTGGTAATCTCAGTGAGGAGGCGGAGGAGCCTATTTCCAGGGTGGATGTGCTTTTGGGTAGGGGGAACCTGCCAGGTCAGGCAGCAGCAGTCTGTCCCCAGAGGAGCTGGAGGACAGGCGGGAGGCAAGGCAGTTTGAGCTGCAGAAGCTCAGGCTGGAGAGTGAGCGGAGGAGAAGAGATTGGCCATAGAGGAGAGGAAGATGCTCTTAGAGCATGAGAGAGAACTGAAGGAGCTAGAACTTAGGAGTAAGTCAGGCTCAGATGGTGGCAGCAATTCGTCCAGAAAGGCAGACAGGATTGTGCACATTCCCAAGAACGTAGGCAAGGAGTTCAAGAAGGGGGATGACATACAAAGGTGATTTCAGGGTTATGAGGCAGCCATACACATGAATGGGGTCCCTGAGGAGAATTGGGGAGCAGGATTGTGGCCACTTTTCCCTGAAGAAGCAAGGGATGCTCTGATAGCTTTGGGTAAGGGGTATCACCTCACCTATGCTGACATGAAGGATGCCCTTCTCACGAAGTATGGTCTTACTCCTGAAAAGTACAGGGATCAGTTCAGGTCCAGTAAGAAGTCTGATGCCAACACTTGGTTGGAATGTGTGGATGTGTTCTGCAGGTCTCTGGATGGTTGGGTAAAGGGCAGTAGTGTAACAGATTTTCAGGGGCTCTACAACTTGATTGCATGGGAGCACTTGTCTAGTCTATGTTTTGCAGATCTGCGCCAGCACCTAGTTGATAGTAAGCTAACTGACCTCAGGAAGCTTGCTATGGAAGCGGACCGCTGGGTGAGTACCAGGGTCCACAAGAAAGCGTTTGGGGAGACTCAGCCAAAGGTGGGCAGGGTCCCCAGCAGAAAAGTGGGGGGACAAGGGTAAAGCACAGGAGTTCTCTAAAGGGCCCCAAACTAGTACCCAGGGTAAAGGTTCCCAGCCCCCGGTGATAAGAAGAAAGGGGTCTCTACAGGGAAGCCTGTTGAGACCGGCCCCCGCAAGTGTTATGCATGTGACCAGGTAGGTCACTTTAAGGGGGACCCCAAGTGCCCGAAGGGGACACAGCCACCCACCGGTGGACAGTCCAAAGTGTTGGCTAGTGTAGCGCTTGGGGAGGAGCGGTGCCCACAGGAGGGTGGGGATCCCGCAGAAATGACCCTTGTCTCACTAGGGGACAGTGAGATGGTCCCAGGAAACCAGGTGCCCCCTAACACAAAGAAATATAGCACCTGGGTGACCATTAATGGAAACAGGGTAGAGGCTCTCAGAGATACTGGAGCCAGTGTGACCTCAGTCCGGTGTCACCTGGTGTCTGAGAAGCAAGTAGTCCCCGGGGCATTCCACCTGAGGATAAAGGTGCCAGGTAGAACGATGCTGCTGAGGATAAAGGTGCCAGGTAGAACGATGCTGCTGAGGATAAAGGTGCCAGGTAGAATGATGCTGCTGAGGATAAAGGTGCCAGGTAGAACGATGCTGCTGAAGATGAAGGGTGCCAAGCAGAGAGCTGCTGTGGAGATGTCATGCGTAGGAGTTGCTCTGGGAAGCTCTCCATTTGCCCCATTTGCATTGTGCCCGTATTTGTGTCTGCTTTTCTCTCCCCATTTTCCCTTCTGTGCCCCTCGCTGCCCCATTTGCATTGTGCCCGTATTTGTGTCTGCTTTTCTCTCCCCATTTTCCCTTCTGTACCCCTCGCTGCCCCATTTGCATTGTGCCCGTATTTGTGTCTGCTTTTCTCTCCCCATTTTCCCTTCTGTACCCCTCGCTGCCCCATTTGCATTGTGCCCGTATTTGTGTCCGTTTTCTCTCCCCTTTTTTCCTTTTGTGCCCCCGCTGCCTCTCGCCATTCCCGCCGCTGCGTCCCCTGCGGCCCCGCCCCCCTGTCTGCCCATTCGCTGACCCTGCCTCCCGCCTCCCAGCTGCTCCTCCCCCCCACCTCCCCATAAATGGCGGCCGCTGCGCGGCCGCGCCGCTGGCGCGCCGAAGGCGTGCCTAAGGCAAGCCCGTCTGCGCCCGTCCGTGCCTGGACCGCGCCCAGCGCCAAACCCCTGGCCCCCGCAGCAGCCAACCCACCCACCGGACTTACGACACCGCCACCCTCAACGCACTCAACACCGGCCGTATCCCCGGCTGCCACCGTGCCACCCCAGGTCGCACCCACGGACCCTTCGGCTGCCAATCCTGCAAGTTCTCCTGCCTCCGGACCTGCACCGCACCCGCCAAGCCGAGCACCAGCAGCAACCACCTGAAGTGCATCCTGCTCAACACCCGCTCCGTCCACAGACACGCCGTGGAACTTTGGAACCTGCTCGACTCCACATCACCAGACGCCGCTTCCTCACGGAAACATGGATGAACGCCTCCTCAGCGCCCGACATCGCCATCGCCATCCCGGACGGATACAAGATCACCCGAAGGGACCGCGCCAACCAGACCGGAGGAGGCATCGCCATCGTCCACAAGAACACCATCCGCATCACGACCAACTCCGACGACACCTTCACAGCCGGCGAACACCTGCACTTCCAGATACACACCGACCCCAAGACCACCCTCAGAGGCACCCTCATCTACAGACCCCCAGGACCACGCACACAATTCAGCGAAGACATCGCCGACCTCATCAGCCCGCACGCCCTCCCTCGGCTGACTACATCCTCCTTGGGGACCTCAACTTCCACCTAGAGAACAACAACGATCGCAACACCACCACCCTGCTGGACAACCTCGCCAACCTCGGACTCAAGCAACTGGTGACCACCCCCACACACCACACCGGCCACACGCTTGACCCCGTCTTCTCCTCCAGCAAGGACATCTCCTTCAGCCACACCACCGGACTCCACTGGACAGACCACAGCTGCGTCCACTTCAGCTTCAGCAGGATCACCACGCACCACCACCCGCAACAGTTTCCGTGCAGAAGCTGGAACAAGATCACCACCGACCAACTCACCACATCCCTGAGCCAGAACCCTCCCGCCAGCTCAACGAACCCCAACCAAGCCGCCAGCAACCTCACAAGATGGATCACCAACTGCGCAGACGACCTCGCCCCATTGAAGACCCCCAGTCAGACCCGGCAACAAGAAAGCATCCTGGTTCACCGACGAACTCAAGAAATCCAAGAAGAACAGCCGGGCCCTCGAGAAAGCATGGCGCAGAGACCCGACTGCAGACAACATGACCACCCTCAAGCACGCCACCCGAAAACACCACCAGCTGATCCACACCACCAAGAAAACCGCATTCAAGGAACGACTGGACAACAACGCCCACAACAGCAAGGAACTCTTCATCATCGTCAAAGAACTCTCGAACCCCAGCGCCGGAAACAACGACATCACTCCCTCGCAAGACCTCTGCAACTCGCTCGCCTCGTTCTTCCACAGCAAGATCGCAGACATACACAACAGTTTCAGCACACAGCCGACGTACCCTACGACCGTTCCAACGTCCCCCACCTCCACCCTCCGAGCCTGGACCCCGATCAACACCGAAGACACTATCCGCACGATGAACTCCATCCACTCCGGATCACCAACCGACCCCTGCCCTCACCACGTCTTCAACAAGGCCGACGCCGTCATCGCACCCCACCTCCGGGACATCATCAACACCTCCTCGACACCGCCACCTTCCCAGAGAGCTGGAAGCACGCCGAACTCAGCGTCCTACTGAAGAAACCGTCAGCGGATCCCACCGACCTCAAAAACTACCGCCCCATCTCGCTCCTTCCTTTTCCTGCCAAAGTCATCGAGAAGACCGTCAACAGACAACTGGCCGCCTTCCTCGAGACGAATGGATCCCTCGACCACTCGCAGTCCGGCTTCCGGGCCAACCACAGCACCGAGACCGCCCTCATCGCAGCCACCGACGACATCCGAGCCCTGCTCGACAACGGGGAAACAGCGGCCCTCATCCTCCTGGACCTCTCCGCAGCGTTCGACACAGTCTGCCACCGCACCCTAGTGCAACGCCTGAACAACGTCGGAATCCAAGAGAAGGCACTGGAGTGGATCATCTCCTTCCTCGCCGGAAGAACCCAGAGAGTCCGCCTCCCCCGTTCAGTTCCGAGGCCACCGAAGTCATCTGCGGCGTACCACAAGGATCATCACTCAGCCCCACCCTCTTCAACGACTATATGAGCCCCTCGCAGCCATCGCACGCCAACACAACCTCAACATCATCTCCTACGCCGACGACACCCAGCTGATCCTCTCCCTCACCAACGACCCCACAACCGCCAGAACCAACCTACATGAAGGGATGAAGGACGTAGCCGAGTGGATGAGGAACAGCCGCCTGAAACTGAACTCAGATAAGACGGAAGTCCTCATCCTAGGATCATCACCCTCCGCCTGGGACGACTCCTGGTGGCCCCCTGCCCTGGGCAACGCACCCAAACCAACGGACCACGCACGCAACCTGGGCTTCATCCTGGACTCCTCCCTCTCAATGACCCGACAAGTCAACGCCGTCTCCTCGTCTTGCTTCAACATCCTACGCATGCTGCGCAAGATCTTCCGGTGGATCCCCACCGAAACCAGGAAGACGGTCACCCAGGCCCTCGTCACCAGCCGACTGGACTACGGCAACTCCCTCTACGCCGGAACCACAGCCAAACTTCAAAAAGACTCCAACGCATCCAGAACGCCTCAGCTCGACTCATCCTGGACATCCCCCGACACAGCCACATCGCCGGACACCTGAGAGACCTACACTGGCTCCCCGTCAGCAAGAGAATCACGTTCCGACTCCTCACCCACGCACACAAAGCTCTCCACAACCAAGGCCCCAGATACCTCAACGACCGTCTGACCTTCTACACTCCCACCCGCCAGCTACGATCGACCAACCACGCCCGCCGCCGTCCCCCGCATCCGAAGAGCCACAACGGGAGGAAGATCCTTCTCCTACCTGGCTGCCAAGACGTGGAACTCCTACCCATCCACCTCCGCCTTACCCAAGACCACCTCTCCTTCAGGAAGCAACTCAAGACCTGGCTGTTCGAACAGTAGCGGACCCCCCCCAAGCGCCTTGAGACCCTCCGGGTGAGTAGCGCGCTATACAAATGCTTGATTGATTGACCAAGTAGTTGCTGTAGACAACTCAGAGCGCCAATGTATGGTGGCGCAGGTTCCCTTTGAATGGGGGTCTCAGGTCCCTTGAGGGTGGTTGTGAGCCCTACCATGCCTGTAGATTGTCTGCTAGGAAACGACCTGGAGCAGTCCTTATGGAAGGAGGTTGAGCTCAGGTCTCACTTGGAGATGCTTGGGTTGCCAGAGTGGGCATGCGTGTCTACTCGGTCAATGGCAGCCAGAAAGGGTGATCAAGAGGACTTGGAGCCTGAAACAGTGGCCCAAGTCCCTGCCAAGAGAAAGGGCAGGGGCGCGGGAAACCGGCCCCCGAAGTTCCCACGGACCGGGAGGAGGCGGACCTCGAGGGGGACGCCCGGTGCCTACAGGGGAGCAGGTAGCCGAACTGGGAGACATCTCTGAGCTGACCCATTGGCAGCAAGAAGGGGGTCCCACCAGGGAGGAGTTCTGCAGGGAGCAGAACGAGTGCCCTACTCTGGAGGGTCTGCGGCGGCAGGCTGCAGACCAGGCAGCTGGTAATCAGTCCGGGTCACATCTGATCTACTGGGAGAGTGGTCTCCTATACAGTGAGCCTAAGGTTGCTGAGCCTGGGTCAGCCCGTGTGCTGGTGGTACCCCAGCGCTTCAGGACCTTCCTACCGGGTCTGGCTCATGACGTGCCTTTGGCAGGACATTTGGGGCAGGACAAGACCTTTGACAGGCTTGTCACCCACTTCTTTGGCCCCAAATGCGAAGGCAGTCAGATGCACACTGTAGGTCTTGCCAAACTTGCCAGGCAAGTGGTAAGAGTGGGAGGAAGGTCAAAGCTCCTCTCCAACCTTTTCCTGTTGTTGGAACACCCTTTGAAAGGGTAGGGATGGATATTGTGGGGCCACTGGATCCCAAGACAGCCATGGGCAACAGGTACATCCTGGTCTTGGTAGACCATGCCACCCGGTACCCAGAGGCAATCCCTCTCAGGACAACGACGGCGCCAGTGGTGGGCCGGGCGTTAATGGGGATCTTTTCCTGTGTGGGATTCCCCAGAGAGGTGGTTTCTGATAGGGGGACCAATTTCATATCCAAGTATATGACATCCCTGTGGAAGGAGTGTGGTGTAACCTACAAGTTCACCACTCCTTACCACCCACAAGGAAACGGTCTGGTGGAGAGATTCAACCAGACCTTGAAAGGCATGATCAAGGGTCTACAGAACCCATGAGGCGTAAGTGGGACGTCCTCTTGCCATGCCTACTCTTTGCGTACAGGGAGGTGCCTCAGAAGTCTCTTGGGTACAGCCCCTTTGAGCTCCTGTATGGCCACCCTGTCAGAGGACCTCTGAGTTTGGTAAAGGAAGGCTGGGAGGCGGCTCCCAGGAAAACTCCCCAGGATGTATTTAGCTACATGCTGGCCTTTAGAAACCAAACTGCCCGCTTCAGGAAACTCGCTCAGGCGAACCTAGAAGCAAGCCAGGAAGAAATGAAGAGATGGTATGACCAGAATGCCACTCTGGTCGAATTTCAACCTGGGCAAAAAGTGTGGGTCATGGCCCCAGTGGCACCTTGTGCCTTGCAGGACAAGTGGACTGGGCCATATGAGGTAAAGGAGCGCAAAAGTGATGTCACCTACCTGGTGGATTTGCAGGCTCCAAGGAACCCTTGGAGGGTCCTTCACGTGAACCGCCTCAAGCCACACTTCGAGAGGTCCGAAGTGAGTATGCTCTTGGCGACAGATGATGGGGTGGAAGAGGAGAGTGAGCCTCTCCCTGACCTCCTGTCTACCAAGGAGCATGATGGGTCAGTAGAGGGTGTGATCCTCTCCCCTACTCTGACTCAGGAGCAGCAGGGGGACTGTCGCCAGTTGTTGGGACAGTTCGCCCCACTGTTCTCTCCTGACCCCCGGTGTTACTCACTGGTGTACCCATGACGTGGACACTGGTGACAGCCCTCCTGTGAAGCACAAGATTTACAGGTTGACTGACCGGGTCAGAGCCAGCATCAAGGAGTAGGTCTCTAAGATGTTGGCGTTAGGGGTGATTGAGCCCTCCCACAGTCCTTGGGCCAGCCCAGTGGTCTTGGTCCCAAAGGCTGCGGCGCCCGGTGCCACTCCAGAACTCCGGTTTTGTGTGGACTACCGTGGGCTCAATGCCGTCACCAGGACTGACGCGCACCCCATCCCCAGAGCTGATGAGCTCATTGATCGGTTGGGAGCTGCCCGGTTCCTCAGCACGTTTGATTTGACGTCTGGGTACTGGCAGATTGCCTTAACCGATGGGGCCAAGGAGAGATCAGCATTCTCAACCCCAGAAGGTCATTACCAATTTCGGGTGATGCCCTTTGGGTTGAAGAATGCCCCTGCCACCTTTCAGAGGTTGGTCAATCAGGTGTTGGCTGGGCTGGAGGATTTCAGTGCCGCCTACCTGGATGACATTGCTGTGTTCAGTTCCAGCTGGGAAGAACATTTACAGCACCTTGAGAAAGTGTTGAGGGCTCTGCAAGGTGCAGGCCTCACGATCAAGGCCAGTAAGTGCCAGATCGGGCAGGGTTCTGTGGTGTACTTGGGACACCAGGTAGGAAGCGGCCAGGTGGCGCCCTACAACCCAAGATTGACACCATTCTGGCTTGGGAGCCCCCAAGACCCAGACAGAGGTGAGAGCCTTCTTAGGTCTCACCGGTTACTATAGGAGATTTGTTAAGGGCTATGGCACCATCGTTGCTCCCTTAACAGAGCTGACCTCTAAGAGGCAGCCCAGGAAAGTGATCTGGACGGAGTCCTGCCAGAAAGCTTTTGATGCCCTGAAGGCGGCCATGTGCACGGCGCCCGTGCTCAAGGCACCTGACTTCTCCAAGGAATTCGTCGTGCAGACTGACGCTTCAAAGCATGGTGTGGGAGCGGTGCTCTCACAACTGAACGAAGAGGGCCTGAATCAGCCTGTAGTCTTTCTTAGCAGGAGACTACTTCCCAGGGAACAGAGGTGGAGTGCCATAGAAAGGGAAGCTTTTGCTGTGGTCTGGGCGCTGAAGAAGTTGAGACCATACCTGTTTGGGACTCACTTCCGGGTTCAGACAGACCACAGGCCCCTCAGATGGTTGATGCAAATGAGGGGTGAGAATCCAAAACTGCTGAGGTGGTCCATCTCCCTACAGGGAATGGACTTTACGGTGGAGCACCGTCCTGGTACAGAACACGCCAACGCAGATGGTCTGTCCAGGTTCTTCCGCCTTAGTGAGGAGAACTCCAATGGGGTTGGGTAGTTCTCCCTACTTTCAGCTGGAGGGGACATGTGTTAGACTTGGCATCTTTTGGCATGTTTCCCCTGACTTTTTGCTTTCTGACCTCCCGGTTTTGACTCTGTTTTTGCTGGTGTAATGATTCTGCGCACTTTCCTCACTGCTGTCCAGTGGGAAAGTGTAAGTGCTCCTGTATAAAATGTGTTATGGATTGGCGTTTCCATGATTGGCCTATTTGGTTTATGTGTCAGTCCCTTGTAAAGTGCACTGCGAGTGCCAGGGCCTATAGACCAAATGCTGTTGGTGGGCTGCAGCACTGGATTGTGCCACCCACGCAAACAGCCCGTAAAGTGTAACTCGGGCCTGCCATTGCAGAGCCTGTGCGCAGCCTGGGGCTGCCATGACCGACTTGGCAAGTGCGCACACTTGCAAGTCCCTAAACCTTCCCTTTTCTACATGTTAGTCACCCCTAAGGGAGGCCCAAGGTACCCCTGTGGGCAGGGTGCGTTGTATGCGAAAGGTAGGACATGCCCTGGTGTGTGTGGCATGTCCTGATAGTGAATTACAGCCTAGTTAGTTTTTCACTATTGCAAGGCTACCTGTTCCCCTAGGCCAGAACGGGCAGTTTTGATTATTACAGCTTATAATCCTAACTGACCCCGGGAACATGGTAGAAATTCGAGTTTAGTATGCCTGGACTCAGAATGATAAAATGCAGCTTTTAGTGAAGTTGGTTTTAACATTCTGTGTTTGAAAATACCACTTTTAGAAAGTGGGTATTTTCTTGTCTAACCATCCAAGCCTGCCTCTGCGAGGTTGTGTATTCCTTGTCTGGAATGTGAGTGACAGGGGCTGGGGGATGCCAGGAGACAGGGTGAGTCAGCACAGGGCTGAATAGCAAGATCTACATGTAGATGGGTGGGAGGGGTCGCACCTGGGCCCTGAATAGGACAGTGCCTTCCCTCCACAATGCTGGCTCCACCTCCTGTGGTGCGTCTGATGTCCCTGACCTGCTCACTGAAAGAAGGGACGGAGACTTGTCAACAAAGTGCTCCAGAACTGGTTTGGACTAGGCAAAGGCCTCTCTGCCTTCAGAGAACAAAGGAATTTGGGATATAAATATTGGGGCCCTGACCCCATGAATTTAGATCTCGCTGGAATCAAGGAACCTGCCAAGACGAAGCGCTGGAAGAGCTGCCAGGAGGAGTACTGCCCCTTTGCTGTGTTGTTGCTTTGTTGGGTTGGCCTGCAGCTGCTGCTTCTGCCTTGGGCAGTAAAAGAAAGGAACTTTCTACAAACTTGTGCTGAGTATCTCCAAGGGCCTGAAACCGAGCTGGCCTCCTGTTAAGAAGTCTCAGGGACTACAAAGACTTCACAACCCTCTGGGTACCGCTTCTGGAACGCTGTTTCAGTTGCCACAGAGGAAGGGAACTGCAACCGACTCCGTCAACCGAATCCATCCCTGGCCGGTGACCTGTTTGCACCGCAGACCGCATCGCCCCGCTTCGCATCGCAACCCTGGTCTCACCGTGGGCGACGTACGACTCCGCCAACATCGAGCCGCTGCTTGCACCGTGACCTGTGGGCACCGCAGTTCGCATCGCATCGCTTCACTGAACCAGCCGGACCCGACCGACGCGGTCGCTGCAACTGGCTCAAGAGTCGTGACCGCACCGCATTTGGGGCACCGCTCGCACGTCTGCGACGCACCGCTCCGACTCGAACCGCTGTCCGACGCCAGCTCCCGCACTCCGGCTAGGTCGCCTGCATCGCAACCTGTCAGCACCGCATCGAGCATCGTCTCACCCTGCATCGCACGCCTTGGACTCACCGACTCCATCTGCACGACGCTCATCGAGCCGCTGCCTGCACCGCATCGAGGACACCGCACCTTGCACCGCTCCGTCTTGCACCGCGACGAACGCCGACCGGCTCGTACACTCCGTACCAGCCACAACGAGAAAGGTACTGTAACCGAGTCTGTCCATGACTCTGCTGGCCCGTATCGACGCGGTCGGCTGGAACTGTTAGACTCTGTGGTTTTCAGCATCGCGGTAGGCTCGGACGGAGCTACCGACTCGTACGAACTTTGCTTTTGTGCTATTCCTGCAAAGAAGAAGTTACCGTATCAAGTATTCATTCGTAAAGTATAGTATTGTGGATTTTTGTCGTAATTGGTCTTGTCTTGAGTATATAAAATATTGGTTATTTTTCTAAACTGGTGTGGTGTCCGTTTGTAGTGCTTACACTGTATTACTGTTGGTTATGTGCAAATGCTTTACACACTGCCTCTGAATTAAGCCTGACTGCTCGTGCCAAGCTACCACGAGGGTGAGCAGGGGTTACTTCACGAGTGTAACACCCTTACCCTGACTAGGAAGAAGGGTCCCTACTTGGACAAAGGTGCAAGCCCTTGCCAACTAGAGATCCCATTTCTAACAATGCCCCTGTGGAAATACTGTACGTGCAGTTCATGGCCTCAGGGGTGAAACTGGTTTGAACATTTTTGCCAGGACTGATTTTGGTTACCAATCCAGACCTGTGTATGCACTGTTTGCAGTGATGCACCTTACCTTTTGGAACAGGTTCAGAAAATGACTAACTTAGGCTCAAAGAATGTACAATTCATAATTATTTATCAGGGCCCAAAGCCCACCCCACAAGTGACATGATGCGATCAGAATGTGGCTTTCAACCTCTCTGTTGCCTTGGAATTTCACCAAAGCATCACAAGATATTTAATGATTGGGAGGTTGAAATGATCTCTCATCTCTACTTATTATTAAGTGCGAAATTTCACTGTTATATGGTGCATAAGACAGTAGACATAAGACAGCGATCGGTCCCACCCTGACAATAAGCAGCATGGGAGGTCTTTTGGCCCTCCAAAATCTTTAAACATGCAGGATACTATGTGAACAAAACAGGGGAAATTTCCTTTATGAGCTGTGAATGTGACAGACTAGAGGCAATTTACCACTAGCAGAGAAATATACCAAAGCACAAACAGTGGTCCAAAAGTGTAGAATGCATTCAATGAAAAACAAATTTCTTTCTGCAAAGTTGGGGTTATGTTGCATATGATTTGTTATCTTCACAGTTATTCACATTCCTCGATCCGGATGTGTTATTCAGTACAAACAGGCAGCCGACACGTGTTTCATCATAATAACTTTTTCAAGGCTGAAAAACATATTGAAAATCACCAATAATAGTACTCAGTACCTGGGCAGAAAATGCATTGCTGAACTTGTTTGCATGCTGGCCAACACGTACTGAAAGCAATGTGAAGTAAAAAAGCAAGGGACCCTAATAGGCCTTCAGAATATCCACTGTATTTTCAGCTACATATTGGGGAGACCTCGCATACAGGCTTATCAAGGTCCCAGGCGCGCAACGCCCATAGGACTCAAAGGGCTTCAGCCCCCTCCCCCCCTCCCCCGCCGTGTGTGTCAGTCCGGGCTGAGACAGCTTCCCCCCCCACACACACACACACAGACAGTTCTTGAGCTGCTGTGGGCTGGCTGGTCTGGCGTCTGATCGCAGCCGCACCCGAGTATTTCACAGGTCTTTAAAAGACCATTTCCTTGATAACGAGGCATGGTTGTTTTTTCACCCGTTCCTAGAGCCCCTGCATTTCCACTCTGTCTATTCCTTAAAGTTGCAAATTACTTTTGCTGCCACAGTGTGAGAATGCATTTCCTGAAAAGTAACCTTGGGCTTTGTTTTTTTGCAGTTTTATACAGCTCGAACTCCACCCGAAGGTATTGAGGCACTTTTGCATGAGCATCAGTTACATTATATAAGGGACGCAGTGCTGGAAGTATTAGCCCCTCCCCCAAAATTTGGCTCTACATTGCTGGAAGTATTAGCGCCCCCCACCCTGAAATTTGGCTCTACATTGCTGGAAGTATTAGCCCCCCTCCCCCACTTGAAATTTGGCCCTAGTTGCGCCCCTGCAAGGTCCTACGCGGTGTTGGTAACTTTCTAGCCTAAAGTGTTAACATACATTTCATGGATAATCTGCAGATAATGTTTGTTGTAATATCGGGTAAATCAACAGTAAAAACCGGGCCAACAGATTACGAAACAGACCCACGGTGGTGACGGACAAACATTCTAAAATACGGCCCACATACTAACCTGTGATACCAGGCCTCAGGGCACTGAAGTTTACCTTGTAGGCCAGTCCGCCACTGATTGGGTTATGAACTTGGCCAAAGACTGCTGGCTTGAACAGGGTAAGACTAACGTGTGAGCGAGCAGCCCGCCTCATGGTCGTCACAGTCCTGAATCTATACTGACGTGCCGTTCTCCGCTTTTCCCTCAAGGGGGCGCACGCGTAATGCGATCTGCTCTTCAAATTGGCCTCGCGTAACCCTTTCTGCTTCCCCGGACAACACGAACTCCTCGCTGTTCTCTTCCAGACGGCCCACTCTAGGAATAGTTCGCTTCAGCCAGGAGGCTTTCGGTAGGATATTTTTGGAGCTACTACCCCCAAATCACATGATGTCAGACTTGGCTGAGGAGCTCGAACACAAAGCCTTTGGGTCATTAATAGCCCCCGAAGACGCTACGCTCGCTGTGTCTATTGCAAATGTCTGACGTGGGATCACCAACCAGATAGCCACCTACTGCGTTCGCCTCTGACACGGCTGGGGGCAGAAGGGGAGCGGGGTTGCTATTTTTAGCCAAAGTAGGGCCGGCTGAGGCCGCCTGGACCCGTCAGATTAGAGACCTGAAAGAAGCTACGTGAGTTATTAATAGAACGGAAAACAATCTGCGTTATCTCACCCTGCTCCCCGCCCCTTTTCTTACTCTGCATATGTATGGGCAAGATAGACATACAAAAAAACGATTGTATTTTCATTTAATAAGTCTGCTAAGCAGGTACAAAGACTACGCTCTTGTTTGTGCCTCGGATTATTTAAAGGCATGCTCTAATTCGGACCTTTCCGTTTTCCGTTGTGGCTAGTAGAATGGGGGCCCAAAAACTTGCCACTGTCCTCCTTGACAGCACACTCTTATTGCAGTCGCCGCCGTCTAACGCTGAAACAGATGCTTGCCGCCATTTACAATTCAAGGACAAACTTGTGAAAGCTGTTTACAAGATGTCAGTTGACCAACATGGCAGGGGTGTTGACATCACGCACCCTTTGGCCATCGATGACATCACAGGGTTAGACGCTAGTCCCGTGCCTGTCCTTTTGTTGGGTCCTCTCCATAACTTGGTTAAGCCATGCTTTCCTGGCCTTAGACGGTGTCAATGGTCCTCTGCCCATTTCTCCTAAAGGTGAGTACAGCAGTCCACTGAGGGTTCTCCCATTTATATTGATGTGAGACCTCAGAGTAGGGCTCTGATCCTGAAAGGGCACCCAGAGTGTACCCTTCTAGCCCATGGTAACTACAGCCCCCCCCAAACCAAACTTGATAAACTAATGTGGTGGTAGCAATATCAGTAGCCAAGGCTACTGGCTTTTTACTTGCACCTATAAGGAGGGAAGGCTTACTACCCCTTCCTTGTGAAGTCTTTGCAATTTGCTTGAACTGGGTCTTTTACTTCTGTCGTGTCTGGGAAACATGAAGACTACTTAAACATGTATGTTAAGAGTGCATGTGGGTGCTTTCTTGTCTGCCTGGCAGAGTGAGTGGTGGATCCATTGGCCTCCATTTTTGAGTGCTTCGGCCAGATGGTCATCAGCTTTCTGTAAGGCTGTCCAGGGTCCCTCTCAGACCAGCAAGCCTTCAAGTACACATTCCTTTGACCCCCCTCTCCATATTGTTTGTCTCTGTGCATATGGACCGTAGCCCACCAGTCACTTAGAAGTAGCCACAGTTTTCTTTTCAAGAGAAAAACTACAGTGCCCACTCTTCCTACATATACCATTTTCAACGAATCTGGCATCCTGTATGAGGCCAATACTCATTTCACACCAACCTGATCAAACCTGCCGACACAGGCTGCAATGCTTCATGACTCTATCACAAGGTGATCATGAGAGGGCCGTGCATCTTCAGTATAGTGGGACCCCCCTGGTGTTTGAATTCTGCGGTGATGTAGATTGACTCAAACTGACTATCTAGGAAGGAAAGCACTGGATCCTTCAAGCACTACTTCAGTCAGCATTTTATCTACAATCAAGTCACATCTGCCCACCCATGTAGACGAGAAGGACTGAGATCAAGGAGTAGAACCCCTACTGGTTGCAATTCTCCTGGTCTGGCATGAGGCTAAGTCCAGGAAAACTTGGAGGATCTGCTGTTGCTGATTCATGAAGAGAGGAAGTCCAGCCTCCCTTGACGAGCCGATAGACTGGTTCTGTAACGATGAAGGACTGACTCCCAGTGGAGACTGCATCTGTAAAGAAGAGTGACTGACTCCCAGTGCAGAACCAAGCCCAGATGCATGGAAGAACCTATTTAGGTTTCCAACTGGACAGATTGTGTCCACCAAGGAGAAATGAGGTTAGCCATCTGTCCAACAGCAACGGATGCCAGCATGATGACATATGGAACCTTGGGAGGCTCATTACTTTCAACAGTCTCTAAGCATGAGCCTGCTTCGGCCCTGACTCCTAGCATTCCTTCTAGTTGTCTGCAAAGTCTTGAGAGTTCCTCAACTTTACCACCTGGCCTTGGCATCCATCGCGGTATCTAGAAGAGGTCACCTTGAATCCAGAACAATTGATATTTTGTCCTAATCCCAGCGTATCCGGAAAGATCACTGTTAGAACTCCTGATCAGGACCCAGGCGACAACCTAGTCTTCAGCTTTGTATTGGCACTTGGCACCACTGCTGGCTCCAGATCTGTGACTGCCCCAGCCACTGGAAAATCTTGACCATTACTGTGGGTTTTTGATACAGACACCTGAACTGACCATTTGGGTATTCCGCATGTACTGGTACCCTTACCAGCTAATGCCCCTAACAAGTAAAGTAGCGACTAGATTGTTGGACAGTATGCCCACACCTGGCACTGGATATTAGACATCTGCTGGCTCACTAGACATCACGAGCATCACCAAAGAACTTACGCCAAGCTTACGGTGGTTACTTTTTACTTTGGGAGGCTGGTCCATAGGTAGTCCTTGGCTAGTCCGATGGCCACAGCTGTTTCATAGTAAAACCAATGAGTACCTCATTTGCCAATGTAGTATTCTGAGCTCACTTACTGCATACTATTGACCTGCGGCAGTCTCTCCCAGTTCATTAGTGTATCTCTTTTGAAAAGAGCGGCATCGCAGCAGTCACTCAAAGCGCATGCTCCATCGCTCCTGTCACGTCAACCTCACTAGCTGTCACTTCCGGGGCGTGCACAAATTTAAAGAACAGATACACTGACAGACCACTGTAACCTACAACCAACAAAATATATGGCTTCACAGAACGGTACAGAGTAGGTGCATGCCCTCAGCTACACAACATTTTCCAGAAAGGTGAAATACTATAACCTAAGGATGTAGGCAGACCATTACACATATAGGCTTCGCGAGGGTCGATGTTAAGGCTTCGCGAGGGTCAATGTTAAGCCCTGTTATGTTATCACAAGAATGCAAAAACATAAACTAATTCGGAGACACTAACTATGCACCATACACATTTTCCTCATAGTATAAGTGACATCAAAGATGTGTTACCAGTTTTAGGTCACAAGTTCGATATAACATTGAAATCTCTCATTCTTAAAAAGACTAAACAACAAATAGACTAAAGTCAAAATCTCTACCTTAGTCAGTCCTAATATTGACATATAGTATTTACTTATATTCTGGACACAGCACTACATACATGACCAGTGGGTTATGTCAGATGATCGGGGTAAGACACCCTATTGTACTTTACTTGCAATCTGAAGCCAGTCTGTCAAAGCGCAAAATGCCAAGGCCCATTTCTGGTCTCTTATCAAAGGCATGGATGCAAATATTCACTGAACAGCAACGTGTCAAGGACCTTCCTAAACGTTATCAGGTCTGCTTCACTCTATAGAGTTCCACAGCATGACATCACAAGTGGTAAGGCAACGACCCACGCTCTCGCTTTCCTTAACTTTGGCAGATTAGTTGCAGGGGACTTGGCTGACCATAAGAAAAGGGCTGCTTGATAACTAGACAAGTTCCTCCTGGGATACACAGGCTCCCCGACAATGATGGCCACTTTGAACTTCACTCGTGACCCACTGGAACCATGCCCCCGCCATGTAAAGGTTTGTCATAAATAATTTCATTGCAAATGTTGTAGTTATATTATAAAGGATGCCAAAGAAGATCTCATGAGTGATGTAATATGCCAGGTAATTTGCAGTGTATGGCGAGGGCACTAGTTATAGATACCTTAGGGCATGAGCTATAGTTACTGCTTTTTTATGGAAACGTGGTCCTAACTATAACTACCCAGTGGTGAACACCACTGTGTTATATATATATATATATATATATATATATATGCTTGTTCTTTAGTCCTAAAAATCCTTTACCTCTACCCACCCCTGAATGCCAAAAATCCCTTACCTGTCTTTACCTTTACCCACCCCTGGACCCTAAAAACTCCTTACTTCCTTTTACCTCTACCTGCCCCTGAAACCTAAGAAATCCTTACATCCCTTTATAAATACCTGCCCCATAACTCTAAAAACTCCTTACCTCTACCCACTCCTGAAAAACCCTTACCTCCTTTTACTTCTATCCACCCCACAATCCTCATACCCATTACCAACCCTTAACCCTAAAACCCTTACCTCTCGTTACCTCTATACATCCCATAACCCTAATAAATTCTTATCCCTACCCACTTTTGACCCCTTAATACCCCATTAATTAACCCCTAAATCCTCCTTTTTTTAAGTGACATAAAAATTATGTCATTTTCCCCAAAAATTCTTTCCTGCATTGTAAAACATAAAAAGGGTCCTTGCTGGGCTTCTTTGCATTGTAAAGACTTGTAACTTCCATTGTGGGGAACACTGTGTTGTAAATGTTACATACTGTGTCAATATCAAATATGTCAATTCTAACAGAAATCCTAAAGCTTGCAGTCTAATTTCAGGATTTCATGCAGTCTGAAAGGGTTGTGATCCCATACACCCACCATTATCCCCTCCTTCCCTCCTTTACCTATGACTGCGAGCACTATCTACCAAACAAATTTATTTAGATCAATGAATGAACCGCAAGAACCACATAAAAAGTTTGCCCAAAACATCAAAAATCTGTTTTTAAATCCTTCCACAACTTCTTCAGCTTGTAGTAGAGATAAACCAGTTTTGAAGACCCGAAGTTTGAATATTTAACATATATATTATACCTTTTTTGGAATGCTTATTTATGTTAAAAAGCTGGCTCATGTTGCCAACAGTTTAGGCTTGTATTTATTTCTCAATCAAGTTTTGGTATTTTTAAAGGATTCTCATCTATCCGTTCCCCAATCTTGCTTTTGCACGGGAACTGGTGAAAGTGGTAGCTTAGACCCAATTTTTTTTTAAAAAAGAGAATCTCAGCCACTGGCGATTGTTGGGGACCACATTCCAGTCTATTATTTTTCGGGAGACTATGCCATTCTAGACAGAGATCTACCATATGCAAATCAGTCTTGATCCTGCTCCAAAAGAAACTGTCCAGCCCAAACTACACGCCAGGTCTCCTCTGAATAGGAAATTAAGCACGCCCAGATTGGTTTCTGTTTACGTAGGCCTTATCAGTGAGGCATAGCTTGAGTCCTGTCCACAGTGAGCAATGGACCCACATCAAGGAATACCCGTTGCAACTATGGCAGGAACAGCAACAAAAAAAAGTGATAGATTGAGTGCTTTAATTAATCTCAACTATTGGTGATCGCTTGGGCTGCATTCCAGTCCACTGTGTTTTTTACCCACCATGCCAGTCTAAACAGAGACCTGAGATATGCAAATGGGTCTTGCTCCAATAGAAAAAGTCCCGTGGCCGAACTACCAGATCAGATCCCTCCAGACAGGAACCACCAGACTGGTTTCGGCCAGCTTAGGCCTTGTAAGTGAGTAGCTTGAGTCCAGTGGCACAGTCAGCATAGCACCCACGTCTGGGCATACCTGTCGCACCTAGGGCATAAACATCAACAAAGTGAAGGATGGAATCACTCAGATTGCATTCCCGACCATCGTTTTCCACCCACTATGCCACTCTAGAAAGAGACCTGTCATATGCAAATTAGCCTTGGTCCTTCTCCAGTAGGAACAGTCCAGCCAGAACTGCCAGGCCAGATCCGCTCAGATGGAAGCACAAGCACCACCAGACCAGGTTCGGCCTACTTAGGTCTCGTCAGTGAGGTAAGCTTCAGGGTATTTAGACAGAATATCGGAAACAAAGATATCGTGGGACAAATTATCTTGTCAAGAATATCGAGAACAAAAATATTGTGAAGGTAAGTTTCTATAGGTAACCAAAGTTTTCCTATCTATAACTTCACATATATGTTCCTTCACGATATATAAATCTTCAAGTTACGTAGATGTGGAGTTAAGAATAGTAAATCTATACTTACCTATTTGCACTTACCTTCTTGATATTCTGGTCCTCAATATTTTTGACGTGATAGTTTGCCACACAATATTTTTTGTTCCAATAATCTGTCAGTGTTCCAAGCTTGAGCCCAGTGTCACAGAGACCTGGGACCCACATCTGGGCATACCTGTTGCACGCAGAGCAAGAACATCACAAAACAACAACTAATGGATGTTATGCTTTAAATAATCTTATCCACCTGTGACCGCTTGAACCACAAGTGGGTGAAAAAACAGTAGTCATTACAGTCCTCTGTTTTTCAACCCTCTTGACCGAGACCAGTCATATGCAAATCAGCCTCGGCCGTGCTCCAGTAAGAACAATCCAGCCTGAACTTCCAGGCCAGGTTCCTTCAGAATGGAAACATATGCACACAAGACCTGTTTAAGCCTACTTTTGTGCCTTTATCAGTGAGGTATGGCTTGCGTCCAGTGGGTTGCTTGTATTCCTGTCTTGAAGGGACCTTGCCTGGCACTTCAGCCTGGAGTGTTCCCATTGGACCTGGACCATCAATTGATTTTCATACGAAAAGGCTGTGTCTAGAGTGGTACAGTCTTGCAAAACAGTGGACTGAAATGTGGCACGAACAATCTCCGGTGGTTGAGATTAATGCAAGCATTTCTTGCTTGACCTTGTTGTTTGTTTCAGAAGACACTCTAAGCGCAATGGGTATGCCTAGATCTAGGTCTTGTGCTCACTGTGCCACAGGACTCAAGCTGTATCTCACTGACAAGAACTAAGAAGTTCAAAACTGCTAAAAAATATTGGTTATAACTGGTTAGAGTTAGGAAACTTGACTAATTCCTCATTATAGTCAAGTTTTGGTTCAATACTATCTAACACTTTAAAGCATACAAGGTCAGCCAAAAAGATATAGGCCATCTCAGTATTGAATGTAAAACTCTGTACTGAGGTTTGTGCTGAAAAGTGTTCATCAAAGCTAAGAGATCTAAATCAGCCAGTACTAAGCAGCTGCCTTTATTAATTTCAGATATGAGAATATCTGTAATCAACACCAGAACAAGCAAGAAAATCATGGGTCACTGGAATCCAAATCTGTATGAGTTTCTTGATATTCACAGAACTGAATGCTAAAATGTTTTGCAGTATCCTAGGGCATTCTATAACACTGCAGAGAGATATCAAGATTACATTATCCATCTCTCATATGACCTACAGTCTAACTTGATTCTATTATTTTCTTTTAAACCCAGTCTCAAGAAATAAACCACCTGATTTCAAGCCAGCCCACTGCCAGAGACTCGGTCAGATTGCAGGTCTTTCTTCCACCGCAACAGGACATACGTTACCCCCCCGATCCCTTAGGACGTGTGGAGGTAAGTTTCTACTGTTTCGGTATTTTGTTATCTGTTTTTATAGAATTGGATGAGGCAAAGGGCAGCTTCAGGGTTAAGAGAGAGAAATAGAAGCTACAAACGAGCTGCTTTAGAGAAGGGTGAAACAGGTATAAAATATTGAAAGAGGCTCAACGAAAAAGGCCTCTTTCATTAGATTTACTCTTGAAATGGTACATGGTCATTCCAACACAGTTGTCCAGATGTGTCTTCCACTACACCATTTCAGATGTTGCTCAGATTTATTATTTTTTTGTGCAACACAGCGGAGCAATCAAAGTTGCTGTGCTGTGTTGCACAAGGGAGAGAAAGCAGCACAGAGACATATTTATTAACAAGCATTGGCAAAGCCAATAGGTCTCACCTATGCAAGATCTATTGGCTTTGCCAATGTGTTTCAGCCATGTTGTACACCAGCGTGGCTGCTGTTCACCATGGCTAAAAGTTAGTGGCATAGAGAAGAGGGGTGTGTGGAGTGTCGTAGAGTAGAATGGCGAAGAGTAGAGTGTTGTAGAGTGGAGTGGCAGAGAGTGTTGCGTATTGGAATGGCATAGTGTGGGGTCGCGTAGAGTGCCATACACTGGAGTGGCGTACAGCAGATTGGACTGGTGTAGAGTGCATTGGCGTACAGTGTTGCAGAGTATAGTGGCGCAGAGTTCAGTGGCATTGAATTCAGCATCGTAGAATGCAGTGGTATAGATTAGAGTGGTGCATAGTAGAGTGGAGTGGCGCAGAGTGGAGTGGCGCAGAGTGCAGTGGCGTAGTGTGGAGTGGCGCAGAGTAGAGTGGCACAGAGTAGAGGGGTGTAGAGTGCAGTGGTGTAGAGTAGAGTGGCATAGAGTGGTGCAGAGTGGAGTGATGTAAAGTTGAGTGATGCAGAGGGCAGTGCTGCAGAGTAGAGTCGAGTGGCATAGAGAGCAGTGGGGTAGAGTGCAGAGTAGAGTTGAGTGGCATTGAGCGCATTGGTGTAGAGTGATGCAGACTAGAGTGACATAGAGTGGTGCAGAGTAGAGTATAGTGCCATAGAGTGCAGTTGTGTAGAGTGGAGTAGTGCAGAGTATAGTAGCATAGAGTTCAGTGGCAAAGGGTGCAGTGTTGCAGAGTAGAATGTCAGAGTGCAGTGGTGTAGAGTGGAGTCGAGTGGTGTAGAGAGCAATGGCGTAGAGTAGAGTGATGCAGAGTAGAGTACAGTGTCATAGAGTGCAGTGACAGGGAGTGCAGTTGTGTAGAGTGCACTGGCATAGAGAGCAGTGATTAAGAGTAGAGTGGCGTGGAACAGAATGAAGTATAGTGCAGTGGCATAGAGTTGTTTGTTTCAGAGTAGAGTGAAGTGGTGCAGAGTGGCGTGGTGCAGGGTAGAATGCAGTTGCGTTGAGTGGCATAGAGTGTAATGGTGTAGAGTAAAGTGGTGTAGAGTACAGTGATGCAGAGTAGATTAGAGTGGTGTACAGTGGATTAGCGTAGAGTGCAGGGGCAGAGAGTTGAGTGTTACTGAATAAAGTGCATTGGCATAGAGTGTATTGGCATAGAGTGCAGTGTTGCAGAGTGACGTAGAGTACAGTGGTATAGAGTGGAGTTGTGCAGAGTAATTTGGTGTGGCCTACACTGGAGTGGTGTAGAGTACAGTGGCAAAGAGTGCAGTGGTGTAGAGTAGAGTGACGAAGAGTGCATTGGCATAGAGTAGAGTGGTACAGGGCAGAGTAGAGAGGTGTAGCGTGAAGTGGCATAGAGTGCAATGACGTAGAGTGGACTGATGCAGAGTGCAGTGGCGTGGAGTGGTGTAAAATGGAGTGGTGTAGATTAGAGTGCAGAGTAGAGTGGAGTGGCGTAGAGCGAAGTATGCATCGTATGGTAGCGCACTGCCATTACAGACAACACATTTTCAATTGAAATGACCCTTACATTTGCACAGACATAGAGTTTTGCTGATAAAACCATACAGTGCACAAACGAAAATGTATGGAAATTTTATCACCTAGAGTGGAACGATTTGTTTTGATCATATTAAAGTATTAGTTTTCAACACACTTCAGAAATAACAAAAAATGAGCTTTATCTGTGTTCCTAATTCTGATATATTCTGAAATACTGAAATAGTTCATTTAAATGTCTTGTGCCAGAAAAAAAACTCTTTCCTACCCCCAGTATCCAGCAAGATTGTCACATAAATCCTCTCACTTTGAAGTCAGAGAAAGAAAAGTAAACAATCGCCCTCGGAAGACTGCGCCTGACATTTTCCTCAGTCTTTGAATGCACAGCAAATGTGACAGTATAAGAGCAAGATTTAAAGGCCTGTTTACAGAAAGGGAGTTTGTGGAAGAATACAGTAAACACGGTTTAGGCAACGGGAGGGTCAAACTGAAGCTGGAGAGCCTAAAGCTAATAAAGCCAGCAGATGGAAAGCCCAAAAATGTGAGTTACAAACCACAAAGCCAATGATAATTAACGGGAGGAATGCATTCCTAGGTCAACTTTCTGAAGGTCCCCAAGATTTCTTTAGCAGCTATCTGGTGGCTGCTACCTAAAAATTACCTGCTACTGCTCTCTTCGCCTGCATTGGTTCACAAACAGGCTGCCCAGCACTATGCACCACCTTTTCACCATGGTGAAGAGGTGTGTTTATGATATCTAGCTTATGGTTTGTATTGGAAGCCTACCCTTTTGGTACAAAATTCTGTGCCAGACATTGACAGTGTGCTGTTCAGTGCAGCACACATGCAACGTGTGTAATGTTTGGAGCAATACAAATATTTCTCCAATTTAGTGCCTGCTTCAAGGAGGCTTTATTTTTTGAAGCAAAGCCTAGTCTAACTAACTTAGTAGATCAGGCTTTGCATTAAAAACTATGGATGCTTGCTCTGTAATGCCCACGTTCGACCCAAGTAACACCCAATTCACGCCAAGAGGCCAAAAAGCAGCTCAAAGCACTAGTTGTGCTGAAAAAGGGGCACCTTTTCAACACAAAATGCCCTTTCTACTGGAAAGCAAATACCCTATCAAGAGTGTGTGCCCTTTCGAAGTAGGTGCACAAAAAAATCCATTTGCAAGGGCAAATTCCCAATTCTGATTTCAGGAATCGGGATTAGTGGAAGTCTTGCAATGCGAATTGCAAATACACAAATTCTGACAATATGCTGGAACACCCACAACATTAGTTTTAGTGTTAGGGGACTCTTTGGAGGTGTTTCAGGGTGGGTATGCATCTGAAAACTTGGGAAAACCCACAAATCTGTATGTTTGTGGGTATTCACATGGCCACTATTTTTAGCATCCTGCTAAGGGAACTCTCGAGTGACTCATATCAATGGCAGAAGTAAATGCATTTCCATGGCTGGAATGGGGAGTAACCATCCTAATATTTAATGCGAGGAACAAAAAAATGTTACATGCACATTTACGTCATATTTTCAAACTCCTTAAGTGTAAATATTATGCGGGTGAGTACTCCAGAAAAGTTTCAACTAGTGTAGATCTCTAGGACTGCCACTGGGATTGTTTGGGATTCCCACATAAAATTAACATCAGGGGAGGACACTTCTGACTTTTGTTCTATCCTTTGTGAATTGGACCCAGTCCCAGAAGCCGGCTGGGATATAGACATAATAAAATGGATAGCTGGAAGACCCATACTCAAAGACAGAAAGTGTATGAGGGGTGTGTGCATAATGACGTGAATGGGGTTGGCAATGGGACATAGATATAGGGTGGGCTGAGCAAGCTGGGTTGGAGGGATGTGAATAAAGAGTTCAGATAGGTCTCTTTTGCCTCCTTTCCTTCAATGGAGGTAGTACTACATGTCTGGATTTTCCCGCAGTGATGCTACTGCGCAGTAGCGGCTCGTGTTGGGAGTGCTGCGGGGCGGCGGGGGAGGAGCAGGGTGGGGGGTAGTAAACTACGGCATACTGCCGAACAGAGGTAAGTAAACAAATAAATAAATAAAATGAATTTCATTGCGCGCACTGCATTGCCAAATGCGATGCAGCGCGCGCAACGAAATTCGTTTTAATTATTTATTTGTTTACTTACCTCTGTTCGGCCGTATGCCTTAGTTTACTACCCCCCACCCTGCTCCTCCCCCACCCCGCCTCACCGCCCCGCAGCACTCCCACCATGAGCCGCTACTGCTACTGCGTCTGGTGGGCTCACACCCATCAAACATTTTAATGAACCCCAAAACATTTTGAAGCATCTACATTTCACCATTTTTGCAAACTAGAGTTTATATATTATTCATATTTTAAATACACATTTCAGACTTTGAATATAGAAACCCCTCAACAAAGTGAGCTTCGTGGGGTAAGGTACCTGAAGCATGCATTCAGTTTGATGTTTTGTATTTGAGAAGCATGCATTCAGTTAGATTTTTTATTTGAGTTCGTATTGAAAAATGTAAGCTGAAAAATGAACTACTTGAACACACGACACAGAAACAACTCAGTAGGCTGAGACACAACCTCATTCATTATGCAAAACACTCTTGAAACTAGTTTTGGAACGACTTAGAAATGCTGTGCTTTAAAAGGGAACTTCCCACGGGAGTCTGAAGGGGAACTGAGTAAATGGAAATTATGTTTTCAAAGGAAAAAATGAAACGTGAAGATTGCCTTCACACTGTGTGCAGGAAATTGGGCTTTGTTGAATTTAACAGAACATTACTGTGTAGCTTCTATACTTAAATTGAAAAGCACGCCATCTTACATTTATATGCAGATTCCTTGTGAACTAGAAAAACTAAGCTAATGGCCATGTTCGACATTTTCCATAGTAAAAGGCGCATGTCTCCCGAGAGCGTTTGTGCCTCAGCCCACACAACATTCACGTGTGTGCACTGAGGGTTCCCCATGGCATGGAATGCCATGCCACCCAGACCAGGGCTTTATGGTCTGAAGGGGCATCCCATGTGCACCCTGCTTTTCCAAGCAAGACTTCCTTCAGCTCGCTGGGATGCAGAGATCTGATATTGGAAGCCGAAGCAGCAACAGATTACAGTGTAAGGACAGCCTTTTTATCTGTTGCTTGCCAAGGGACTTCCGTACCGGCCTCTGCCATGTTTTTATGGGTGGATTACCAAAATATCATGGAAAAATATTGTGATTACAGTGTCAGGACAGTCCTCTTTAGGTCGAGCATTCGAGACCTCTTGTATATACTTTAGTATATACTTATATGTTTATGTCAGTGCTTTAAATGGGAAAAAATAAGTGCAGGTACTCTTAAAATGAGCTATGAGTGTAGCAAGTGGGCGGGGCTAGAGGCAGGGCTAAGGACAAGACATATAAGACACTTCTACTATGTGGCCGAATACTTATATATTCTTGAGTGTGCACTCACAGAAATAAGCAGCAATGCTCACACAAAGCATTCCAAGAATGTCCTTTAAAACACCTCCCTAGTGTCTGGATTCTCTCCCTCTTTCACTCGTTTTTCTCTCACACACACACAAACATGCGCACACAAGCAGGCAAACACCCAGACACAAGCAGACAGACACTCATACAAAAGACTAAGGTGGGATAAAGGCCATTTTACACTCCTTATCTCCCGTGGCTTTCTTAATTGCTGCTATTGCTGCTGTCAGCCGGATGCCTGGATTCGAGTGTGTGCACAAATGCACACCATGGTGTGAATGTGATTGACAGCATAGGGCCTGAATGGACCCTGCTCTGTCAAACACAGCATGGTGGTGAACACCAGACATTATGCAGGTGAGCCCTGCTGAATTGTTTAGAGGTGGCTCAGCTTGGGCTAGAGGCGCTTTGGCTGTCGGACAGCCTCGTTCGTGCTCGTGAGCCGAAGCAACAATGAGCCTACCTTTGATGAGTACCGGTACTCTCCTTGGCAGCAGAGAAGTGCCGGTACTCAGAGCGGTGAAAATGAGAAGTGCCGGTACTCAGTACCGGTGAGTACCGGCCCATTTAAAGCACTGGTTTATGTACTTTGTGGGCTCTGGAGATCAGCCCTAGGACTTGTCTGCTTCCGCTTAGGGACTTTTTTTTCTGTTCTACTGCCTCTATTTAACTATCTTGATAGAAAATGACCAGTAGAGGTCAGTAAAATACCAGAATTGCTTTCTGCTTGTTCAACTGCCTCTATTTAACTGTCTTGATAGAAAACGACCAGTAGAGGTCAGTAAAATACCAGAATTGCCTTCTGCTGAGGGACTTTCTTTTTTTAATTTTTCTGGCAACTGCCTCTATTTAACTTTCTTGATAGAAAACGACCAGCAGAGGTCAGTAAGATACCAGAATCCCTTTAGCATTCTCTAGATTCCAGTCCATAGAAATTGTCTTCCACGAGCACCCGTAGACAATAATATTTTTTTCAAATCTTGTATTTTCAGTGATATGACCACCGAAGGCCCTGGTTTTATATTAAAAACAGAGCTTTGGACTATACCATTTCCTGCTGAAAGGCAATATTTCTCTCCATGTGTTCCCATACCTGGCGTGTCACGCAGTTTAGTGCTTACTTTCCCTCCTTGTTAAAGAACAGTAGATGTTTCAGCACCCAGGCTAATGTGCTGGCTAGCTAAATACATATAAGGTCCCAAAGGCGAGATCGATTGCATTGCAAATGCTTGTTATCTGTTGCTTGCCAAGGGACTTGCGTACCGGCCTCTGCCATGTTTTTAAGGGTGGATTACCAAAATATCATTGAAAATATTGTGTTACAAAAATATTGTGTCAAAAATATGGTAATCTCAAACATCTTGTGGGACAGAATATGGAAGATAAAAATATCATTTTTAGGTATATCATATTGTTTTTTTAATATATAGTTGTATATAGTATAGTTTACTTTAATATAGTTGTATTAAATATTGATATTTAATTGATTTAATATTTAATGTAATATATATTAGTTTTTTATTTTTAGGTATTAGTATTATGATCAAAATATGTTTAGTATACTGTATAATTTTTAATGTGTAATTTACATTTTTCATATTTAATTAGTAATGTTTAATTTAGTAGTGGGTTGTTGGATTTGTATGGGTATAGGGTTGGAAGTTATTCAAATTATAAATAATGTAAAATATTTAGTTGATTAATTGTTATGTTATTTTTGTGTATTGGTAATAAATTTAATTGTTAATTGATTGATCAGTGTAATTAATACAATTTTGTAAAATAATTTTATATTTATTATTTGTTTTTATTTTATTTGTTCTATTTAATAATTAATTTAATATTAGTAATGCTAAATGTATAGCTTGTGTTATTTTTTATGTTTGTGGGTTTTGTTTTGATAGTAAGCAGGGAAGTGTATTTATTTTAAATATTTTTAATTTGGTTTATACTTTTACATTAATTTTGTTGTATGAAATTTGTTTTTCATATTATATTGAATTTTATTTATCTATAATTATTTTATATATTTGTTTATTTTTTATTTTGAATATATTTAAATAATTTTTGTTATTTTTTTAAGTTTAGGATTTGAAATGGTATATTCTCCAAAGAATAAACATTTCCTTACTGTTGCTAAAATCGAAGTGGGAATAGTAAATCTAACACCTCGAAAGTCCAATACTTCCCCTGCTTTTGTATACATTGGGGTGTGAAAAGTTAATCTACCCCAACAAAGGCCAACAATTTCCCTACTGTTACTTAGGGCCTCATTATGATGGCGCCATCATATCGGTGATGGGACCGGCCGACTCGCTGTTGGTGGTCTCGCTAGCCGAATTACAATGCGACCGCCCTCAAGGCGGTCGCAAAGTGTATTTTTTGTATTGCAGGAGGCTGCAGCACACGCCGCAGTGCAAAAAATACACCTTTTGCATATTCCTGCACTATGTGGCAGGCACCATACGGTGCCTGCATCATGGTGTAGGGATATGTAGGGGGGCACCGTAGATGCCCCCCAAAACCCAAAGCTGAGGGTCAAGGGGGGAATATGGGCCCCCAATGTCACTTTTCCGCCAGGCGTTTTTCATGGCGGGTAAACCGCCATGAAACGGCCGGCGGGAGGGACATCATAATCCCTACGGCGGTGCCTGGCAGGCACTGCCACCATTGTAGGGATTGGAGTTCCCCCCAATGGTCCGACAGGCTACTTGAGCCATTGTAATGTGGTGGGCGGGAAACCCTATTACGATGGCGGTGGGACCACCACAGACTGGCTGTCTGTGGCGGTCCCACCTTTATCGTAATCAGCCCCTTAGACTAGAGTGGAAATAGTAAATCTAGCCCCTCCAATGTCCAACACTTTTTCTAGTGTTGTTTTTTGGACTGTTATTATTTTTCTATTTTTTATTTAATGTTTAAATTATTGATAACAAATTGTAATTTTTAGTTGAAATTTTATTTTCGTTGGTTTTACTTTCAGTTTTTAATTAAGTTTATTTTAAGTTTAATTTAAGCTGTTTGTATGCAATTATTGTTATTTTTAATGTAATTTGTTTAAAAAAATGTATGTATATATATATACACATATACATATACATGTTTTGTATATATATAAGGAAATACAGTCCAATATAAAGTGCTACATTGCATCAATGCCATCACAATCAAAATAGTAGCCATATATTTAAATGATGGCAAACAGCAAACCGGCATAAAGCCCTCTTGTTCAAAAAAGACTGCATACACAGAACCAATAGAAATATGCAATAACCTAGTGAAGCACCACATATGTATGCGAGAAGAAAGAGGTTTGTTAAATTCCACTCCCGACCTCAAAGTGCCACACCAAGTCACAGGGGCCAAGACATAAACAGGGGCATAGCTTGGTCAGTAAGACTGAGGGGTGTGAGCTTCAGACTTTCCAACAATAAAATGTAAAAATACACTATGCTAAAAGCAGGGCGCATGAGAGGGGCCTACGGGGTGAAAAGGGAGAGGAATGAGGATTGGAAGGGGTACAAAGTGAGAGAAATCACAATATTTTGTAAAATAATCCAACTTTTTAAAGACTTCCAAAACTGAGAGGAGTGTGTGCGTAGGTTTTTGTCTGTGTGTATGTAAAAAGTCGTGGTGAAATCCGACAGACACCTCCCCATACTCGACTCAAAATACCGGCACTCAGCTATTTACCAGAAAATACATTTATTAGGGGGGTGTAACACCCCAAACAACCCCCCTGAAGCTACGCCCCGGACATAGATTTGCGACTGAGATGGAAGAGAGAGTTGGAGTCACTGGATACTTTTTTCAAAGCAGATGGGGAAACACAGTAAAATAAAACCTGCTGTCTCTGATAAAAAAGTGGCTTCTGATGGATAACACTTATGAGATTTCCTACAAGGAAGAAAGAGACATAAAAAAGCTCTAAGAATCCCTTTGTGGACATTTCAACCACAAGAGCGGACCAGGACCACTATGCATTCAACTCGGCATGCATTAAACTCTGTGTGCCAGGACCCAGGACCCTGGTAAATCAGTGATGATTTTGTGCCAGAACTGAAAAATCTGTTAGGACATTGTACCTTCAATATGTTCACCAACAATGACTTAATTTAAATGTGGATAATTGAGGACTTCCTGTCAACAACCATGCAATGGAGACTCCTCAAGACAATTCTCGCGAGAGAGCGCCAAAGTGGGTGAGCTGGTCAAAGGCAAAGCATCACCATTGGATGTAGGACAGAAGAGCAAAGTAGAAGGGATGCAACACGTTGAGGGCAAATTTAATAAAGGAAAAGGCAAAGTGAATTGTAAAATGATAATGATCAGTCGTCAGTGAGACACTACGGTCAAGGACTGGGCACATAATGCACTTGTTAAACCGCGCACACACTGGAAGAGGAGAGTGAAGCAGGGATGACGAAGCCGTAAAAGCACTTATTAGCAACTGTCAATATATTCAGGCAATAACAATTCAGAAATCGGCACCCGAGATGGACATGGAAAAAGGGAGGGACTGATCAATTTCACAAACGGATAATACAGATGAGGCCCACACAACCAGAAGGAAGAAAGCAAGTGACATTCATCAACAACTAGAAGACTCTGAGATGACAAGGACTTTGAGACCGTCAAATCTGCACCTCCAGGCAATACCCAGGGAGGAGGAGGACATGAAAACAGCTGGGGTGGATTGGTGAGGGGACCACGTAAAGCCATATCAAACCAAAGAGCATTTGTCAACAATCGCTGGGACTAGGCACACCGCGGTCAAGAAAACCTCCCCAAGGTCAGCACTTAAAGTGGCGTCAAAGAGCATAACACCACACTTTGATGGGTGTCAATCACTAATAGACAGAATTGAGACTTCAGAATACTCTAACCAATTGAAAATCTCTTATTGCTGAAATTTACTTTTAATGTCATATAACATGTCAGTTTTTCTTTTTTCTTTCACTTTTCACCATCTCTTAAGTTACTTCATCACGTTCCCTCTTTTAAAATGTCGTTTGTTCACTTGTCAAAGAAATTTCTTATGGACTTCGCATGTGTGGTTATTTTTTAACACATAACATTTGTACATGCGATGCCTCGTGTACTGGTACATTCACGTAGTGGGGTCTCATTGGTGGAGTGTGGCATGTGTGAGCTGTATTAAGTGTTCTGTCTCATATATTCTTTGTTGATTGAGATTCATATGTCTACATAGGGGTTAGGGATGTTGACTGGGGCGCACCCTTTTTTGGGGATGTTTAAAAAAAGATGAAATACAAGTTTGCTAGTTCATGAATGTTATTAGCCTGAAGGAGGACTGCCATCCATTGTTTGCATCAGGCGGTTCCGTCCCAGGGGGAATAACGTAAGGATGTCCTCGAATGGTCATTGGCAGAGAAATTGCACTTGAGAAAAACTGAACCTGATAGGAATGCTGATAAAGATGTGGGCACGTGGTACTCACCCGATGATCTACCACCGAAGAGTTGAAGCTTTTACTAAGGAACCCTAAAGGCATTCCTGGCTGACGAGGTGTGCTATACAGCGGGTGTACATGGAACATTTTTACCTTAATTGTCCATAAATATCATGGTTGTGAGGGAAGAGATTGTCGTTGTACTTTTAATGGGGCTGCCCGCGGCGCGCACAGCGCAGCCAAATTGGCGGGCAGAGGCCTAACGCTGCATCACCATGCCCCGCACGACACTCCCCTCCCCCAAGACCATCCGGTTTTGGGGGGGTTACTGCCAGCCAGCTGGCTACACCTAGCCCGCCTCCAGGGAAAGGTGGGCTCTTCCGGTGCAGACACACCTTGGAGGGTAGGGGCCGCTGGTAGGGGGATAAATACCTGGCCACCGCAGCCCCTCATCCTGCGGCAAGTTTCCTCCAACAAAATTTGGTGTTTGGTCTTTTGTTGGATCACTCATTTCATGTGTCACTTGCATGCCGGGGGCAGAATGGGCTATGGGGTATCGGCACTATGACTGAAGGGACTGAATCACATCCTTTAAAGATTTGCTGCCACAGAATTTTCTATAAACCACCAGTAAAGTTATTTAAGAAAAATAAATGTTCATGTGTCCCTATTAAGTATTGTGGGAAGTTCTTTCTAGTGTGTTTCCTGTGTTTGTGAAGTGTCTCATAGTGGTTGGGACTAGGGTGACCAACTGGCATTGGTGCAAATTCAGGACGGTGAGTGTAAAAATTCAGGACAAAGGCCCAAAATTCAGGACACAAGGTCAAAATTCAGGACAAAACTTTGGGGGGAAAAAAGGTACGTTTTACAGAGACATCAGAGGAAGTTGTGCAGTAGTATAACTACATCAAGGGGCCTTTGGTGAGCCAGAATCATTCATTGGCCTGTTAAATTGTAAATTGTTAAATTTGCACTTTGCTTCAGCCCACCAGGGCATACAGCAAGGGGCTATAGGTCAACCCACTTTATCATTGCGCCCTTCAGTGTGAGCGATGTCACAAAGTCACAGCCACTGTTCATATTTGCCTAAAAACAGTTCCTTTCTCTTAAACTACAAAGTAGGGTAAAAGTGTACTTTTTAAATTTTATTTTTTATTAATAATTTGAAATACGGGCTAGTTTTATTGTATGCTCTTCTTTTTAAAGTTTCTGGTCTGTGTGTCTCCTAAAGCTTAGGCTTTCCTGCCGTGGTGCCCCAGGCCGATGCAGGCACAGACACACCACATGCTGTAACTGCAGCATGGCCCATTGTCATTCTGTATGAGAGAATCAGCACAGACAGAATGACAATGGGGCTAATTGACAAGTCTGGGAGAAGCTGTGGAAGCCTCTTCACTTGAAAGACATGCGAGCAGGCCCCCAACATTGAGTGCTGTGAAAACCCTGAGGCTTCCCAAAGGGATCATCCCAACCACGCTTGTCAACGGGGTCATTGCAGATTCCTGCAAATCCCAGAATTACGGACAAACGGTGTCCGTAAAAAGAATTATAACGGACAACGGACTAGACACCGAAATAACGAACCGTCCGTGAAATTTACGGACGGTTGGACACCCTAGTTGGGACAGTAAGAAGCAACCTGATAAGCCACATATGGCCTGTCTGCTTTATCAGATGTGTGTGAACGCTTTTGTTTTAAAGGATATCGAGTTTTAAGTTAGTGGGAGAATCTATGTTATATTGTGTTTCTCCGTGGATTACTGGGGAGGTAGTGCTGCTGTGAGTATTGTGGAAGTTGTCATATGCATGTCTGGGTTGTGCTGGGTGCATAGGAGATGTTCCCTCTAATGTGTTTTGCTGAATGATTGTGTGAGGCCAGTGCTGTTGGGAGGCCTGTGATAGCCAATAGTATGGCACAGCTGTGTAGTATTGAATAGCCTCATACATTGCCACCCTCTCTGTAAGTGCTCTAAAGCTGGTGTTAGTTCACACAAACACTATACACATCTCTAAATGAATCTAAAATAGGTCATAGATGGTGTTCTGTTTTCCATCCCACTACAAAGAGCCCATTATATATATCAAAGGTGTGCTAGGTCATCAATGTGCAAGACTGGTGGACGGTGAACATGTTAAAAAATCGATACCTATATTATTCAACACTCAGCAAATCATTTTGAACTCCACTTGTCTCTGGCTGTCAGCCACCCCGACAAAGAAAGACTCCCTTTCAAAATGTTTTTAGCGTCCCAGTAATTAATTGGTTAGTAACTGTAGGAAAGACAGGTCGTGTTGAGTGTATGTGTTTAAATTCTTGGAATAAATATCCCAATATCCAGATATGCTATAGGCTTTTCTCAGTTCTGTATTTATTTCAAGTCAAATGAAAGAAACAAAAAAATAGCCAACACGTGTTTCGCCCGTACGGCTGGCACGCCAAGGGTTTTTTCAAGGCAAAATATACTAAATAATATGTCCAATGGTCATCCTGTAAGTATTCGAGCGGATTAGCAAAGAGTCTCTGCGGTGCGATGGTGATCAAATTGGTTAGATGGTGTCCTCTCAGTTGAGGTTCTTTTCTTTGAGCGAATTCACTTAATTTTGGTTTTTTGTCAACCATAAATTAAACATCCTTAAACCCATCCTGAGTAGATTTGTTGTTGATTATTTGCCCTGTTTGAAATTACCTCTGTTCAGAATAGATCACAAGAAGGGGTCTCAAGTGTGCTTCTATCTTTCTTTGTCACATTACAAAAATGTTATATTATACACGCCCACCAATTATTTGTCCCTTTAACCCTTTTCTTTCAGACATATGTGTGCCTTTGGAGAGCATCGTGGGGGCTGTCTGCAGACAGAACATACCCATGGTGTTGTGTTGGATGTTGGGTTTTTCCTGCAGTTGCTTTTAGAAGAGGGATGTGGGTCATTGCAACATGTCGGCCAAACCCATGTGACAGTGAGGGTTGTCTCATCCAGGTGTATGACAATCGGGTGTGGGTCATTTCTGCCTCCATCTAATATGCGTCTCCTCTGCCTGTTGATCCATCCATTGGGGTATCTGTCGACTTCCTGCTGTATAAAGTATGACTGTACTTTCCTTAGTTTTAGAAGAATGTTTGTGTCACATGGGGTCTTGGTAGATTTCATGCTGTATAAAGTATGACTGTACTTTCCTTGGTTTTAGTAGAATGTTTGTATCAGTGAAAGTGTGGTGTGCATGGGCCTGAGTGCATTGCTGAGAGTGTATAAGATGTTTCTAATGTCTGTCAGATGTGTTGGTGATCTGTGTAATCCTAGAGTAAGGGTTTTAATTTTGGTCTGGGTCAGTTAAAGTAGATGGGTTTCTCATTAGGTATTCAGACTAGTACTTTTGAGTAATCTATTTCACCCAACATCCCCTGTTTCCTTGTCTCACTGAAGAGCATGTGTTTTTTTTAATGTTTCTAAGATTTCTACAGCACAGAGATCGGCAATTGCTTTCCCTTTTGTCACATGACGTTCTCCTGGGCAACATTATGTCTGCAACAATTTATGCAAGGGGGGATTTTTGTGCCAGTGTGGGGTGTATTCTAACCTGTTTCGGCCTCAGTAAATGCTAGTGGTATGGTTGTAATATGAAGGTTTCCTGTACACTGGTATTTTTATGGTGGGGTTGAGCTTGTGTGCCTCCAATTGGGGTTTCCAATGTAGGTTCAAAATGTGTGGGGGGAGGTTCCATGTAAGATACTCAGGATAGCTATGTAAGAAAATGTTTATACAATGAGCGGCATATATACTAAAAGTTCACACAACGCAGGGCAGCAAGCAAAGTTGCAGCACTGTATTGTGTGAACAGGAGAGAGTGAACAGTGACATATATATTAAGATACGACCATCCAGCTCTCTACCATCCAGCTCTCTACCTACACTTGCACACTTGAGGCTGCCTAGCACCAATACAGACACCCTTGCACCACGGTGCAAGGATGCCTCCGTTAGAGGCAGGATTGTTTTTGTGTAGGAAGAAACACCTTCCTGCAATAAACAATCCTAAGAGGCAATTTTGCCTGTGTATGCATGATGCAGAATTTATCATGAATAGAAAGAAGACGTAACAAGGAGAAATAAATATAATTCATGTTGTTATGCAATGGTTGGTGTGGCATGCCATTCTGCTGCAATCCCCAGTTCATTGATTTCAGTAAATCTGGGATTCTGTTGAATTCCATGGGTGGATCCACAGGTATGCCCATCCTCCATGCATGAAACGCATACCACTATAAACTTTCTTTACAAAGTCACGCAATGCGGCCAAATCGCCCCCTGCGTGGCTTTATAAATCTTACTTCCCCTTTGCATTGCCATGCACGACTCAAGGACAATGCAAATGCTTACTAAATGTGGGCCAGAATATGAATGAACCTCATTTACATAGTAGTTATCCTGAAAATGATGGCATGAATCTTTCCATTCTGGACCAATAAGGGACAATCCCAGTTCACAGCGTATGATAATTTTTTAGTTCAAAGAGAATTTTATTGAGAGAATAAAGGTGTCAACATACAATGCATAAGATCAAGTATGGATCATTACACTACAAAGAAGACCTAAAAGAAATACATGAATTGGAGTAATATATAATAAAAAATAAAACTAAGATACAAATAATTGTAAAGTAAAAAAAACAGTGGAATGTTCAGGGGAATCATGGTGGTTTGAGAACTTCCTGTTCAGATGGCGTTAGCAAAAGAGAGCGTTTGGCACTTACATCAATATACAGCGTAACAGGTGACCATAAATTCAAACGTTTTACTGCCATAGATACAGGGTAAACAAAAGAAGTATCCTATCTGTGGTTGTGGCAGACTGCATACCACCAAGCCTTGTAAGAAATGTTAGCGTATGATAATTTTTGAGTTGCCTTTGCAGTTAGTAAATAACATTTTAACCATTAAAATGGCAATAAAGTGTCTAGTTTATTGGAATTGCATTGTAAAACTTCATATTCCTAATGCTGCTCGGAAGCGCATTTGCGGTCAAGTAGCACGCTTCTCTATGTAAGTGCTTTGGATGGAAATGCGAGCATCTATCATATGTCCTATGTGGCAGTGTTTTCATGTTGTGCATGAGGATCAGAGTTGTGCACTTAATGGGTCTTTGTCACTGTGCCTTGTTATGCATTGAAGCAAAAAGGAGTGAGAGATGGGACACTTAAGCATCCAATGCTAGAACGTGGATGGAAAGCAAATGTTTGAGTGCAGTGTGGCTGATGCGGGAACTGTTTTGGTGTTGTGCGCATCTGGCAGAGACCATAGATATTGTCTTGCAATGAATGTTTACCTATCATTATCCTTGAAGTGCAGCAAAGGCGAATGAGTGATAGCTGTGCATTTGTAATGTTGGATTTGTATAGCTCTTCATATTCTTGACTATGCCAGTACACTACTGATTCACATTCGGTTCCTGAGTGCCTTTTCCGAGGTGCACGGCTGCTAGGGTGGCAGTTGTAGTCAAGCCTGTGTTTCAGCTAGGGCTGAGTCTGGGGATCTAACAAACCTCCAGACATTGCTGCTTATGGGTATTGTGGGATCCATGTTGAATCCTGTATGTTTGTTTTCACAGAGAGAGCGAGTGGAGACCATCCTTATGGATGACAGTGGACGCACTTACAAGAGGATCATCTGAACCTTCTGCAAGAAGAGGATGTAGGAGACAGCTTGTATTAGCCAGGCCACGCCCCAAAATCACTGAAACAGATAAACAAGAGTTCTGCAGACTCATCTGTTTTCCTCTTTTGTCCGTCTTTGCTGTGAGAGGCGTCCATGGAAAGACTCCTCAACACAATGTCAACATATTGCAGTAGTCGTGAGTGCCTCTGGGTTTCTGCATTTCAGATTCAAAGCAGCGCAATATCTGATCAGAAGTTCTAAAACCAGCGACAGTATTGAAAGATGCATTGAATTAGAAACTGAAGGCGCAAGAAATCAAAGTTAGAGAAATGTACTCTTTGTGCATAATGTTGTATCCATGGTCCACTCACGTAACCTGTGAAAGACGACATTGCCATGGAATATGTATCCTCCGGTGCCAATTGCTTAGGATCCACCCAAGATGACATTGGCTTCTCTTATTTAACAAATGCCTATTGCCTTGAGGTGTTGTGTTTGTTCTCTAGGCTTGAACAGTGGACTGGGTATGTTCAAGCCAATATTCAGCCTTCTTCTAGCAATGCCTGTGCCCTTAAGCAGAACTACTGTATGGCTTTTCAGCTTCTGGAAGCCTTGCCAAGAGCAAGCTCATGCACAATCACAAGATGTGCATGCTAATATGTACATAGACTGTACACACAAATTGCCTTTTGCCCTCCACATTCCAGGGTCTTGAGGTAACAATGGACTAAGGAGGTATATGCGCACTTGTTCCATTTTCTCTTGTGCACTGGTGGCCAAATATATTTACAAGTGAATGTGTAGTGGCGTCACATTCATTAGAACTGCATTGATTCAATACTGAGGGAACAATCCTGACATGGAGATAATTTATGTAGGCCATTGACTGCTGTCTGTCAAGCAAATAAAAGGAGGGAGTGGGAAGAAACGTCACCATTTGGATGTCCTCTCGAAATTAAGTGCACAACAATATAATTTGATGCTTGTAAGAAGTGCCCTCTGGATACGGTTGCACATAAAAATGTTGGCAAGCCAGATGTTACTTAATCGCATACACTTTTTGGGTGTTCGTAGGAACTGGATGACAAGATGTAGGCCTGTTGGGAGTGGGGGGACATGCTATTTCTGTAAAACGAGCCTGCATATACCCCATTCATAGTTATCATAAATTGTCCTCGACTCGTATGACATTGGCGGTAGACTGACTCCCATTGCGGTTTATTACATTATGAAGTGCACCCTGGTATAATCCTATACTATTACTTCTGGCTCTCAAGCACAATGCAGGCATGTGCAGATCATGGAGAGGGGGTGTGAGGGAAAGACTTTAACTGGCATCCAGATCTTGTAACACAGTGATTTACTAAAGAGTATAGTATCTTGCTTATAGTAAAATACATGGCCCACATATAATTTAATTTACATTTTTCGTCATATGCTATGATCATCTGATTCTGTGACATCTTCTGAACCTGTACACAATTTGTTGACCCAATACTCACACATTTTTCACTAAAATAATCAGACTTCAGACACCATTCCTGAAGCATATCAGGTATCTGGCATTTCATTATGTTCTTTTCCCTAGGGTTCCAGAAGGTTGGACACTGGGCTTCTTTTTGTACATCAATCTTTTCGAGGGAAACCAGAGGATAATTGTAATCAGTTGTATAGAACCTAGGCATGCTGGAATGGTTGGGCACTAGATGCTGTGTTTTGTATCTTGGCCTGATTTACAAACTTTTTGTATGCACTCCAAACAATAGTGCACCTCTGGAAAATTACTCCCATGGTTGTATTTTGGTGTTGTGTACTGACAGCTGCTGCCATGCTAATCAACTACCATTATGGTTACAGATACATCTTTAATAAATTGTTTAAACCTTGGAAAATAACTATCTTCCTGTGCCTCAAATTGAACATATGTGTAACGTAACTACGTGGAAACTAACTGTACTGAGTGTTGTCTCATACTGACCCAAGTAGGTATTCCCCCTCTCCACCATATACAGTTTTATTTAATGCGGTCTCTTCCGGATGCCACACACTACAATGATCTATGTCTTGCACCTACTATTCGAGAAGCCCCGCCGACAACAAAGTGGGAAGTGCTCTGCTGTTCCAGTGAGTTAAGTTCGAATCAGTGTCAACTGCCTAAAGGGACACAGGGCCTGACAAGTTTTATATATTTGTGCAATCTTATGTAAACATGACTTAGTTCTTTAGTTGTAAAACAGTCACTATTTTGTCTCTATTTGCAAATGGCATCTGTGAAACAGATCGTCGCAGTTTTGAAAGCCCATGTGCAAGGTATCTCGGTATTTAACAAAGTGTCCTTATTTAGAAAGACATGCAAGTAGACACATCACAGGACCCTGCTGACAAGGCCAAAGTGGAACATATTTCTTCAGTTAACATTTCAGTGTAACCACAGAGTTAATGGCCACAGGAGAATCACAAATAGCTGTGCTGCAAAGCAAAAACAAGTTTTTTGTCATTACATCATTGTATGAACTGGACAAGGGAGTTTCCACTGAGAGTTGCACACACTTCAACTCTTTTCATCAGGGGATGTCATGCCTTTTTCCATTATTGGGATACCCTAGTGGCATCAAGTGTGAGACTGTAAGTGTGCCCTACTGACCAGGATACTGGGCACTGTGTCTGTGATAGAAGTGTGGCTTCAAAGCCACCTTAACTCTTCATGATAAAAGTCAAGACCTGGATAATGGGAGGTGGTGTGAAGGCTGCCACTAGATGGAGTGTAACATTCTCATTACAACCACAATAAAGAGGGAATATCCAACCACGATTATTACACTGAAAAAGATATACAACTTTAATAATGCCTTAAAAGTGTCATATTTTAAAATGTAAAATAAGTAATTCATAAGTAGTGAAAAACTGCAAGTTTTTAACAGAAAACACTGATATGATGAAATCCCCAGATCTAGTGTTATACGTGATCTCTGCTGTTCACAAACTACTGTTCATGAAACTGATCGCAATCCTCTCCCATAGAAAACAAAGGACCAATGCTATCCTATTGAGTTTCACACGTATCATGCTTAGCGTCCTAGTTGTCCATATGCTGAAATCCTTTACCACAGATGTCTGTGGGCCATGTTGCACTGATTTTGTAAGTGCCTCAGGGCAATGACTGCCAATCCTCTCACCAAAACCTTTAAGTCTTTATGGTGCCTTTTGTGAACAAAGACTGGCGCAAAAACTGTAAATTCACATTAATATCAAACTTCTATTAAATGTATTAAACACTTGTTGTTGTTCCTGTGTGTACAAGAAAGTTTACAATATTTATCATTGGATCTTTTAGTTGTGGTTGAAAAAGTCCAGCCCTAAAATTCAAATGGCGAATGACTTAGGGGGCAAGGTATATCTTCCTGTTTAGGGCTAGGTATTGTTGAGTTATGACTCTCGGATATGATGTGGGTCCTTCATGAACCTCATATTTAATAAGATGACCTCTGGATCCAGCAAGCAGCCATGCCAACTGGGTGCTGGATCTTTGCACAGCCATGCAGGGTTATGGCCTGACCCAAGATGTGGCCTAGGTTCACGTCTTCAGTCTTCTAAGCCTAGAGTTCAGGTATGGGACCATGCCTAGCCACACCGGACGAAGGCTACAGCATGCCACGGATAGACATGATGGGGTTCCCACTATTAGGTCGAAAGCAAATGCTGGTACAGGAGAGTATGCTCACCAGTCTCTTAATGTAACTACTGTGGTAGTCCTCCTCTTTCTCTGGGGTAGCACCGGTTGATTGGCGTTTTCAAATCAGCAACACTGGAACTCCACAGCTACTGGGACAGTCCATGCAAGTAGGTAACCCCAGGCAGCAGGAAGGCAGCAGTGCAAGCAACAGTGTTCAGGCTTTGCAATCGTCTTGAGGAGAGTGGAAATTCATAGCACCAACATCCAGGAAGAGAAGACATCAGTAGATCCATACAGGGTTTGTCAAAGTGAGCTTTTTTAAGTGCTTGACTTAGCTACAGCTTATACATCGAGCCCTAAACTTACAAAAAAATTACACAATCAAATAAAGTGTGTTGTGTGAACTGCAGAAAGCAGAACAGTGCCATATCTACTGAAATGTTGCACTGTTCTGCTCTCTCCCTGCCCAGGTGCATTTTGGCTGTCGTGCTCCAATGCAGACACCATTGCATCAATATGGTAAGCATAGTTTTTGGACAGGAAGGGGGCCCTTCCAGTACAAAAACTATGCTTTAAAGCGTTTCCCACTTTGTATGTGTGCTGCAGAACACATCACACATACAAAGAGGGAAAACGAGGAGAAATTGAAACATTTCACTTCATTACACATGCCTCAAGCAGGCACAGGATTTTGGCGTAAATCCCTGTCTACAATTATTTGTTTGCATCAAAACCCATGGGTGGTTGCATGAGAATGCCTGTTCTCTTTTCCAAATAAAACAATATTGAGGTTAAATAGGATAATAGATGCAACAATGTTTAAGCTACAATGCTCAGATTCACAGCATCCTAATTCCAGAGTTCTTTTATCTTCTTAACTTCAGAGGATTCCAGCAAACAGAGGCTCTTCATTCGAGCCTTACTTTTTGTTTGGTTTACCATAAAGTCTTCCTTGTTCCTTCTAAAATGGCCCCATATTTGAAAACGTTTCAAACTGTGTTACCCCTCCAGTCGAGGTGTATGGGCAATCCCAAGTTTCTTGTCTGCCTAACGACCATGGCATTTATAGTTGTAAAAGCTGCATGGAAATTAAATTAAAAAACTTTACAGAGAAAGCAGGTAGGCTGTTGTGGACAAGAGAGGACTTCTGTCTCCTGGAGTTTCATCTTCAGAAAGAAGCTCTGCCGGACCCTCTGCCGCAGTGAAAAAGAGAAAAGAAGAGATGTCTAAAGTTTAGCTACATCTAAGAAACTGAGATTGTCTCCCTCAGACAGCCAGATGGTTTTTGCTGAGGCTCTCTTAGATTCCCAAATGGATCTCTTCTATGGGGCTAGCACATGCCATCCATTATCATCAACTAGTTCCAGTTAGTCATCAAAAACTGCTTCGTTAACAAGACAGTCTTTAATGTTAAAATCATCTTGCTTCTTCAACAAGACCAGCTTTGTCACCAAGTTCATCTTTGGCCTGTAGGCAATCATTCATAAGATGATTGCCAACAATGATTCTTTTTTTTTAAATTGTTTTTATAGGCATTAAAGTAAAAAAATTAATCAGTTCACAACCACAACAATTCAAAGACAGAAGGGGGGGTGAGGGGGTTACTAGGAAGGAAGAGGCCGGAGGGAAAGGAGTAATGGGAAAGGGGAGGGGAAGAGGGGGGGCACACAGTATCACATTAGTGTAGCAAGTAATAGCATTCCTATTTAATATCCCCATCTACATCAGTCCGGACGAGGCGAGTATAGGACAGCAATCAACGTGAATATAGTAACGTGTTACAGCATGATGCAGAGAAACGAAGAAGCTCAAAATGCCAAGTGGGTGTGTGATAGACACCAGGGTTCCACATTTGCGATATCACTCCTAGATTAGATAAGGAAACATTCAGGACCCAGAGTGATCAGAGGTAACCTTGAAGTGTGCCTCTCCTAGCGGGAGTGGCGGAGAGAGACTCTTTGTGGCATGAAGGACTGAAAAGGTTCCCATAAGTCCCTGGGGCGAGATCGTAAGGGCATCAGTTCCCAGAAGTAAGATAGCTGTTCTTGGCAATATGTAAGATCCCATAGCCTAGCCTTGACTGTGGGAGCAGGTCGCCGGCCCCAATTCATGCATTTGGGTATGAGAAGAAGCAGACTGGAACATATTTGATGTAGCCCAGTAGGCTAACCAGAGGACTGCGGAGCGGTAAATGACCTGTGATAGTATGAATAGTGGAGAACACTTCCTCCCAAAATTCCGCAACCTTTGGGATTGCCATGCAAGGTGCATGAAGAAGGCCTGTGTTGAAGCGAATCTGAGGCAGCGAGGATCGGCAGCGAGCCCATTCTAGAAAGCTGTATGGGAGTACGGTACAGGCGGTGTAGGAACTGGAAGTGCAGCAATCGTAACCTGTAGCTGGGTGAAAGTGTCTCCATCTGAGTGCAGCAATAGAACCATTGAGCATCTGTGATAGGGGGATCCATTTCCGCCTCCCATGACGTGCGTCCTGCCGGCACTGCGATGGAGCAGATTGCTGCATGAGAGAGTATAGACGGGTGACAAGTTTACGCATGGATGGATTAGTGAGCATGTGTTCAAGAGCTTGGAGTGTTGGGAGGGAGCAGGGACTGTGGTGTGCAGTGCGAGTCAGGTGGGGCAAAGTTGATAGTATGGTAATGTTTCTAAGGCGGTAAGAGGTGTGGTTGCGGAGGCCTCAAATGGTGGTATAAAAGTGTCTCCCGGATATAGGTCTATAAATGTTGTAGTGTTGCCCACGTGTGCGCGCCTTAGCGCCCACAACTTGCAGCGGTGGTAACTGGTGGTTTTGCCCAAGGGGTATGGAAGGAGGTCAGAGGCGAAGGAGCCCAGCGTGTCTCTGCATGCCATCCCTTGCCCAGCGCACGCACGCCACAGTGTCTATCTCCGTCCTCTGTGCCTTATATGGCAAATAGAGAGCATGGTCAGGGGCCATGGCGTCGCTTGGTCGGCCTCGATGGTGGTGTGAAGCTGGAGTGGTGTTGGGTACAGCCAGAAGAGTAAATATTGTACTTGAGCACATATATGGCGCAGAGCAACATGTCTGGGGCGCCCAGACCACACTGAGCAAGTGGCAGGGGGAGAAGTTCCCATGAAACACGAGGTTGCTTGCCAGCCCCGGTCAGCACAATGAGGTCAGATCTTAGGCGGCCAACAATGATTCGTCATAGTCAGTAAGAAAGTCAATGATGAGAAGATGTTTGTCACATAGAACCTCAGCGTTAGTGCAGCTTGTCTCACCACCTGCTGAATTCCCTTTGGAAAAATCTTGGAAACTCCAGAATGTAGACTGGAACTGTATAGGCAACATAGTAGGCCTCAATCAAGGTTTTTATTTTCAAGACATTCCATATCCCAGTAGAGATTCCCATCCCTTAAATTCTGTCTTCTGGATCTGAAGTATCTATTTGATTATCAACTTCGTTTTTGGAAGACCTCCATTCATCCTCAGAGGTTGACAGTTATCATCATAAACTACTGTTTACTCCATATAAGAATCTCAAAAACCTAGAAAGCCTTCACTTCCAAATAACATAACCATGTTTGCAGACATATTCAGAAAGGGAATAGCGATATTGAACATCCCCATTTCTTCAAAATATATTTGGAGCACCCTTCTGCATCAAAAACCAACACACCATTCAGGCCAGGCTTCCTCAAACCCATTATGTATGTGTTCCTAACTCCAGCATCTGCCAGATCAGTCCACAGTACAAAAGTGAAAAGTTAAGGTATTTTAAAGGCTCAACAACCTGATTATTTTACTTAGTCAAGGATAAAAAGGATTTGCCTCCTATCCTGTATCTTTTTCTTCTGAAACCCTGGACAAGGAAACAGATGGACCATATAGGCAGGAAAATCTGAAAAGGGTTGACCTGTGAAAGAAAGTGCAATTTCCTATGAACCAGGACAAATGAGTAAATTGTACTCATTTGTGATTTTTAAAACATTTAACATTCTAGGTACTTTTGATCGCAGATTGTTGCCAAGTTTAGCATTCCCTTGCTTTGTCCCTCAGGTGTGTGTTAGTCGCATCACTGCAGGCCATAACGATGATGCCCAGACTTCAGCTGAAGGGTGAGGCTGTACTTGCATTTCAGATGAAGACTCCATGATGAAGCATGCCATAATCATGATGTGGATGGGAGCCATTTTATAAAATAAGACCCTTATTCTTAAATGATGTATACACACGTGGTAGCTATAAAATGTAAGAAAAATGGCAACCACTGATATTAATGAACTGGCGTATTTTTCCATAGTAGACTACATCTCTTGGAGATTAAGGGGCCGATTCCGATCTCGGTCGGAGGCGCACCCAATACCATTCGGTCGGGAAAAAAGCCATGCGAAAGCCTGTTTCCCGACCGAACCGTACGCGGGTCCGGCCGAGCGAGTACGATGCGAATTCACCGACCGACTCGTCCGGGCGTCCCGACTGCTCCGACCGACTCGCTCGGACTCGAACCGCTCCGACCGACTCGCTCGGACCCGGTTCGCACCGCGCAATGGAGACGTTTTCCGGCCGGGTAAGTACGATGCGCACCTCGACCGCTCCGACCGACTCGCGCCGTCCGACTCGAACTCGCTGTCGGAGCCGTACTTTGGGGGTCCGTGTCGGACCCCCTGTACTGCGTACCCGTGCGAGGCGCACACAGGGGGACCCAAGGGTCCCCCTACCTGTGCGTGTGCGCCGCGAGCGCCGCGGCGTACTCGCTGTAGGAGCGCCCTTGTCCGCCTCGCACCCATTGAGGCAATGGGAGCCCGCGTACGCGTTGTGACGACCGGCTCCCATTGAGTTCAATGGGAGTCCGACCGACTCGTGTCCGATAACATACGGACGCATCGTACTCGTTCGGTCGGACTGCACGGGTCCGATTCGGTCGGAAATCTCTCCGGGTCCGGCTCGGTCGGAGAGATTTCCGGCCCGAATCGGAATCGACCCCTAAGTTGTAATATGTGCTAGCACGATTGCTAAGGCTTTCAGACTCTCCTGAAATGTTATCTTTGTTAAGTCAGGAGAAGACAGTGATATTATCATAAAAATACAGTGCCTGATTCAGTCTCTTTTACAGCAGTAAACCACCATTTATAGCCAAAAATAGATCAAATGTTTTGTTTGGAGTATTTTCCATTGGACCAGAACACTAGTCCCAATGCATCCAGAAGCCTAGAATCCTTAGTTCTGAATAAAAAATACCACCGACTGATTTAGTTAAGCTATGGAAATACAGGAAAACTGAGACAATAAGCACCCCGACTCAGGACCGACTCAACATACCAAGGACCTTAAAGAAGAGAACAGGTATAAGTCATGCAATGTCTTCAGATAGGCCACAAACTCTCACACACATTTATGTTTCTTATAGTGATTGCATCTGTCACCCTCCTGGTTACAAGAAGCTGGCCAGAGGGGAGGAATGCAGAGGCGCAAACAGAAGAATGAGCTGAGGAAGTTCTGCAGAAGAGATGACTTCCGGGCGCTTAAGAATTACTCAGGAAAATGTGAAGTGAAGCCAAGGGAAGCCCAAAAAAGCAATAAATAGTGAGAGCAGAAAAGCAAGGGGTGCAATCTGTTCAAAAGCGACAGAAACTCACTAAAATGACATTGCGAGGTAAAGATGAAATGTTGTCTTTGTTTTTTTTATCCTCTCTGTTGGATTGCCCCAGAAGCATCCACCCTTCCTGCTGTCCATTGATTAAATGTCGGCAGTGGAGACTCCTCCGCCAAGGTGGAGGAGCATCGCCCCACTGATTTTCAGAAGTGGAAAAAAGGAAAAATAAAATGATAATAACATGTTATTATTATCATTTTATTTTTCTTTACTGAGGCAGTTTTACGGGGCGGGGCTGGGATGGGCTGTCTTACAGCCAGCAGGGGGAGGAGAGGTTCATGCACTTAAGTACGCATGCTGGTTTGGCCAGCCATCTTGGGCCGGCCAAACAGTCATGCACACTTAGCATGTTCTCCACCGGGCTGTAATGCACAGCCTGGGTCAAGTACATGCCCAGGCTCCCACAGCCTGTCTGAGCGCCGAACCACGGCGCTCAGACCAATGCACGACGCTGTTGTCATGGTGACAGCAGCGTCGTGATTGGCTTAGGGGAGCCTAGGTGCTTCCTGCTTCCCGAGGAGAGACGACGTCAGAGGAGAGATGGCGGCCCTGCAGAGGAGGCAAGTGGAATTTTATTTTTTCCTTTCACCTCCCCCCAAATCTTCCCCCGGCCCACCACCCCCGTTCTGTACAAGCCGCTGCTGATCGTCTGGCTGACCCAGAAGAGAATGGCCGCCATCTTGTGTCAGGTGGGAACCCTGAATAACTTGTGTCATGGATACACCACATTTGAGCTGGTCTCCACCACTGCCAAGACTCCAGAGCCCAAATCTCCTGCTATCAACAACACCACGGGCAACCCAGCTGCCTAAGTTACCACGATGCAGGGACCTGAGTCTTCACTCAGAGAGTCGTCTTCAAGTGGTGAGCCATCACGATTTAAACCTAAGCTACCCACAAAAAGGATTCCTGTCAGGAGTAAATGGTTTTACGACTGTATAATTGTCCCCCAGAACTGTGTACAATTACAAAGTAGTAAACTCCACAAGTGGAGAGCAGTGCGGAATTGAAGCCATGGTTTGCCTAGCAAGATTGTGGACACAGTCTTCTTCCAACCACTTCCCATCCTGGAAATAATCAGAGATTTACTCCAGCAAGTGTTCCCCTTAGAGGGTAAAAAAAAAAAGAAAAAATGCATTTGCACCTCAGTCTGCCTTTCCAGATTACACACTGGGCTAATGGCTCTTTAAATTAAATTAATGACTGAATACTATGTGTGGAAAGCTGTGCAGGTCACAGCTTTCAAGTCATACTTCTGCTGTGTTTGTGATTATGGAAAAATCATAAATCTGTATCCTTGAGTAATAGTACTTTTATGGGTGCAGGTTTACGATTTCCTTTGAGAATTGTCTCTTTTGTAAGTCTTACCTTAAATTCATATTTTCTAGGAAGGCTTGTTGTGTCAGATTGTTTTAACATGTGAGTGATACATTTATTGGGCACAGTGTACTAAAGTAGCTTCTCAAAAAATGAACACAAAGAACTGTCTTTTGGTCTTAAAGGGGATTGACAAGGAGATCTCCGCCCAGTGGTTAGATTGCACAATATTTAACCAAAAACCATATGTTTGAATCCTGACTTTCACATTCCAGGAGAATGAGTGATCCTATCACGTTACTTCACTATTTCTCATTTTCCTTGTTCGTGATATTTGAGAGCACCTTGAAGTAATTCAGTTCAGGTCTTGCACCAGGCAGAAATCTCTATAGTTTAATACCTATATGTTTCAAATCTGTATTACAAATATAGGCCATATATAGGCAGCCCCTGGAAACTGACATCTCTTGGTTCACTCTTGGTATTTTGTCATGGTGGAGGTGCTCATGGATGCTTCCAATTTCATGTTTAGAAACTATCACTTTTAGTAAATGCGACGCAATGCAGTGTTATAATCTTATTTACCAAAATGAAACACAAATGTTGAAGAAATATTCTTTTTGGAATTTAAAGAGTCTTTTTCATATTTTATATGAGTTTTGCTATGCGGTTCACAGGTCAAATATTTTGATGGTTTGCTTTGTGCTTTGGCTGTTATGGCCAAGCCAGACCCTTGGCTTGGCTCTCCCTAATAATCTGCTGACTTGTCCACCTCAACTCTCTTCCTATTAAGAAATCCTATCTAATGCCCTGGGATAGAAAACTGTAGAAAGATTCTCAGTGAGGAATTAGGATTCAGTGAGGATTTCTCCCTAGTGATGAAAGGAGGAGCTTTCGGGTTTAATTCTCAGGTCGGGCTTGTAGGTGTTCCATCTTTCAGAAATCATAAGGTGAAAAATATTGCAATGTAACAGAACCGTCAAAGGAAAGCGTTACAGGATGGCACAGCTGAGAAATGAAGTTCAGGAATATTATCCTCACATTTCTAGATTCCTTTGTCTATTTGCTATGTAACTTGCAGTCTGTGTGCTTACACGTAGAAGCGTCTTTACAGTGTAAAAGCTGAGATATTTAGCAGTATTTTTTAATGAGGATAAAGCTAAGTCTTTAAATCCAGAATGGCCTTTGAATTATCCCATTGCTTCCATAAGGATTCTGTTAAAGAGTTCAATGAAACTGCAGCTTGAATGGAAAAGGCCTTCAACCCAGAGTGTAGGAAAGTGCTTCTTATTGTCACCCTCACTTTTTGCTCCAAATGCTGACTGTTATGACTCTGAAGTCTGCTGTTCAGACCCCAGTGCTTGTGCTCTCTCCTAAAACTAATGTTCGACTTAGTAATCCCAAATTGGCAAAAGCTTTACCCCCTTATAAGTCCCTAGTATATGGTATCAGGGGTACCCAGGGAATTGGTGGTAAAGGGGTCACCATGGCTGAGGCACAAGTTTGTGCCACCCTGCGAGACCCATGCAACCTACTGACAGCCTGCAGGCCTGCCAGTGCAGGCTGCAGGAGCAGTGCAACCTGCTCGAACTCGACTGTGCCCTCACCATGTGCGGCACAGTCACATACACTGCCTTTAATGTATGTAAGGCAGCCCTAAGGAAGGCCTCCTAAGCCCAGGAGGCAGGGTGCATTATATTTAAGGTGTGGGCATGTAAGAGCAAGCCTATATGTCCCTGCAGTGATGTTCCCCATTGGAAACCACTATATGTGTTAGGGGTCGATAGGATAACATGGGCTACCAACTGGGTACCCTCGAGATTGGCAGCTCCGTGATAGTGTCATTAAAATATGTCATGTTTGGTATCAAACAATGTGCCTTCTCCCCCCTGACATGATTCTCGTGCGCTGGGTGATGTGGCATGCACCCAGAGGGCACCTTAGAGATTACCCCCAGTTATACTGTGTTCTTGCTGACCAGCCTGCGCTTCCCTGCGACTGCTGTCGCCAAGACAAGATTATGACCTCCTGCCAGGCAGTGTGATCTCTCCTAGGAGCCAGAGACAAAGGATGGTCAGAAAGGAGGTCACCCCTCCCCCTTCCCAGATGGCTAGTGAATTTGCACATCAGAGCGGTGAGCTTCAAAGGCTAGCCTCTGATATGCATCTGGGCTGTCCTCCTGAGGAGGAAACAGCCCTCCCCTTGCCCCAGGCAAGGCGCAAAATTAGCTATGCAGGAGGTGTACATCCCCAGGTGCTAGCCACACCTGCAAGGTGGGCAACCTGGTCTGTACACCTCAAATTGAATTCTGCCGCCTTTAGGAGGGCAGCAATAGTGACCTACACCACCACCCATTGGCTACTACTCCCACACCCCTAACTCCCATAAATCTAGGATTTAAGGTACCCCCCCTCCCTCCCGGACACCAGAACCTAAGATCTGAACAACTTACTTCAAGGAAGGACCAAGAGAAGACACGTGTCTCAGACAACAGGACTTTGCTCACCAGCACAAAGCAAAAGAGGGATACTTTGTCCATGAGGCAACAGACTTGGAACTGTGTGAACAACCCTCGTCCTTGGCTAAAACTCGACACTCCTGAAGAGAGGAAACCTTGTAGAAGCCAGAAGCACCCTCAGTCTCCCCTGGACTAGTAGCACTAGTCTCCTGCAAACTGCAGGTAAAAACGCTCATTGGATCAAAAGAATCACTGGCCATCGGGCCCTTTGAGGGATCGCCCAAACACAGGTAGTCCAGTTCATTGTGGGAGTTTTAGTCTCACCTGCCCCGAAGTCTCACGCCAATATGTTGCTCCCCCAGACCCAGTGAAGTTCCCAAAGCTTTTAGTTGTGCTTACCGCTGCCATGGCTTGTTGTTCACCAGTCTGGTAACCGATTCCCCCACTCGAAGCTGCAGCAAAAGAGAACATTGTGCAACCATCCTCCGGTATCAGCAGCTGTGTACCTGTTGTGTTTTTGCATTTTGTTTCTTGCAACACCACCATGTAAACGGTAAAAACAGCACCACCCGGAGTTCCCGTTCAGCACTAAGGACAGCCAGAACAATTCTGCACTCGGACTCCACGGGCTAGGTAAAATTGATCTGACTGTTGTGGCCTGGTCCTGGGGCCCGCTTGACCTTATCCCTATAAGGGTTACAAGCAGCTCGAACTGCAAGTGACCAATTGTCACTAGTGGATTTTGCCATTGACGGCAATGTTATTTTGTTTATGTACTTTACTGCACTGATTTAATATTGCTTCAAAATTCTATAACTCCAGTTATCTGTATGATATCCCGTTCATTTTTGTGTCTACATTAAGATAAAAATACACTCTATTTTATAAATTGGCGTCGGATTTCTGTCGAGTCATGTCAATTACATATCATCCATGTTGGTACTCTGAAATGCTTAACACGTGTTCCTCTACTAAATCCTGACTGCTCTTTACCACACTACCAGGACTGAGCTAAGGATTTATTAGTGTGAATCCAAGAACCATCTTTGGGGCATTGTGATAATATTACATGGTAAGGCCACCCAGCTATACCACATAATATTCCACTTTCCTACACTGAGCACCATATTTCTATGGGAGTGAGGTCTAGAAGCCTAAATAGAACGAGGAATCTAGGTGGTAAAAGGTGAGCCAGACCCAATAAAGAGTTCAATGGCCCAATCAGAATGCTTTGAGATAGATCCAATCTTCAACTGGCAGCCTATAAAGAGAAACCTGAGCTGGGCTGATGTCACCATTCCACACCTTTCTTACCAGAATCTGGGAAGTTGCAAGTTGGATTAGTAAAGTCCAAAAGTGCAGCTTTCCAGTATGGTATACCAGATTCAATTGCAAATCAGATTTGAACCCTCTTTTTAAGTCTCACCTAAGACAGCACATGCACTGTCTGTTGCTAGACTTATTGTAAGCTTACAGTGGGCTTGGAGCTCGCCCATTGCTTACCATTGGTTGACTTCATTGTCAACTTCCATTTGCTTACTTCTTAATCATTAGCATGTGTGGGCTTTCCTTCCTTTTCTTATGATGTCCCTCCCCTGGAGCATGGGTGCATTACTGTGTGCTTCCACTACTCAATTTTTCAGGTGCTACTTTTTTCATTTCATATAAGACAGCACATGTGTTTTCCACCTGTATGTCTCATGATGTTCGCTTCCGCCCTACACTCTCATCCGTGTTCTTCTTCCCACTCCCCCCTCATTGCTTTTTGTCCATTTGCTTTCTACCTGCCAGCTCCATGTTGCTGTCTTTCATTTGATCCCCCCACAGACATCCCCGTTGTTGCTTCCCACCTCTTGAACACCCATTTTGCTTCCACCTCCCACCTGTGCCCCCATGTTGCTACTACACCATGTTGCTTCAGCCCCACCTGCGCCCCATGTTACTTCCATCCACTGCCTTGCTTTCCTCCATTGTTGGTTCCCACATCCAGTGTCGCTTCCCCCATTTAGTGTTGCTTTTCCGATTTACAGAAAAACACTTTTGCAGGTCTTTTTTATTCAGTTACCAATCTAACCTGTATTGATAACTAGAAATGTAAAACAAAACGGCTGCATCATTTTGTAGGTGAGCACAGGCGTAGTGCATGTGCCTACAACGCTTTAAAAAAAATTATTTAGCCATGCTACACAGCATGATGGACGTTGTGCCACACAGAAACCATTTTGCCAGTAGATCCCAAATCCGAGATCTGTTTTGTGGGATGTGGCTGGGATTTCAGAATTGAGGTTTTTAGACTGGGAGCTTAGGACTAGTGTTTTGTTTGTATTAAAGGCCCTATTCACAAACTGCGCTTTGCAGTAGGTTTAGTAGTACTACGATAGTTCTCCTAAAGTACTACAAAATGTTATTCACAAACCTCTGAGTGTAAATCTCCACCTCTCCTATCTTTTCTTATCTCAAATATGTAAGTTGACCACTTACTAGTAAATGTGGGAGGGACAAGAGGGCGTAGCTGGAAAAGATGCATACTTACTACTAAATGGGAGGAGTTTTATAAGGGTTAGGAAGGGGTTTATGGAGGGACATGCACCTAGCCAAAAAAGAGTAAGCTAACTGATATTCACAAACTGCTCTTCTAAAGTTACTACAGCCAAAAAGAGCCCAAAATAGTAGTAAATGTACTCCAGCTCACAGCAGGAGTACTGTCGAGCATCACACATGACCAACCACTGGTACTGCAACACCCTCCCGTTGAAAATAATGGTGGTAGGGACTTAAAATAAAAACTTGTAGGAAATGATGTTACTTCAAATTAAATTCTTCAATCTTGTGAAAAGTATATATAAATTAAATGAACGTTAAAATCCTATCTAAATATAAAACATATTTCTAATTTTATTTTAAAATATTTTAATGGTCATTTTTAATTACAAAAATTAATGTAACATTAATTTTGTATTAAAATATAAATAGATTGGTTTTAATTGGTTTGAAATAATTATTTACATCACTTTCAATAATTATTAATACAAAATAAAAAATGTAATTTTTTACTTTACTGGACATTTTTTTCAATTTAAACGTCCATATACATTACAATATGGAGATCTCCACCACCAGGATGGAGATCTCCCATTGATAAACTATACCGAAAATGTAATAAGTTTACTAAGCGTAGAAAAATATAGTAAAAATATTATTGTAAATTCATTTTATATATTTATTTTAAATGTAAAACCAATAAAACAATAGTATCAAAACAGTAATTAAATACAACAAATAAGATTAAAACTAATAGTAAACATAACATGCATTTTACAAAGTTTATTAATAATTACACCTATATGATTTAAAATATAACAAATAATTTAGATAACAAATAACCAATTAAACAATGTATGCAATTAATTACCAAGTAAATATTTATTTAACATAAAAAGTAATATTTATAGAAAAATATATAATTTAAATAACTTTCCACTCTATTCCCCCACAAACCCAACAATCAGCTAATAAATTATAAAATATTAATTAATTTATACAAAAATGAAAAATACATAAAAAATCACAAAATGCACCTTAATAATTAAAATAACAATCAATGGAAAATTTTACATAATTACCAATTAAATCTTTAATTAACATTAAATTAAAAATGAATAAAAAACAACACATATAATGTAAATAACTTCATTTTCCACTCCCCTACAAACCCTTCGACTCGCTATTAAATTATAAATTAGTAATTAAACTTTAGAAGGATAAAATTACACATAAATTACCAAATAAACGTAAATAGTAAAAATAACAATTAACCAATTAAATAATTTACATAATTAGTTAGCAATTAAATTTTAACATAAAAATCAATTCAGAATAAAAACAAGAATTTAGAATTGAAATACATTGACATCCCTATTCCCCTAAAAACACAATATCCCACTACTAAACTATAAATTACTCATTAAATGTAAAGAAAAATGATTACACCTTAAAAATTACAACTATACTAAAAAAGTAAAACAATTATATTAATAATACTAACAGCTAAAATAATAAGTAATATATAGGATATTTAATTTAAGACAACTATATTAAAGTACATGGTATAACAAACAATAGTTTTACCAACAATATTATACACATTAAAAATTATATTCTTACCTTCTATATTCTGTTCCTCGATATTTTTGTATTGATGATATATTTGCTAAGATATTCATGCAACTCAGTATTTTTGAAACAATTTTCTTGTCATTCACAGCAGGAGTATCTTCCACTCCACTTTCTCCGGCAGGCTCCAGTACAGAGGCAGACTCACAGCTTCTCCAGCAGCTCCTTGCAGATTTTGCAGGTAGTGGTCTCTCACCTGCTCCTGATCTCAGAATTTCCTCTGGTACTCTGTGGATTGCCATCTCTTCAGTCTGCAAGAATTCTGAAACCATTTGGGAAAGTTTTACTCCCCCTTTTAAAGACACGTTGCAGGCATGGAATGTTGATTGCACTGTCAGGGCCCTGAAACCTCTCTAAAGTGTTTCCCTCTCTTGGTGAACCTCTTCTCTGCAGAGCAGATTATGTATTTCTTCCAGGTGATGGTTCCCAACGCAGGTAGAGACAATTGTTTTGTCAAACGGCAGGACTCAAATCATGAGCACCGTTGTACATAAAGGTCTTGCTCCTGGTATCCATCAGCATTTGGGAGTAGTATTTCTGGGAGAGACAGAGGGCAGGCCCTCCCTTGATGATTCCCTCTGCAAAACAAAGGAGACTGCTGTCTCCACCTCCCCACAACCTCCATCAAGTGAAACAATGGTGGTCAGAGAAAGACAATAAGCAGACCTCCACAAAAAAAAACTAATTTCTGCATAACTAAAATAGCGCTGTCTTCCTTCCTCCCACAACTTTCTGTCTGATACTTAACCCAAAGCCCAGGGATTCCAGCAATGAACTTTGCCTGTCTGGGGAGGTTCTCTACTCTTAGCCTCTAGTGTGTGGCAACACACACTTTCATTCCAATATCCATATATACTCGTCAGTCCCGTACCACTCAGAATGTGTTCAGGCACATTATGGTAGCGGAAATTTACCCGAGTGAGGCTATCAGGCAGATCACTCCCTACGGACAGGGAAAAGGCCTTTCCTGTACTACATATAAAAAAAACTGTATACTGTCACCACCGCTCCATGATTGTGTCCTGGAACATGGACCATATTCCTGAAACCTAGGACGGCACAGTTGGTGCGCTGCTCCAGGTCACAGTACTCTGCTCTGAGCCTCATCTTAGGGCTCAGTGCATGAGAGTGATTGTTGTGTACACTAGATACAGAAAAATCTGGATACTATTGAACACTACAATTGAGTTACAAAGAACAGAGGATACGCCTGTAAAATTATGCTGGGGACAGGCGAGAGCTAGTTTTATTGACCCACTAGAATTGGCCTGCTGAGGCTGATAAGTGGCCTTTCCAAATATACAAAGCTAAACAAGTTAAAGGTGAACTTAGAAAAGACCAAAATCATTATTTTCGGTAAACAATTGAACAAACCAGGCTTGTGACAGATGGGCGGCGTTATCATCGAGAAACTCCCAGAATATAAATATCTTGGGGTCTGGTTAGATTCAAGAGGGATTTTTCAGAAGCAAAAAGAGTAAATTAAAACCAAGGCCCACGCCCTTCAGGGCGCCTTCTTAAACCTAGCAAAAAAGGTGTGGGACCTCAGCAACGTATTACAAGTCCTATCATACGGAACCAAAATTATGCTGGGAAACGATGCTAAACTGGTGGACGCATTGGTGATAAGAATCTATAAATGTATCCTCCAACTACCAAAATCAGTCTCACCAACTCAGTTTTGCTTGGAATTCGGATTTCTTCAGCAACTTGTGGCCAGGTAAAGCGCATTCATCAAGTTGTGTCATAAGATCAAAGCAGCAACCTTGATTGCGTGATATAGAATGAGCTAAAGAGTGTTGGGGGCAAGGCTGCCCATGCCCGATACCTGGATGCATGCCTGGATGACCTACATACCAGTGAGGTATGGAGTTTGGGCAAGAGTCACAATGAGTTTAAAAAGTGGTGAACCCCAATGCCTGTCCATGGGCCGACTCTCGGATAAAGAAGTATTGCCCCAGCGGTCTCATGCCTGGATGGTTTTATCATCTTATAATACATGGGATTCTGTAATCCCTGTATGAATGGCAGTCACTAATTTCTTTATAATCAGTGACTTGTGACGTACCAAGTTGCCGATTATGAGGAAAAAAAGTCAGAACTCGAATGTTATTACAGTTGAGTTCTGACGTCACAATGCGTTTCTGCCAGCAGCCAATGTGAAAGGGAGGTCAGGTCACAGACATGTCACGGAGCATAATTAAAGCAGTTGTTTGAAGCAAAGAAATAGGAACATTGCTTTTCTTCTGCTCAAATTTGATAGCTTACAATGACAAGGAGAGGGAATATGTTACTTTTTTGCACTCCTTAGAGAAAAGCTAGAATCTTTCTGCATGTTCCTACACATTCCAAGCTACTGGAGTTTTTTTTTTTAACTGAGTTGTATTGAACTGTTTCTAATATCTAACATGTTTTTGATGTGTTTAATTTTTCACTAGAGGTTTCATTTTTATTCTTCATGTTTGCAAACATGCTCGCTCTTTCATATGAAAGAGTTCACACCAAGGTTTTAAATGGTTTGTGGAAAAGGTGATGGTGTGAGCAAGTATTATATGGGATAAAGTATCCGCTGGCATATATTATAAGGATATTGCAAGTCACCTCAGAGTTCCATAACTTTATAAAGGAACATAGCCTTTAGCCTCGTTCCTCTATATGGTTATGGAACTCCTTGGTGACTTGTGATCCTTATAATGTATGGCAGGGGGTACTTTATCCCTTGTATATCCTAGGAAAGCAAACGTATCTGAGAGCGAATCAAGACACGCAAAAAGCAGACTACTGGCTTTTTGACTTGGGGCCCTGCCAACATTGGGCCTCATACTGAAGTGGAAATCCTATCGCTCAAGGCGAAATGCAGACTGTAACGAGGTATGGGAATCAATTTTACATGTAATATGCCAGTGCCCCATGTTACTAGAAGCCTGTAAATGACTGCTTTGACAGCAGTTTAATATCCTGAAAGTTCAATCCTGCAGGCAGGCCGTTATAGCAGCCCTGAGCCCATTAAACATAGCACTGAATGTTAGATTAGTTAAATTCATCTGCATATTTTTGAGTGTGCTTAGGGCCTTCGGAATGAAGGATGAAAGCGGTGCTTTCCCGATCTTCTACTAGATGTACTCTCTACTTCAAATGGTGTCCCAAGATGGTCTTTCATCATGGCAATGTTTATATTTTGTGATTTTAACTGTATATCAGGTGTGCTCTATTTCCCACGCCAATTCTACATACTTAGGGGCCGATTCCGATCTCGGCCGGTAGGGCTCCGAATCGGATTCTGCTTTACCGGATCCGATTCAGAGCCCTATTTCCCGACCGATTCGTACGTGCGTCCGGGCGAGCGAGTACGATGCGTGCGCTCGCGAAATCTCCGACCGACTCGTTCGCAGGACTCGACCGCTCCGACCGACTCGCACAGGGACGACTCGCACCGCGCTATGGAGACGTTCCCCGGCCGGGTAAGTACGATGCGCATCGCGACCGCTCCGACCGACTTGCGCAGTCCGGCTCCAAGAAGCTGTCGGAGCCGCACTTTGGGGGTCCGTGTCGGACCCCTCTGGAAGCGTAGGCACGCGAGTCGCACACAGGGGGGAGCCATGGGTCCCCCCTACACGTGCATGTACGGTGCGACCCGCATCGACGCGAACACGCTGTAGGGCGCCCTTGTTCGCGTCGTGCCCATTGAGTCAAGGGGAGCCCGTGTACGTGTCGTACGACTGGCTCCCATTGACTTCAATGGGAGTCCGACCGAATCGAGTCCGATAGCATACGTGCGCATCGTACTCGTTCGGTCGGACTGCTAGAGTCCGATTCGGTCGGAAATCTCTCCGAGTCCGGCTCGGTCGGAGAGATTTCCGGCCCGAATCGGAATCGGCCCCTAAGTTTAGTTTTTACCAGGTAAACATATAAATAATAATTCGATTTTTTAGGTGAGTCCTGCAACTCACGCTGGTACCTGGTTGAATTTTAGTGCTGCAATTTTCAAAAAACTAAAGTGCAGCTAATCATCGCTTCGGAGGAAGTTTCTTTTAAAGTGTTGGGTGTTAAAATGTTATGGTGGGTGGTGGGCAGGGGCCGTTTTAACAGGTTAGAACAGTGGTCATATTCAGAGTCACTTCCTGGTTGCCAATATTATTGCGAGAGCCGCCATTTTGGGAGCAGTGGTCTAGTCGCTCAGCCTCAGTCTGCCCCATTATTAAGGCACATTGCGCCATGGACGTGCAGCGAACGTGCCCAGTGGGCCCACCAAAGCCAAGCCAGTCTGCGCCCGTCACTGTCCGGTCGGAGCCAGAGATCCTGCTCGTTTTACAAGATGAGGCTAACCTATAGATCAGAACAGCTGTTCCAAATTAATAAATATCAAGTAAACAACTGCAGGAATGCAACCAGTGCTTGATCGACCTACCATTTGCATGAGGTGCAACCTCTAGGTAGGGAATCATACAACACCGACTGTTGACGCCAAACTTTAAAAAAAACTCATGCCAGTCTCATAAGATACAGATATATCTGCTAAATTGTAGATCTCTCCCTAAACACAGCACCAAGCTATTCATCTTTTTAGAGGAGGAGAGACCTTATGCCATGTTTCTAACTGAAACATGGCTTAATGATGAGTCATCTCCAGACATAGCTATGGCTCTTCCACCTGGCTATTTGATAGCGAGCCGAAACAGAGAGGACAGAAGAGGTGGTGGGGTAGCCATACTTTTTAAGTGAGGAATTTGGTGGCATCTTCACTCCCATTGACATGTTGGGATGTGAGAGTCTCCAATTCTCACTGGAGTTTGCCCCCAACTTTACCTTCTCTGTCATCCTAATGTAACATCCACCTGGGACTACCTGCTAGATTGATTCAGCTTTACCTGACCTAGCTGCTGATTGCAGCCTTCAAAAAGCAAATTTCACCTTACTAGGGGACCTTAACATGCATTTTGAAGCAAAATGGCGGTGGAAGTGCTACGCGGCTAGTCCGTCCAACATTTAGACGCACTACAACTACGGCAAATTGAAAAGACACCAACACATAATAGAGGTCATCTTCTAGACCCGGTCTTTACGAATCTCAATAATTGGGCAACAAATTATACAATCCCTATATCATGGCCTGACCACTACTGAGCCCCCCTATGGCTTGAAGTCCTTGAAACAAGAGTCAAGCAGCCCCCCTCCCAAAACAAAAACCTAGGTGATCATGGTCCAATATTCATGTTAAGGAATGGATGGCTGCTCTCATTGAATCAGTTCCCGCTTTAAGTGGGGACACGACGGAAAGATATAATATATTTGAGAGATGGCTAAACAATACACTGGAGCCCAGTGCCCCCTGCAGTCAAAATCAGACAAAAAGGAGGGCCCCATGGTGCCCTACAGAGCTGACCCTTTAAAAAAGCAAAGCAGAAAAAGGGAAAGAGAATGGAGAAAATCATACAATGACAACAATAAAAATATCTACAGAATAGCCATAAAAAACTCCAAATGGGCCATAAGGCAGGCCAGAATAGCCCACTTTGAGGAAAAAATAGAGAATGCCCCTAATTCCTCCAAGGAACGGTTTAAAGTGGTACCCAGAGTCAATAATTTACTCTCCGGTTCCACAGGTCCACCACCCTCAGATGAACGTTGCAATATTCTTGCTAATTTTTTCCTTAATAAAGTTAATAAAATTTGAAACCTCCTGCCTATATCCATCACATCTAATGATACTTCGACAAAGCAGTGGTCAGGACCCACGTTGTCCGCGTTTCCTGCATTAAGCCACAAAACTATGGAATCCACCCTTAAATCCATAAAATCAGAATCACCACTGGATCCGGCCCGTCCCGATATTTTTGTTACGGGCGGCAAGGATCTATTGCCTATTCTTATGGATATTCCGAACCACTCCCTGGCAAGTGGCAATAGGCTTCCTACATGGAAACATGCCATAGTAAAAACGTTAGTGAAAAGGCTATGGCTAACCCTTTTCTGGCAGAAAGCTACAGACCCATTTCTCTGTTTCCGGTAGTAAGCAAATTACTGGAAAAACATGTTAATAAAAATCTATCCAGTTTTCTGGAAACTCATGACATTCTCCACCCCACCCAGAAAGGTTTTAGATTGGGCTGTAGCACGGAGACCGCACTGCTTATAGCCACTGAGGAACTCCGTTGAATCCTGGACTAAGGCGGCTCAGCAGCTATGATAATGTTGGACCTAAGCACGGCCTTCGACACCGTGTCACATCCTACGGTTATCCAGAGGATGAAGGAAGTCAGAATTATCGAGGAGGCCAGTAAATGGCTGGAAGACTTCCTGGAAAACAGGAGCTTCGAAGTGTGCGAAGATGTACTTTATGAAGGAAGTCAGAATTATAGAGAAGGCCAGTAAATGGCTGGAAGACTTCCGAAAAAACTGGAGCTTCGAAGTGTGCGAAGATGTACTTTACTCAGCCGTCCATCCTCTACGGTATAAAGTCCCACAGGGCTCTTAATTGAACCCCCACACTTTTTAATCTCTATGTTCTCCCCCTAGCAGAGATTGTACGCTCACACAGATCAGCCTTAGTGTCATATGCAGATGATTGACAGATCCTCATGGCTGTCACACCTGAATGTAGTCGAACTTTCACCAAACTTAACTCATGCCTCAAGGAGGTTACAGACTGGATATGTGCAAGTAGCCTGAAACCTAATGGTGACAAAACTGAAGTACTTGTGGTTGGTAATAACAGGTCAAGATGGCTGGAACTGTCATGGCCAGAACAATTAGGAGAAATACCTGAGACTGCCCAGGCAGTAAAAAGCCTGGGTTTCTGGATAGATGACAAACTCACTATGGAAACACAGGCCTGGAAACTGGCTGGGTCCTGCTCCGGCATTTTTTGATCCCTCAAAAGAATCTTATATATGCTACCACCATCAACTAGAAGGGTGGTGGTGCAATGCTTAATCAGTTCACGTTTAGACTATGGGAGTCCAAAATACGTGATAAAAAGTCTTCAAGTGGTCCAGAATGTGGCAGCTAGACTCCTGCACAAAATACCCAAGCATCAATCAGCAAGTCCAGCCCTAGCAGCCCTGGTGGGGTCGGGTCCGGTCATTTAGATTACCGCCGCGGTGTGAGCTGCACTGCCATTGCCAGCAGCCAAAACTTTATCACCATGAACTGTCACCCGCTCGCGCAGCTGGTGGCAGGACCCACCTATTTAAAGTGTGTCTGACGAACTCATGTCCTGAACTCAACTGGCTGACACTGTCTCAGTAGTAATGCAGTGCAGTGGGGTATGAATCCTATTATGTGTTATATTGTAGCAGACTAGCAGCTAGAGCTGTAAGCATTTGCGCCAGCCCCCAAGCCTGCTGGGAGAAGTGATGCCACTCCAGCTTCCAGTCAGCACGGTGCATTAGCAGCGCTCCGGCTTGACAGCTGAGGAGACGCTATAATGCACGACTTTGCATTTCAGTGCGGTGAAGCAGACCGGCACTCTGAAATGCATTAGTCTAACGCCTGATGCGTGGTACTTGGCAGGGCTGTACAAAGTTGTTTTCTCTTGGCATTTTCTAGATCAAATTGTGCTCGATAGCAAATTCAAGTCTTTTTTATCCTATGTTCATCTGTCTTGTTAAGGTTTTTATTAACCATGCAATAGCCATCTATCGATCTATCTTGAACTTGACACTCTCCACCACGACCCAGTCAAACTCTCCACCGTGCCCCAGTCAATAATACCTTCATCTTCCTTTGCTTTACAAAATGGCAGCACATGAGAGGCACTGCAGATATGTGCTCATTCTGCTTAGTGCAAATATCAGCAACACTCCCCATCCCACATACATCAATACCATTAGGAAATAAACCACACGACACCTTGTTTGGGGAGAAAATTGCTGCAGGTTTATTTGCATAACAAATATGCCAACAGGGTGGGTTATCTTACGGGCGATCCAAGGGCAGGCAACCCCTCCGCCGCCTGCCCGCCTGATGAGCCATTACACCGTGGCCGTCGCCAATCGGTGCTTATCAATTTTGGGGGAGGGGCTAACCCCTCCCACCGCTGGACCGCCAGTCCACCCCCTTACTCACGCCCCCGAAGGGGCGGAGCGTTCCAGGCAACCCCCGGTTGCTCAGGCCCACAACCGTAGGACTAATGGGGCGCCGTCGCTCATCCAGGGTCCGACGCGAGGACCTCCCTAGGGACACTTGGCTTTTTCACCCTTGTTGTGCTCCTGCAGAGGGTACCCTTCTGTACCTTACAGCCTCTGGATCGCCCTGTAACTCCTCCACAGCTCTGGGTGTGGCCACCGTCACAACAAGGGCTCCCCACCAAGGTAGGCATTCTTACCTACGTCCTGATGATTCCAGGGCCTTTCCCAGGTCCCGCAAAACAAGTCCAAGCCCATACTGGACCGGAAGCCAGACATGCCCCTTCTGGACAGGTGCCCCCATCCTTTTAAAATTCCCTGTGGACTTCAGCGTGCAGCCGGCCATGCCTGATAAAACCAAACCCCTCTGTTCAGGGCCTATACACATGGCACTATTAACTCTCCTGCGTGAGGTTTCCACGGCAACCCCTGGCCGGGCCCCTTCCATACTACATTGGGGTATCTCTGACCATCAAACTCACGTGCCCACCAATGGTTGCATAACTTACACCAGGAGGAATTCAATTATGGCAGCAGTACCCTCCTACCCTGGAAAGTCAAATCATTGCCTCCCAGGTGTCAGACCACAGTGATAGGAGGGGAGACACCCCTCCCCCCCCCCGGCCCGTGCCGCTGCTTCTACAGAAGCTGTTCCAGTGCCTGCCATGGCCCCCCAACCAAATTAACTCAATGGTGGAAAACCCATGCCTCCATTTCTTAAATTCCGCACATCTCGCCACTCAAGACGCACGGAATGCCCTTCACCCAGACCAGAAAGTTGGGAGGGGAGACACCCCCCTTAGTCCGTGCCGCAGTTTCTTAGCAAGCTGTTCCCGTGCATGCCTAGGAACCCCAACCAAATTATCTCAGTGGCGGGAAACCCATGCCTCCATTTCCTGCTTTCTGCCCATCGTGCCACTCTCAGAACGCATGAATGGCCAATCACCCATACCTTTGACCCTGGAAAATTAAAGAAATGCCAGGAAGCCAAAACCCATTAATGGAGCACTGCACACCATTCTATATAACTACTCAAGCTGGCACTTAATTCGGCACCATAACACAGCACCACACCAAGCATCTGGTGCATCACAGGGGTACCTTCGGTAAACTCAAAATTTGCCTGTACGTGATCTCTTAACCTGTCTTCCGGCCCCTCCCCAGGGTGGCTTACGGCTGGCTGTACCCTTTAACGCCTTGGGATTCCCATCGCCCCACCCGCAAGCATGTCCTGCCGAGTCTGAAACTCGAAGGGGGACCCAGTATCCGGGGCACTCGCCTCGCCCAGCCCTTCAGTGCAGCCCTGAAAAGGAGAGACATAGTAGGATCGTCCTGGCCCCCCCATTTAGCATAATGGCAACTGCCAACAGGTGCTGTGTCGCCATGCTGGTGTCCCTACCCCAGCGAGTGTAACCCATGGCCAGGTTTGCTAAAGGTATACCAGAGCGCCCAAAATTAATATGATACGTGTATCTGAATGAACTACGCACAGGTAATTGGAACTCTCACACATGCAGTTGCTGTGAAACATTTTGGACTGGTCCATCAAATTCAGCCAACCACCCCCCTCTAGGTGGAGTCTACACTCCTACACTTCTGCTAGTGTAAACCACGGTCATGCCTCCTGTTCAGTTGAATTTAGTGATTCATGGCGCTGACAACCACAGGGGCCTAATACTGGGCTGTGTATATGCGCCCAGGATGACCTTAAGCGATCGGTTTGGTGTGGATGGGTATTAACATTGCCTGAAGTGCAATACCTTTGACAAGCAACTCATGACAAGATGTGCCCATGCAGGTAGAAGTAAGAATTATCAAGCCCGCCTTACTTCCTCTCACCCAGTTATCTGTGTATAGCGCTTGTGGAGCATGTCCATCGAATTAAGACAGTCACCACCCTAGGTGACGTCTTGCCCTCCCAAACTTCAGCTAGTATACCAGGGAGTAGACAAGACAGTGGGAACAGAAGGGGAACCATATGTATAAATACCTGCCCTTTCTTGAATACTGGGAATGCCAAATGTTCTTTAATACTTTGTAGCCCATGTGTGCTTTAACCCAGAGTTTCCCCAATTTTTGAACAGTAGCACACTTGTTGGATGACAACTTCCACAACCTGCCTGGCTGCCAAGGCTATAGGGCGGGAGAATTTACTGCAAAGTCTCTCGCTTTCTACACTGCTGAGTGAGCCCGGTACCTTCACAAAATCCCTTTACAATTTCAGTTTCTGACTGTAATTGGGAATACGTTCACCCCATGGTATCTTGGCGCTGCATAACATGTTTATTGTTACTCAACTCAATGGTACTCGTTTTATCGACCTCAGAAGGATGAAATGCTAGGTGGACCTACCAGGATCTGAACCTGTGACCAAGAGGTCGAACACAAGCCCCTTACATTTCTGCCGCTCCACAGGCCTGTGAAATTGTATCCCAGGGCCGGCTTCTGGCACCTGAACCCTTACTTGGACATGCCCGAGCTAGAAACCCACATCTAGAAGGCCTGCCAACCGGCTGACCACCTCCACACCAGAGTGTCACGCCGCCACTCCGTAGCCGGGAACTAAACCAGGTATAGATGTATCGGAAGACCCATCTCTTGGCGCATGCCTGCCACAAATTTCACTGTGTATCCTAGTCTGAACTGCTTTGGATTTGACCTCACCAAGCACAACCTTCTGTCCTGGACCTACCTCCAACATGATGTGTATTTGAGCGCGCTGTCACCCTGGGGGTCTGCTGGCTCTGACAGAAGAGACAAGATGAAGCATGCTAACCTGCCCCCAAACTCAGCGGAACAACCACATGTGCGAGCTTGCCACAAACGTCTGTAAAAGCATGCCAACCCATATGGTGTTTTACTTCCCTTTGCTCAAGGGGGGAGCAGTCCTGTCTGGAGGTGTGTGTCTTGAACGACATGTGTCCTAGAAGTACCTATGATTTGAGTACAAATGTCACTACTTCATAGTACCTGGTGTGTTTAATAAAACTAATAACAGGTCTAACAAAATCAATCAGGCATCCTCCGCTTACTTTAGGTGTGTTGGATTGAGGGGATCCAGTGAAAGATGGAAGATATCTCCCTTGGCATGCCATCCCTTTAGCACAATAATTGCTTTGCTGCACCCTCTTAGCGCGGGAAACTAGACATCGGAACGAAAATGGGCGGCGGACACTGGGTTGAATTCGCACATGAAGCCCGTGCCAGCCCGACAGAGCCCCGCCTATAGCCCCCGCGACAAACAAGAGTCCAAGCCGCCCCAAATACTACGCCCGGACTGGCTTGTCCTCGGGCATGGGGAACCGTCAGCGCCAACCCCCGACACCGCTCCTGCTGTGCCGCGGACGGCTGCACATAAAAAGGAGTATGCTGAAGAAAGGTAATGGCTAACCACGCCCCGCCGCGCACCAAGGGCAATCCGACCACGCGAGTCGCCCGACCAGGCGGGCACAGCGTGTCCATCGGGAACCCATAGGCCACCCGATGAGCCCACCCTGCGCCGAAGCACAGGCTAACCCAGCCCGGCACCGCGACACACGCCCCACGGGGGTGACCACACACCGGGAGCCTTGCCCCCTGCCCTCCCCCAACGCGGCCACCGGCCCCGTGCCCCCCCCTACTGATAAGGGGGGCATCAATGAACTGGGGATGGAGCCCCACGATGCTCACTGCCACAACAGGATCCCCTGCAGGCAAGCGGACTCCCAAGAAGCGCCTGAATCGGAAGGGGGAGGAGGAGCAAGCCGCCACACCAGTATCTCCTCCTTGCGTCGCCTGGACTGCCCGAGCCCCTCCTCCACGCCCTGGTGTCAACATTCGGAAACAGGACCATCCCCTATAAACCACCACCGCCGCTGGGGATCCTTAACGCCCATGCGCCCTTGTAGACTACAGGGCACATGCTCTCTATCACCGGGAGCAACCCAGGCCGGAGAGTCAGCCCCCCCTTGGCCGCAACTATCCTGATGTTCCCTCTCCGGGGAACCAGACAGCCTGAAATCAGGGTCCATGCTCGGATGTGCCCTCGCGGCCAAGGAACCCACATGGGCAACCAGGGAAGCACTCACAGCAAAACCCGACCCCTACTACTCCCGGGGCCTCGGGTCAACCACCACGCCGCCCGTCTGTCCCCCGCACAGCCCTATACTGCCGGTGAAAGACTCTGTGGGAGGGGGTTAACACTACCCCTGAGCTCACCAGGCAATGCTGACGCGAGGATACGACAGCGGAAGAACCGACGCCAGACAATGGACCCATCGGAACACCACGTAAACGGCGTCAAGGGCAGCCACAAAGAGGCCGCCAGGTGGGCGGGGAGAGGCACTTATACTGCATCCCCCGCCCACCCCTACCAGGAAATGACGCAGCATGGACCCCAGGGGTCCCCCAACAACTAGACTGGCTCGTGTGCCCTCATGTGGCACTAAGGCGGCCACGGGCAGCCAACAGAGTTAGGCTGACATTAGGCGCTAACTAGTGATGGTTAAATGTAACCTTGGTCTGCGCCTCGTGGGCACGATGCCCTTTGAGTACTTCCCTGCATTCAATGTCAACAGTACTCCGGTCTTACTGAATACAGATGCGTTTTGTCCGCCTGAGAGGAACCAATGGCTGCCTGCGTGGCGCGCGCGGTGACTCACTCCCCAGCCGAGGCGCGTGGCGACAGTATAGGCAAACTTCCAACGGGGGCAGCCAAATAGATACTTGGAGAGAGGTAAAGCCATTACTCGCATGAATCACGGGCCCTTCCCAGCCGTCCTCTGCGCAGTCTGTCATTATTGGAAGCACCCCTTGAATGCGAACACTTCATGGAGGCATGAGGGGGCCTGTCGGAGAGAAAGAGAAGAAGGACGCGGGGCATTTGAGCTCATTGGCGTTACAGCTGCCGCTTTTCTGTTCCTGTGGTTATCATTCATGCAATAAAAAAAAAAAAGCTTTGCGGGACGGCTTCCACGTTGATATGCAGTATAATGCTCTGCCCCCGCCCCCCACAGGCAATCAGAAGACCCCACCACGTTCTCCAACAGCACAAGAGCTTCGCGACTGATGATTCAATCGACTATCGCTGGAGTAGAGCGCCACCTGGAGGAATCGCCTGAAATGACACCCAGCACAAGAAGCCTGGCACAGACTGAGGGAAAATGAAAATCCCTCTAAATGTCCCCAGCCTTCTCACTGGACCTGCCCGCAGCAAAAGCAGACGAACTGAGGCGGTCAGGAATCCGGCCTACCAGATGGTACTAAATTATCAGATATTCAAGCACAAGTACAGTATTTATTAAATGGAGTGCAGGAAATGTTAAATTGATGCAAATGTTAGTAAATTAGCATTTCGAGACCACATTCACTTTAAAATCACATTTTGTTTTTCTACGAAACTTTGCACCTTTACACTCTTAGTAACGTCCTAAAGTTGTTGTAACCTATAGAGCCTCTTTCGAGTGCCGCGTAAATTCGGGGGGTAATGGTATTTGTACTCGTTTCAGCACTACCACCTAAAATGAAGCGCAAATTAGGCTTGTTCTTGCAACTGTAAGTGCAAAAAATTCAACAGTAAACAGCAGGAGATTTGTAAAAAAGAAACATTTGTGAAGTGAAAAGGAAACATCGCACACATTACTTCCCGTTTTCTTACACGTGAATTACATTTGACGCATAAACACAGCATATACCCAAACAAACACTAGCTGCCTTGCGTTGTTTTTGAACCTGCAATGTGCATTCAACTCCTCGTCAGGGGTACTAAGCGCTATATAAATACAATTTAAACACTGTTGTGTACATGGACCAACTAATTTGGCCTGACAGCTTCCTAATTCACAGCTTTTAAAAAAAAAATTTTTTATAAAACGCCAGCAGATGTGTTATAAATTAAGATGACGAAATTAATAAAATGAATAAAAAATTAAAAGAATGACTTCACGCTGCAGCAGGAATTTCATACTTGACAGCTGTCCGTATCCGATAAAACGTAGGAATTTTGAGGTTCGAAAAACACTAATTAGCTTAATGGTGACATCACACAAGTCTTTGCCCATTGATGAAATCACAGGGATTGTGTAAAATAGGGCTTTCCAAAGATTTACCAAATAAAAGCCAAAGCTATTGCCTGTATCTATGCGTCTTTAACAAACCCATCTATGTTGTATAGTAGAAATGAGTTTTGGGAGTATATTTTAGTAATTTTTAATAAAAAAAATATAAGAGGGACGCTGAACTAAACATACAAAAAGCTCCTTTTTGGCACTAAATTGAAAACAACAAATAAATGGATTTTCTTAACATAACATTAGGCATTAAATACATGGAGTATTTATAGAAAACGTAAAACTGTACTCAAACCAGCTCACTCCTTGTTGCTTCATAGAGGGCAAAGCTGGAATGCCGAGGTTGAAAGAAGGGCACATTTTTAGGTCTCGCCTACCAGACCGATTTTAGCTATCTGTAGACAAAACCTCCTGTGTACCATACCAAAACCTTACAGTGGGCTTAGAGCCTGCCCATTGCTTTTTATTGGTTGGTTTTATTATCACTCTTATTTGTTTGCTTCTGATTTGATGGCTTTCCTTTGTTTTCTTGTGTTTGTCCCTCCCCTGAAGCATATCCTCTTTACCATTCTTTTGATTGGATGGCTTGCATCCTTCCACTGCTCATTTTCAGGGAAATGTTTTTTTATTTTTCTGTAACCACTTCATGAGTATGTCTGTGTTTTCTAGCTGGGTCCCTCAGGTGCTGCTTCCCTCCCTCAAATACCCACGGCCTGCACTCTTCGTTGCTCTTTCCCTTTTGTGCTGCTCTCTCTCGTGTGCCTTTCGCCCTGCTCCCCATGCTCTGTGTTTCTTGCTCCTTAATGTTCTGCTTTTCCTCACCTCCTACCGCCCACCTTTGTTTCAGTTTTATCCCACCATTATTTCCGGCCACCAGTTCCTCTGTTGCTGCCCAACCCCACAAAGGCATTTCAAATCTTTTTTGTGCACTTTTTTTTAGAGTACCTCATGTCTGCCATTTGCTGCCTAGTGCTCTGCTACATCAAAAGTGCTTTCACGCACTGAACATTTCATTTTATATATTAGTCGATGTAAGTGGCATCTGACATCTTAAAGTGGTCATTAAAAAAAGAAAAAATAGCGCCTGTGTCATTCTGTAGGTGTATGCATGCATGATAGTGTCATCACATCTTTTTTTTCTTCTATTTTGGCCAGTGCTGTGCAGCTTCACCAAAAAGCATTTTGTTTTTTGTAGATGCTGCACAGCATCGGCAAACTGCATTCACAAAACCAATAAGTTCAAAAGACGCTGCCTATTAGCTTTGCCAATGCTTGTACTTTTCTTTCAGCACTCCATGAGAGTGCACATGTTTTCTAGCTCTTTCTCCCTCTGTGCTGCTTTGCCATCAGACACTGCCTCCGCCCTGTTCCATGTTGGTCCCTCATCCACTTTCTAGGCGCACACATGCATGGCGATACATTATAATGCATTGTGCACACATATGTCATCCATGTGCACATCCTTAGGAAATGATGCAGCCACCACCAGCAGCCACATTAGCTTCTTTTTTTTCTTTTTTTCAGATGCTACACAGCATCACCAAAAAGTATTTTGCTCTTTTCCGATGCTGCACAGAATCAGCAAAACATTGGCAAGGCCAGATCAATAAGGCGAGACCAATTTGCTTGCCAGTGCTTGTTACATTAAGCTGTTAGCTTTTGTCCACTCTGCTGTTTCAGTTACATTCAGTACCAGGAATGTGTTAAAATGCAAACATTTTTAGAGACAGGGAAGCCTGCCCAGTAAATGGATGGAGGATGCAGAGGGGGTGCAAGAGCAGAGTGGTCTTAAAGGCTTTCATTCTGTTGGTTGGAAGAAAAAAAAACATATCTAGGATGGCAGAACAAGGTTGTCCACTGGTTTCACTGATTGATTGTCCTAGGTTTCACTGCCGCAGCTAAGTTCTGGATCAACTGCTTCTCTTGTGGTTTCAGGCAATATTTGTTTTCGTTCTATTTATGCAACTCCAAAATGAAACACATGTACAGCCCAGTCTCCTTGCCAGTGAGAATGGGAGTTTGGGTGGGAGGCAAAGAGAGCGCTCTCCCCCCTGGTCTCTTCTGGTGGGTGGTGCAGATAGTGAACTGCAGTGGGTGGGGATTGGTGGGGGGATAAGAGGGCGGGAGTGGGAATGGGGTCTTAGATTTGGTGACAGTTTGAAGGGTCTTTCCAGGGGTAAGTGACAGGCAACAGGTGTTGGGGCTGAGGACTTACGGGTGATTTAGAGTTTGGCAGGTGGTTACTTCTTTAGGGCTATGGAGTAAAATACTCTGTCTCCCGGGCGGAGTCACCACCTGGCAAATTCTGAGATGTCCGCCGGCTCAGTGGACATCTCTAGCATTGGCAAGAAGCTCTATCATGGCAGTTCCTGTCAATGATTGTAACTTTGACGGACGGGTCCGTCAATACGATGGAGCCGCACAGCAGACTTACAATGTTTTTTTTTTATTTTCCAAAACAAAAACTCAAAGTGGGATTTTGTTTTGGAAATAAAAAGAACAAAGCCCCCTTGCATTGGGAGTTTTCTCCTATGAGGCGGAGGTATTTTCTTGCAGTTTTTACTGCGCCTTACTGCCAGGTTTAACCTGGTGGTAACAAACAATCAACACTGGCCATATGTTCGCTCATTCTAACTTGGGTGGCCGGACACCGTCACACGGCCAAACCTCAGACAGCCCTTATTCCATCAGGCAGTCAGAGGTTTATGTCAGCGGCGGAGACGGAGTAGTCTCCGCCATTGACATAATGAAGGTCCACCGTCAATAACAGCGGCGGGCAGACCTTCAGTTTGGCAGTGACAGTATTCCATCGCCGTGGCGACGGAGTACCCTCTCCATCAAATTCGCAAATCAGCCCTGTAGTGTAGGCCCCCTTAGTGTAGGAATTTCGTGCAGGGAAAGGCCTTATAGTTGATGGGAGCAGGAAAGCATAGCTATGGTAGAGGGGAAGGAGAAGGCAGTAATTTTAACACTTATGACGCCCTGGGAAGCAGGATGTACGATCCGGTAGGTGATCTGGGGGGTAGGGGAGGTTTGCTGCAATAGTTTTGGCCTGCCCTCTCCACACGTAGCAAAATAAAAAAAATCAGCAACAGGCCAGGGGCCAGATGAAGCAGGTGGGTAAATATAGAGGGCCCCTGGGACTGGAGTCCAGGGCAGAAAGGCCTCGCCGAGTGGTAAAGCTAGAGGCCGCAAAGAGCAGATTGGAGCTGGGGCGGGATGACATTTTACTGGGGGTCCATGAGGCGCCTAGCATGAGGCAGGCAGTGGAGGAGCTGGCAGACTGCAGACTCTGGAGGCCAGATCAACTCCAAGGTGGGTGTTGCCTGCCGCCATTGGACAGTTGAGCTGCCAGTACGATGCAAAGCAGGTCAGACGCAAAGAGGTGGGTGGGCTCTGCTTACAAGCATCAGCAGCAGTATCACCATCAGGCTCTTTCAGCCCCTACAGTGGAAGAGGCGGAGGACCCACTTACATAGCAGGGCAGCACTTGAGGCAAGAGCCATTCCCAGGTGACAGTGAGGAAGAAGGAGCACCCGTTTCTGGGGAGTCTAGCAAGAAGCCAGGCCAAATCTTGACTGCGTGGCTGGCCTGGATGGAGGGGTCCTTGGGTCAGAGGAGGGGTGAGTGCAGGTGGAAGTAGGCGAGACGGGGGTGTTAGACTGGTGCACTTCCCAGTGATTCAGGAAGCCAAAAAAGAGCAGGATGAAGGATTGCAAGGCCATGGGGAAAGGGCGTCCTGGACCTGCATACACGGTGGTAGTGAGTTGCAGAGTGGGAGGTTTAGTAAGTGGCAGAAGAAGGCTTGGGAGCTGAGGGTGACTGGACAGAAGGGTAGATCGGTGTGGATGGGTGAAGATGAGCCCCCGCCAGAAAACACAGAGGACCGGGTAGGTTTGGGTTAGGTAGGATCATGGTGGACCGGCAGGTAAGATGCAGCACCAGCAGATACAGATGCAGAGAGAATATGGTGTGGCTCCCTTATCCAAGCTCAAAGTGAGGGCAAGGTCTTGGGTGTCTTCAGCATCATGGACCTCATTTAGGGGTCACCAGAGGTCGCAGCTGCGACCCCTGGCTTGCCCCTTGCTACCCCTGGCACTGCATGTTAGACCCCTGGCCTCAGAGGTGGCAATATCAGTGCCAGGAATACAGTGGCAGCTCGTCCTTATGGACGTCATCTGGGGCTGCACTCTCTTTGTATTCTGTCAAATATATTATTACACTAATAGTGGATTATATATATATATATATATAGAGAGAGAGAGAGAGAGTGGTATATAGATATAATATTTTTCACTATATATATATATAAATATATATATGCATATATATATATTCCAAATGAAAGCACCCGACACTTGGAGGCCCACTCACAGCGTGTTGAAATACTTTATTCAGCAAGGCAGCATCAGACAGGAGTACGGTAGGTACAGCATGCTTTAGCCATATTTCCCGACACGTTTCAGGCTCATCTTGCCCTTGTTCACAGGGATGGCAGTAGGGAGAGGCAGCTCACAGGTGAAACTTGTAGTTTGCCAATTGTTAGTCCCGCCCAGAGGGCGTGTGCACTCACTGCACTCTGGTAGTTGGAGTCTTTGAAAATTAAAATCCTATAGTAGGGCCAGCCGCCAATCTCCTAAAGAAATTTCATCAGCCACAGTGGGTTGCTGCATCCATACAATACTGCTGCAATGCCGATTTACCTCCTCACTGAACGACACGATGTTCTTTTCTGCATCGTACTCGTGACGGTGCTCGACCTGCTCGTCTGCAGGGAGGGGCTCTCCGCGACCTGGGCAGGCCGCTAATATTCCAAATGAAAGCACCCGACACTTGGAGGCCCACTCACAGCGTGTTGAAATACTTTATTCAGCAAGGAAGCATCAGACAGGAGTACGGTAGGTAAGCATGCTTTAGCCATATTTCCCGACGCGTTTCAGGCTCATCTTGCTCTTGTTCACAGGGATGGCAGTAGGGAGAGGCAGCTCACAGGTGAAACTTCTAGTTTGCCAATTGTTAGTCCCGCCCAGTGGGCGTGTGCACTCACTGCACTCTGGTAGTTGGAGTCTTTGTAAATTAAAATCCTATGTATGTGTGGTATATAGATATAATATTTTTCACTATATGTATATATATATATATATATATATATATATATATATATATATATATATATATATATATATATATAGAGAGAGAGAGAGAGAGAGAGAGGTATAGATATAATATTTTTCACTATTAGTGTTGTAAAAATAGAGTTCAATTAGCTGAAATATGACCCTCTCTGGCAGCTGAGGTATGTAAAACATGCCTTTAAATGTATGTTGTGTGCATGCTTGTTCAGGGTGATAGTGCATTTATTTAAGGTCTTCTATGGTTATTGGCCCACTAGGGCAGGAGTGTAGAACCTAGGATTTCCAATTAACAGAGCATATGTGCAATTCAGGTTTTCATGCATGACTGGGGCAAATAACAAAAGATGTACTATTATTAAATCACGTAGTTTTAAGACAAAAAAATTCTTTTTAGATAGGTTTTGATTGCCTTTAAATAATAAGAAATTTTTATATATTTATATATGATCTTTTTTTATGTCAATTTTTATCGGTGGTTTTAGTACTGTCTGCGTAATATCACATCTGAATAATTTGTCCATTGAGTTTTGTCATGTATATATATAATTTTTTTTATATATTTGTAATATCTGACTTTATGACTATTTATTATGTCTGCTGATTTTGCACATATTTATTGTATTTCCCACAGTGGGGATAAATGCGTTAATGCACTAGGTTCAGTATTACCGAATTGTACCTTCTATGTCTATGATGATTGCTTTTTTTTGCACGTGAGATTAATTGCACTATCACTTTAAAAGAGAAAAATGGTTTCGAAACGCGTCATGTGATCAAGGCCTCGGAGGAGGCTGAAACGCGTAATGGTGGAGGTGCGGGCATTCCTGAAATAAACCCGTTTTGCACAAATCTTGGGTCTGCTTTCCCGTCTTTGGAGAGGTTTTCTGTTGGCGTGGAGCGTTGTGGATATATATATATATATATATATATATATATATATATATATATATATAGAGAGAGAGAGAGGTATAGATATAATATTTTTCACTATTAGTGTTGTAAAAATAGAGTTCAATTAGCTGAAATATGACCCTCTCTGGCAGCTGAGGTATGTAAAACATGCCTTTAAATGTATGTTGTGTGCATGCTTGTTCAGGGTGATAGTGCATTTATTTAAGAGTGTGTGTGCAAGTGTGACTGTGTGTGTATATGTAAGCATGTGTGTGTGAGTTAAAGAGAAGGTCAAAGGACGTATGATCTCACTTCTGCTACCCCTAGCATTTTTGTGAATTGACGTGCATGTTCAGCAGTCAAGGTCGGGTGTGACTTCCCTGATGAAGATGGACTGTCCTCAGCATGTTTCTGCAAGATGTTAGGAGGGAGGGGTGCGGCACAGAGAGTTGCCTGACACAAGGAAGGCATTGGTGGAAAGAGATGCGATGATGGGAATGGAGAGGACTAAGTGGGATTACGAAGAGGAGGATGTGGAGGTGTAAAAAGGAGAAATTGTAGAAGTGGTAGAGGATGATTGGAAATGAGGAGAGGGGGCAGAGTGACACTTGTGGTCTGAGAGATTAATGGGCAAGGAATGGCACCCAATAGTAATGAGGAGAATGAAGATGGTGCATTACAGGTGAGGACTGCCAAGAATATGGAGATTGTAAAACACCAGAAGAGAGTGTCTGATTGTCTGCATGCTTCAGAGCAGGCAGTGACTTCACAGCCAGGTATGGCATCCAACAGTGAAGGACACAGACTTGAGGCGGAGATCAATTGGAGTGGGTATTACAGGAGACAAAGATGGGTTCGAAAGGAAGCTGCTAAAGGGATGTTATGTGGCAGATAAAGCTATTGGCACAGAGGCTTCGAAGTTGGTTGAAGGTGTTAAGAGTGCAGACGGAGGGGGGTGAGGGGGGCAGAGAAACAAAAGAGAGGAAGAAGATACAACACAAAAACGTGCCTATGTGGGTATTAAAAAGCCCATGGAGGTGTACTTGATGGTGGCAACAAAAGAGAAAATTTGGAAGGAAGACTACATGGAGGTATTTATTCAAGGAGGTGGGGACAAAAGAGGGGTTGAAAGAAGCATTAGTCAGAGTTGACCAGAGACCAAAGGTGCCCTTTATCATAGAGACCTGGACTGCAGCTTTTCTGATATATGCTAGCGTATATTATGAAAAATACAATGAAGGTGGCATAGCTTTTAACAAATACATTGATTTGATCAGAAAGCCACAAATAACACGTGGAAGAATTGCATGGGCAAGGTATGACAAGGAGTTTAGCGGTAGATTGGCAGAATATGCGGACAGACAATGCAGGTAACTGGACATAGATTTATGGCTTCAATAGTTGGCCCAACAAAGCCATTGCCAACAAAATGCATAGCTTGTAGTTTGCCCATAACTTACTGGCCGGCTCAAGGGTGGCCCCTGAGGGAGACTTGAGTGGAACTGGGAGAGGACAGACCTGATAAGGTGGTGCATGTTGGGCCTTTAACAGAGCCTTTTGCCACAGGGAATACTGCAAGTTTTGGTGTGAATGTTCAAAATGTGGAGTAAAACACCAGGGTTTCTCAGTGCAGCATTGGGTGGACAGGTTCACAATGGTAGCATGTGAGGACCGGATACTTCCAGGCAGGCAGGGGCAGAGGGAATTAAGAGCATTTGGGGATAGACAGCCACTACAATTAAAATTAGAGTATTGGAAGAAGTGAATGCAGGGATATTCGCTCAAGGAGGATGCCATGTTGTTTTTAGACTGTTTTAGGGAAGAGTTTAGATTGGGGTATTAGGATCCTACAGTAAAGACGTGTGCAGAGAATCTGCAATCATCACAGGACCACCCAGAAGCTGTACAAGCAAAGTTGGAGAAGGAGGTAGGGGAAGGCCTTGTCCAATCCAATTATGGAAGTCTGTAATTTGTCATTAGACACTTCCTCGTTTCCTTCGGATTGGAAGAAAGCTTATATCAAGCCACTGCTTAAGAAAGCACTAGCGGATCCCGCAGACCTACAAAACTATAGACCAATCTCGCTTCTCCCATGTTGCTCAAAAATCTTGGAAACCTTGATTAATCGACAACTTTCGGGCTATTTGGAACAGAACAACTTGCTCGACCCCTCGCAATCAGGTTTCCGCGCTTGTTACAGCACGGAGTCTGCTTTGACGGAGGGGACAGATTCGATAAGGATGTTGTTGGATGAGGGAACACCGACGATGTTGGTCCTTCTGGATCTGTCGGCAGCCTTTGACACCATCTCTCACAGAATCCTTTTGGATAAGCTGCAAGAGATTGGTGTCAGAGGATCGGCACTAAAATGGATGCAAAGTTTTCTGTCCGATAGATCACAATGTGTGCAGTTGGACACATTTGTGTCCCAGACAACAATTGTAGACAAGGGGGTACCACAGGGCTCCATCCTAAGTCCCACCTTGTTCAATATCTATGTGTCTTCCCTGGCCACCATTATTAGATCATGCGGGTTCCAAACAATCTCTTATGCGGATGACACTCAGGTGATAGTCCCCATAGAGAAGGACCCCGTCTCGACCAGAGAAAAATTTAAGAGCTGTATGCTAAAAATAGCCACATGGATGAGCAAGAACTTCCTACAGCTGAACTCCAATAAAACAGAGATCCTGCTATTTGGGAAAGCTGAGGAGTTATGGACCACGGAGTGGTGGCCTGTGGAACTGGGGGAAGCCCCCATACCAAAAAAATGGGCGAAGAATCTGGGCATCGTAATCGATGACAGACTTTCTATGGAGGAGCATGTAAAAACGCTCTCAGGCAAGTGCTTCGGTATGATGCGCATGTTGAGAAAGATCTTCCCTTGGATTCCTCTCTCTCTACCAGAAAGGTTCTCATACAGTCGCTCCTAGTCAGTAGACTAGATTATGGAAATTCTTTACTGGTAGTGATCAGGGAAGATTTGCTATCAAGGCTGCAAGTCGTCCAAAATACAGCAGCACGCCTGGCCCTTAACAAACCTGCACGTACTCCATCATTACCCCTGTTACGAGAACTGCACTGGCTCCCCATCAGGAAAAGATCAGTTTTTAAACTCTTATGCCTGGTGTTTAAATCTCTCCATGGGCTAGGCCCGGCGTACTTAACAAGAAAACTAGAATGGTATACTCCGGTACGCCATTTGAGATCTAGCAGTCAAAAGCTGCTTTGCACCCGGAGAATTAGGAAAGTCAAGATGGGTGGCGGTGCCTTTTCTCACCTAGCCCATAAACACTGGAATGGTCTGCCAGAGGATATTCGGGCATGTACCAACCTGGCACAATTTAAGAAACGTCTTAAAACCTGGCTATTTTAATGAGCACTCTCCATCTATGTTGTCTGCTACCCAGGCGCTGAGAGATCCCCTTGGGGATGATTCGTCGCGCCATACAAATACTAATAATAATAATAATAAAGGCAGCTGTATGTTTCCATCAATCGACCTCCTGGCCTGAGCCTGCAGCCTTTACCAAGTTTGAGATTCCCCATTAATTTCTATTGACCGCCTGATGCTGTGTTGGCATTCCGCACCCGGCCGCCCCTGTGCCGCTGAGGGTGTAAGTTTGGTGCTGCCTTGTGCCCCCCCAGTGCTTACTCTGACCCCCAGAGATTGGGTTACAAAACCGTACAACTTACCTGCAAGTGCTACTACTTCGATTGCCCCCTTTCTCCATTGGATAACATTGGCACCAGACACAGCATTTGACCTCTGCACCCGGACTCCCCTTTGCCGCTGGTGGTGCACTGAGGTCACTTACTTGAAACTCGCCTGGTACTGATTGTTGTTCCAAAAGCTCAAAACCATAAATCGTTACTTACCTGCAAAATTGCTGATTGTGTTTCCTTCCATATATAACATTGTATTGATTGAAAAATGCACTAAGTGTCCACTTTTGATATTGAAAAACAGTGATATTGCAATAGGTATTTTACTGCAACAAAGTATCTTTGGTTCTAAGAAATAAATATACAAAAAGTAATATTTTTACAAACCATTGGTCTCGGATTTAGTCATTGAGTGTGTGTAATCATTTCTTGCCTGTGTGTGTACAACACATGCTTAACACAGCCCTCTGATAAGCCTAACTGCTCGCCCACACTACCACAAAAGAGAGCATTAGTATTATCTACTTTAGCCTCTGTAAAACCTCTGGGGATCCACTGGACTCTGTGCACCCTATACCTTACTTTGGGTATAGTATATAGAGAGCCAGCTTTCTACATTGGTGGATCAGCGGTGGGGTCTACAACTTTGCATTTGCTGGACCACTCTGACAAAAAGTGACCAGAGGACTACAATCCAAAATTGCCTTTAGATTCAACTGTATTTTTTAATTGACAATTTTTCCAAATTTTTGAAATTCTTGTTAGGGCCTTGGTTAAGCCCCTTTATCATTTTTAAAAGTTTAAACGCCTACTTTAGCTAGGGGTGAAAGTGCCTATAAGTTTTTGTTAATCCTTTTAAAAAGGCCCCCAACTTTAGTAAAATAATGGATGCAGAGAATGTGGTTGTGGAACTCAACTTGACCCCTTACCTCAATCTTGGCATGAAGGAGCTAAGGACCCTCTGTAGACTTAAAAAAATTAAAACTGGTTCCAATCCTACCAAGATCAAGCTCCAGGAGCTCTTTGAAGAATATGCTGAGGAACACCCTTCTGAAGAGGAGGACCTGCTCCCAGAAGAAGAAAGTGGTGATGAGAGGGACAATTCCCTGCCCCCCGTACCTAGTTAGAGAAGATGTGGTCCCTGCACCCATCTTTCCAAAAGTAGTGCTAAGGGTACATAGCTCCCACACGGGGGGACAGGCACCATAAGCAGTGTTGAGGATAGCCTCAATGAGGAGGACATCCTTTTAGCAAGGTTGGCTTGCAGAATAGCCCTGGAGGATAGACTCCTGGATATAGAAAGTGAAAGAGCAGACATGGTTCTAGCCCCCCTAGTGGTGGCAGCAATATAATTCCTCGGGACAGAGAGAACTCTTATGACCCTAAAATCCGTAAAGGGATTGTCCCCAAGTATGAGGAAGGTGATGACATCACAAAATGGTTTACAGCCTTTGAGAGGGCCTGTACATGGAGAAATGTGAAGAAGTCACATTGGGGAGCATTGTTTTGGGAACAGGTTCACTGGTAGGTGCAGGGATAGACTCCTGACACTCACTGAGACAGATGCTGAGTCCTGTGACCTCATTAAGGGTACCCTGATTGAGAGCTTTGGACTCACCACTGAGGAAATTAGAACACGTTTCAGGGGGGCTAAAAAAAACTCAAGTTAGTCCCGGGTTGACTTTAGAGACTACTCAGTGAAAACACTACATGGCTGGTTAACTGGAAGTGAAGTGGATGACTATAATGGACTTTATAATCTGTTTATGAAATACCACATTTTAAGTAATTTCATTAATGAAAAGTTGCATCGGTATCTGGTAGACCTAGGTCCAATTTCTCCCCAAGAATTGGGAAAGAAGACAGACCACTTGGCCAAGACTAGAATGACCAAGACTATCACTGGGGGTGTACAAACGAAAGGTGTTACAAATCCTCCCCAGGGGAAGTGGGTGAACATGCTAAGGATAAGAGTAAAGAGTCTTCTAAAGGTCCCCAAAAACCTGCACAGGAGGGTGGGTCCCAGAACTCTTCACAATCCAACAGTGGGTACAAAGGTAAACACCTTGATCCCAAAAGGCCTTTTTTTACAACTGTAAACAGTTGGAACACAAAACTGGAGACTCTGCCTGTCTCAAAAAGAATCCCCTTAGTACTCCTCCATTTAGCACTGGCATGGCAAGTCTCCAGGTGGGATCAACAGTGTGCTCAGACCAAATCAGGGTTCACACTGTAGACATTTTAGTCTCTGAGGGTGAGGTAGATTTGGCCACTCTTGCTGTCTGGACACCTAATATGAAAAAATACAGACAGCAACCCTTGATTAATGGGACTAGAGTAGAAGCCCTGAGGGATACAGGTGCCAGTGTCACCATTGTGACAGAAAAACTGGTTTCCTCAGGACAGTATTTGACTGGACAAACCTATCCATTCACCAATGCGGACAATGTAACTAAGGTCCATCCCATGGCTATGGTGTCCTTAGAATGGGGAGGGGTTACTGGCCTAATATAGGTAGTGGTATCTTCTGCAATCCCAGTTGAATGTCTGCTGTGGAATGATCTGGAGACCTTAGCATGGGCTGAGGTAGAACTGAAAATCCATGCAGCCATGCTGGGAATCCCTGAGTTGGTGTGTGTAAAAACCCGAGCACTGAGCCGAGCACAGGGTGAAAAAGAAGTGTTGGAGCCTGGAGTAATGGCCCAACCTTCCAAGACAAAAAGGTAAGAAGACTGGCGGACCAGCTTCTGAACAGCAAAAAGCTCAGGACCCCTCTCCTCAGGGAGAGGACCTGTCACCCCAAGAGGGAATTGAGCCTATGGAACTTGAACCTTATCAGGTTGAGCTCCTGGGTCCAGGAGGACCCTCTAGGGAAGAGCTGTGCTAAGGGCAGAGGACCTGTCCTACTCTTGAAAGCCTGCGACAGCAAGCTGCTGTACAGGAAAAGGGAGATGCCAGTGGTTACCACAGGACCTATTGGGAGGAGGGGCTCCTTTAATCTGAAACCAGAGACCCCAAACCTGGTGCCACTAGAAGAGTGATAGTGCCTCAGCAGTTTAGAGAATTCCTCCTCACATTAGCCCATGACATCCCTCTAGCTGGGCATCTTGGCCAGACTAAAACTTTGAATAGGCTAGTCAGTCACTTCTACTGGCCAAACATGTACCAGAAGGTGAAGGAGTTTCGCAGCTCCTATGTCACCTGTCAAGCCAGTAGCAAGACAGGTAGCTACCCAAAGGCCCCCTTAATCCCATCCCACTACTAGTGGTTGGGGTTCCCTTTGAAAGGGTAGAGGTGGACATAGTTGGTCCACTTGAACCTCCCACAGCATCAGGAAACAAATTCATACTGGTAGTAGTGGATCATGCTACTAGGTATCCTGAGGCAATTCCCCTTAGGACTACTACAGCCCCTGCAATGGCCAAGGCCCTCATTGGTATCTTTACCAGGGTAGGGTTTCCTAAGGAGGTTGCTTCAGACAGAGGTGCCAACTTCATGTCTAGTTACCTAAAACACATGTGGAATGAGTGTGGAGTGGCCTATAAGGTCACTACACCTTGTCAGGCATGATGAACATGGGGCTCCCTGAAAAGCGCAAAAGGAGATGGGATGTCCTTTTGCCATGCCTGCTTTTTACTACAGAGAGGTGCCTCAGAAGGGAGTACCATTTTCCCCTTTGAACTTCTGTTTGGCCATCCTGTTAGGGGACCACTTTGTCTTGTGAAAGAGGGTTGGGAGAAGCCTCTCCACAAACCTACACAAGATATTGTTGACTATGTACTAGGCCTATGTTCCAGGATGGCAGAGTACATGGAAAAAGCATCCAAAAACTTTGAAGACAGCCAAGAGCTCCAGAAGCTCTGGTATGACCAAAAGGCTGCAGTGGTGGAGTTCCAACCAGGGTAGAAGGTATGGGTTTTGGAGCCTGTGGCACCAAGGGCCCTCCAAGACAAATGTAGTGGTCCTTACCCTATCCTTGAAAAAAAATGTGGTATCCTACTTGGTAGACCTGGGCACTAGCAGGAGCCCCAAGAGGGTGAGCCATGTGAACCGCCTAAAACCTTTCCATGACCGGGCTGATGAAACCATGCTGATGGTTACTGATGAGGATCAGGAAGCAGAGTGAACCTCTCCCTGACCTCCTCTCTTACAGTCCAAAAGATGGGTCAGTTGATGGAACTGTCTACTCAGACACCCTCTCTGCCCAACAGCAGGCTGGCTGCAGGCAAGTCCTGCAACAGTATGGTGAGCTCATCTCCTTAACCCCGGACAGACACACTCGTGTACCCCTGATGTGGATACTGGAGACAGTTTGCCTGTCAAAACAAAGATCTATCGGCAGTCTGACCACGTTAAGGAGAGCATCAAAGCTGAAGTAAAGAAGATGCTGGAGTTACGGGTTATTGAACCTTCGGAGAGTCCTGGGCCAGCCCAGTGGTCTTAGTCCCCAAGCCTCACCCACAGGGTGGAAAGAGAGAATTGAGGTTGTGTTTGGAATACAGAGGTCTCAATACTGTCACCAAGACAGATGCTCACCCTATGCCCAGGGCTGATGAGCTGATAGAAAAATTGGGTGCAGCCAAATTTCTCAGTACCTTTGACTTAACTGCAGTGTACTGGCAGATTGGCATGGCTCCAGGAGCGAAAGAAAAGGCAGCACTCTCCACACCAGATGGGCATTGTCAGTTCACTGTTATGCCCTTTGGCTTAAAGAATGACCTTGCCGCCTTCCAAAGGTTGGTGAATCAAGTCCTTGCTGGGCTGGAGACCTTTAGTGCAGCATATCTAGATGATATAGCTGTCTTTGGCTCCACCTGGCAGGAATACCTGGTCCACCTTGGGAAGGTTTTGCAGGCCATGCAAGCAGAAGGCCTCACTATCAAGGCATCCAAATGCTAGATAGGGCAGGGAACTGTTGTATACTTGGGCCACATTGTAGGTAGAGGCCAAGTGCAACCTTACAACCCAAGATCCAGACAATTCTGGACTGAGAAGCTCCAACAACCCAGACCCAATTCAGGGCATTGTTTGGCTTGACTGGGTATTACAGGAGGTTTGTGAAGGTGTATGGTGCCATTGTGGCACCCCTCACAGAACTCGCCTCCAAGAAGCTGCCCAAGAAGATAAACTGGACAGTTAGTTGTCAAAAGGCTTTTGACACCCTGAAAGAGGCAATGTGCTCAGCACCAATTCTCAAAGCTCCAAATTACTCTAAGCAGTTCATTGTGCAGACTGAGGCCTCTGAGCTAGGGATAGGAGCAGTCTTATCCCAAACCAACGATGATGGCCAGGACCAGCCTGTTGCTTTTATTAGCAGGAGGTTACTCCCCAGGGAACAGCGTTGGAGTGCCATAGCGAGGGAGGCCTTTGCTGTGGTCTGGTCCCTGAAGAAGGTGAGACCATACATGTTTGGTCCTCACTTCCTTGTCCAGACCGACCACAGACCTCTCAGATGGCTTATGCAGATGAAAGGTGGGAACCCAAAATTTTTAAGGTGGTCCATCTCCCTACAGGGAATGGACTTTACAGTGGAACACAGACCTGGGACTGCCCATGCCAATGCAGATGGACTTTTCAGGTTCTTCCACTTAGACAATGAAGACTATCTTGGGAATGGTTAGTCTCATCCTATTTCGTTAGGGGGGTTGTATAGGAAAGTACTCCTTTTGGCAAGGCTACCCTCCACTTTTTGCCTGATTCTGATGCATCTTTGACTGAATGTGCACTGGGTTCTTGCTAACCAGGTTCCCAGTGCTTATTTTCCTTCCCAAAACTGTACCTTTGTTTCCACAATTAGCACACCTCTGGCCCACATATAAGTCCCTTGTAAAAGCTACCATTGGTACCAAGGGCCTTGAGACCAGAGAGGGTCTCTAAGGGCTGCATCATTGATTTGTGCCACCCTAAGAGACCCCTCACCAAACACATGCTTACTGCCACTGCAGCCTGCATGTTTTGGTGCAGATAAAAGTGAAGAGTTGGTAGGCCTGTTGGTGAAGTTGGTGAAGAGCTGGTAGGCCTGGCACACATCCATGTGTGCCAGGCCTACCAGCACTGCAAAAGGCATAGGTAGGTCACCCTTACAGCAGGCCTTACAGCCCTAATGCAGGGTGCACTATACCTCATGTGAGGGCACAACTGCATGAGCAGATATGCCCTTAAAGTGTCTAAGTCCATTCTCAGACATTATAAGTGCACAGTGAAGCCATACTGAGTACATGGACTGGGAGCTTGTCACTAAGAGCAGGAAGCAGGCTGCAGGCACCAAACTGTTAGTAAAAGAAAATGCCAACTTTCTAAAAGTGTATTCAAAAAGGGCACTCCTCTCGCGCTCCAAACTGTTGAACTGCGAAAAAATGGGAACTGATCCCTCCATTATGTCCGATTCATCCAAGTACTCCACTGTAAATTCTTCTGACCAATGTATTTCTACCTTTCCTTATTGCGTCAAATTGCTTTATACTCTTTATCACAACGGAGGCAGTGTGATTGAATCTGTAATCTTTATTAAACTCTTCTAATACCAGCTGCATGCCACTCCAGGCTTTTTACAACGGTACGTAAAGTTCAATCTCAATTTGAAGTAGGCACGATGTGTAAGTACCCAATACATTTCGAGCCCTCAAGGCTCTTCGTCAGGGGTCTCTAAAACAAATAAAATAAACAGCTTAGCTAACCAATTCATTGTAATCAATGCCTAAAATTTAAAACAAAACAGTAGCTGCTAATAACTCATAAGCACCTTGAGTGTGAAAGGGAGGGGTGGTGTAGAGTATGGGAGGATTAAGAGTGCGGTGACGAGTCTTTGGCGGAACGGGTGTCATTACGGGTTGTTTTCTTTTCTTTTTTTATTAGCAGCAAGTCTGGGTAGAGCAGGGTGAGGTGCAGGGAGTAGAATTTACTATTACTTGAATCACTTTGGGTCAGGACTGGGGGCACAAAGGTGCTTATGAGTTATTAGCATGCAGTGCTTATGAGTTATTAGCATGCAGCTGGTATTAGAAGAGTTTAATAAAGATTACAGATTCAATCACACTGTCTCCGTTGTGGAGCGCAGAGAAGTGCCCTTTTTGAATAAAATGAACTTTTCACTAATGGTGTCCTATCAAGGGTGCCACCAGGGGTGAAAAAAGAATTCAGGCTCGTAGCAGAGTCAGCTACTAAACTGCACCCACAAATGCTTTGATAAAGTAACTTTGCATGCTAAAAAGCATATAACCAATTCACAAAAGTGAACTTTGAAAATGAAAAATATCAGGCAATGAGAGAGGTGATGATTTTGGGGTCCCCCTAACCTAGGGGGAGGACCAAGCAGATGCCTTGAACACAAAGAGCATATCATGCTGAACGATTCAGTGGTGGTCCCATCCTTTTAGGACCACCCCAAGCACAGCTATGGGCAAAAATACAATCCCAATCAAAGGCCCTGCAAAGCATTATGGGACGAGATTAGCAGTGGGCAGTGAATATTATAGTATCCAATATCAAAATAATTCTACAAAGAGCTGCAGTTCAACTAGTCGTTACTAGGTGTCCCTCACGAGTCAAATGCAAAAGCATTGAAATTATTACATCAAGCTGCAGTTCAACTAGTCGTTGCTAGGTGTCCCTCAAGTCAAATGCTTTTGCAATTGACTCATGAGGGACACCTAGTAACGACTAGTGGAACTGCAGCTTCATGAAAGGGTTTCAATGCTTTTGCATTTGACTCGTGAGGGACACCTAGTAACGACTAGTGGAACTGCAGCTTGATGTAATAATTTCAATGCTTTTGCATTTGACTCAGTGAGGGACACCTAGTAACGACCAGTTGAACTGCAGCTCTTTGTAGAATTATTTTGATATTGGATACTATAATATTCACTGCCCACTGCTAATCTCGTCCCATAATGCTTTGCAGGGCCTTTGGTTGGGATTGTATTTTTGCCCATAACTGTGCTTGGGGTGGTCCTAAGAGGATGGGACCACCACCGAATCGTTCAGCAAGATGTGCTCTTTGTTTTCAAGGCATCTGCTTGGTTCTCTCCCTAGGTTAGGGAGGATCCCAAAATCATCACCTCTCTCACTGCTTGCTAAATTTTCATTTTCACTTTTGTGAAATGACTATATGCATTTTCGCATGTAAAGGCAGAGATACTTGTTATTTTGCCAAAAGTATATGAGGTTTCTGTTTTATTAATTGGGAGTCTGACAGTACTCTGCAAATTACACCCACCCTTAGTTTTCACCCAGAGGCCACCAGAAAAAAACAATTGTTCACAAAGTAAAATGGTTTGGTGCCTTCGAAATTCACTCTAATCTCAGGGTTGATGTAATCCCAGTATTACAGTCGATAGTATATATAACAAGACCTAGGGTTATTAAATTCCTATATTTTATTCATGATTTTTCCTCTATAGTGTAGATAAGGACTACGAACAAGACACAGCCGACACGTGTTTCGCCCCGAGGCCTGCTGGCCAAGGCTTTTTCAAGGCAAGTAAGTCATAGTAAAATACTCCGGATAGTCGTCCAAAGTTTCAGGCTAAACGTCTATATGAGTCCTAGGGTAAATCCTGCATCCTGAAGGTGGAAAAGAAGCGGCAATCTCTGCAGTCTGACTGCAGAGATTGCCGCTTCTTTGCCGCCTTCAGGATGCAGGATTTACCCTAGGACTCATATCGACGTTTAGCCTGAAACTTTGGACGACTATCCGGAGTATCTTACTATGACTTACTTGCCTTGAAAAAGCCTTGGCCAGCAGGCCTCGGGGCGAAACACGTGTCAGCTGTGTCTTGTTCGTAGTCCTTATCTACACTATAGAGGAAAAATCATGAATAAAATATAGGAATTTAATAACCCTTGGTCTTGTTATATATACTACCAACTGTAATACTGGGATTACATCAACCCTGAGATTAGAGTGAATTCTGAAGGCACCAAACCCTTTCACTTTGTGAGCATTCTCATATATGTTGTCCAACTTTCTAAAAGTGACATTTTCAGAATTGTGACTTAACATCGACTTTACCAATGAAGAGGATTTTAAATTCCAGTGCTTTAGACACCAAACACAACATTCCTACCTGCACCAATTGAAAGTTATCATTTATTAAATGTAATAAATGAACTCAATGTTATCCTATGGGAGAGGTACACCTTGCAGTAGTGAAAAATGAGTTTACGAGTTTTTCACTATCAGGACATGTAAAGCTTAAAAATCCATATTCAGCTTTTTAAATACACTGCACTCTGCCCTCTAGGCTGTTTAGTGCCTACCCTACTGGTGACTCCTATGTGTTAAAAAGGAAGGCTTAGGCCTGGCAATAGGTTTATTTTGCAATAGCTGGTGACCGAATGGCAACCAGACCCAGGGCGCACAACTTTATCGTCCACAAGCTTCCAGAGTTTAAACAAAATCAATAATATTTAAAACAAGTAGTTAACACAAAGGCGGTGCTCTCCAATGCTTCAACTGCTTTATTTAAGCCGTAGTGATACCATCATTCAAATTCATACAGGATGCTACTCTGAACTTGTAGCAGCAGAATCTGACAATGCAAGATTCATCAAAAATTGATAGTTGTGTCGTAAACCCCTTGCATTTCGGGAAAAACCCTTCATCAGTGGTAGCTGTAATTTGAAAACTTAAAGGTCTCATTAGAACAATCGGGAGCTAAGTGGGATTAATGCTTGACAATTGAGTGCCGAGTGAAAGACGATATAAACCGAAACGTACAACCACTTTCTTTGATTAATTCATGCCCAAATTAACCAATGTCCATGCCTCATGCAACGTGTGAAATCATGGAAGTACCAAATGCACAGCCAAGACTTCTGTGAACTTGCGGCACAGGCATCAATGAATTTCAATACTGGTATCACTACGACTTGAATAAATTAATTGAAGCATTGGAAAGGGCAGTTTAAAACTGCACACACAGGCTGCAATGACAGGCCTGAGACATATTTTAGTGACAACAGATACGTCAGGATTCCTGACGTATCTGTTAATCCTTGCGCCATGGAGCGCTGCACAGTAAATACCGCGCATCCATGGTGTTGCAAGGAGGGTGCACTGAAAAGTATTCCATCGCTGTTTTACCGCAGCAATGCAACACTTTTCATAAATGAGGCCCTGAGTTCTTTACAGTAAGGGAGGGCTACCATGCGACCTTATGAAGGCAGAGAGGAACTGATTTCTCCAATCAAAATATGGCCAGGGCTGCTAAGATGTTCATAAATATTGTAACTCTAAGGCCTTTAGAATTTACGGACTTATTTTAGGTCAACAATTTTATTGTAGTTTAATAAACTGGGGGTATAAAAACATGTGTTTATGTAATATACACTAAGAGTTGAGATGTCTTTTATGTTAGGGAAAATTTGAGGTATGTATTTCAATTTAATTGGCTGAATGGCAATTCACTATTAAGTAGTAAAATGTATTTTTTTAAAAGAAACTTATATTCTTCTAAAATAAATTGTTAAAAATTGCTTAAGAGATTATAAATCATTGGCAACATTAAGTTGATCTCCAGGGACTGCATGACTATGTTTAGATTAATCGCACAATTATTTTGGAAGGGTGGCATTGAGTCCTGATGACAACTCAAAAAAGAATCTTTTATATTACGCTGGAGAAGAGTGAGGGCGAAGCCGGTTCTCATGGCAAAAACATCTTAATAGGAATAGATGCCCCATTTATTGTTTTATTCATATATGTATTTATTTTTTAAAGTTCTATGGAGTGTGGATCAGGTCAGATTCAGGGACATCATAATACTGACCCGTGTTGTGCGTAGAGTCAGAGATATGCGTATAAACTATATACATAATATAGGAGTATGTGAAGACAATTGGAATCCAGGATGTCGGGGGGATATGCCAGGTTTGGATGAGAATAAATTGATGATCCATGAAAGTCACCAGGTTTGGTGCTGATGCAAGGGTGTATGCAGAAAATTAAAATACCCCTCACTTTGATCAATCCCTCCAATGGCACTGAGCAAGCAAAGAGAGCAAGGCTGTTTCACCATCCATCCTACAACCCTCCATCCATCTACCGATCCATCCTTATAGCCTTCCATTCATTCATCCATCCATCCATACACCCACACGCCAAATTTGTGTCCTTTTTTTCCCAACATCCTGTAGATTGTGAAGGGCCCCAGGGTTTGTGGATTCCTCTGGAGGGGACCGAGAAAGTAGGCAAAATATAGCATAATTTCAGTTTTTTTGAAAAAAAATAGGAAAATAGTGCTCCATATAAAAGTGTCTGATTTTTTTCCTCAAATGGCCTCCACAAACTGTTTACTGTACTAAAGTCGCAATCTTCCCAGCTTTCAGGAACATGCAGAGCTGAATCAGAAAACCTAATTTTGTACCACAGTTTTGGCTTTTTTCTATGGGGTAGCCTATATTCCCTATTTTTGTGCTCTCAACCTACTTCTAGTTTGTGATGGAATCCAGTGTAAAACCCATGGGTGATCCGGAAAAGCTATAGATTTAGAAAAAGTAGGCAAAATTCTGAATTCAGCAAGAGGTCATATGTGTAGGATCCCTAAAGGCTTTCCCAAGGAAAATAACTGTTGAAATCAAGAAATATTGAAAATGAGTAGGAAAAAATGGACATACCTAAGCAATATACCATTACATCCGCTAGAGCCTTCTGGTTGTGGGAATATATGGGGTTTGTAGGATCTCCAAGAACCCAAGGTAACCAGAGCCAACAACTGAGCTGCATAGTACAATGGTTTTGCATTGAGTACTGAGTATAAAAAAATTCATATAGTGAAATAGGCAGAGTGAAACATGAGTATGTGGGAAATCTATGTATTTCTGAAATGGGCACAAGCTATGGATTTTAGGAGCAGTGGTTATTTGTACATCTCAGAATTTGTGGGTACCCGTACTAGCGTAGGATTTAGAGGGTATTTTTCTAAATGCCATGTTTTTTATATATTGGCTTACCTTTGAATGGCACAAAGGGGAGAGGATGTGGCCTAACAGCTAGAGCGGTCGACCTCGAAGCTGAGGAACCGGGTTCGAGTGTCGGCTGGGATGCTCAACATCCTGTTATTCTGGGCAAATCACTTAATCTCCCCATGCCTAACAAAATGAATGTGTCCGTCTGTAACATAACTGGTGCTCATGTAAGAGTTCGCAGTATACTTTCCGGACATCAATAGAATCAGGTATGTCTGCACTCTCTGGAGAAAAAATAAAGCTGACCCCAATCTTCTGGAAAACTACAGAATCGGCTATACATTGTGGGTGTTATGCAACATTCTAGAAAAATGAACTTCTGACAACAAACTGCTAGTATATTTTCAGAACAGAGTACAGAAACTGCATTTGCACAAAATTGTTGACTAAACCCTAAGAATCTTTGGTAAGGGAAAAATCTTGCCTTCTTGTTCTGCTCAACCTATCTGTAGATTTCAACACTATTGGTCATAACATCTTTTTTCATAGCCTCAGCTGGAAAAGGTGTATCTAAAATGGTTAAATCTTATCTGACAAACAGGCCTCAATGTATCAAAATTAGTAATTTACTGTGTGAACCTTTTTCTGTTCATTTTGGAGTCCCTCAGAGCCCAATTCTTTTATCCCTTGTAGTCAAGCTTTAGATAGTACCCCTGGCCATGAAAATCTCATATTTGTTTCCATCAGTATGCAGACAATATGAAACTATATTTGAAGACAAATAGCTAAGAAAGCTTCAATGTATTAGTCTTATGCATTTGATGTAGCTATTTTCTGATTTATATCATATTTTGCATATTAACATGAATTTACTGCAATTCAAGCGATAATGCTGTGATGTACAGAACTATGTTTTCCTGGCCTATGCCAATCCAAGCCTCAAGTAGGCCTCGACTCCATTTTGTATTTGTATGGCTGCTTCAAAATATTTGTGTGTTTATATTTCTCATTTACACTGCATGCAGCATAATATGTACTGTTTTATAATGACATGTTCTCGAAGAACACCGAAGGAAGTCTTTAGCTACTTTTCAAGGCTCTTCCTGCTCGCTCACTGTAGTCTATTCATTATGATTTCTTTCATTGTTTATGTAACTAGATTTGTTCTGACATCTCTGATGATATTCGACCAGAAGGGGATAATTATTATTCATTTAGGGGGATAGTGGTTGGATGGTGGTAATATGTGGCATTTTATAATGCTGTGCTATGATTAATGTTGTATTGTTACATTTGCTCCTCCGTGCTGACTATGCAACTTTAATTGCTTTCTATCGGGAAATTCTCTATGTTCAAAGACATGATTTTGGTGGTGAACCAGATTGATCTGGGTCTCTATTAGGGATGCTGTCTATTTCTCTATTGATTTGCTGCACATTCCGGACTAAGGGCCTGATTTAGATCTTGGCGTACGTGTTACTCCATCACAACGGTGACGGATATCCCGTCCGCCGCAATATAAATCCCATTATATCCTATGGGATTCATATTTCAGCGGACGGGATATCCGTCACCGTTGTGATGGAGTAACCCATCCGCCAAGATCTAAACCAGGCCCATAGTCTATTTTCCAGATTTTGATCATTGCTGCAGCCATTTAAAATACTAAGATCCTTCCTGGCAATTGATTTCTGAAAGTTATGCTTGATTTAGTGAACCTAACTATGTTTTAGTTTTCTGTATTTCATTTTAATATTTTAATAAACCTTCATGGTCGCACAAAATCCCTGATTTCGGTTGCCCTTTTTGAGTCAATCTTTATTATTGACTGTATTTTAAATGCTGTTTTGCATCTTATATTTACGGACACATTCCCTCATCTATTCCTTAGGAAAGTACAGTTCCTGACCCCACATTGGGCACTTTGTCCATGAGATAGTGCCCACACCTTGAAGATGTATTTGTTCTTATTGTCCCAAATTAAACCCAAACTCAAACTTCACAAGACAGAGCATCTTCTACTACACTCAAACAAATCAAAGAAGTCCCCAAAAATTGTACCACCAAACTCAAGGAGCACGACATCCTTCATAAAGTGTGACCTCCAATAAGAAGGGTGCCTGCTTTGCAATCTTTTTGTTTAGAGAAAAGAAGGTCACAAAGCTGGAATTTATTATCTTCAAACCAATAGCATAAGATCCACATGCGCAGGGAGTTTTCTCTTAGGGGTTATTTTATATTTTCTCTGCCTGTGGCCACCTAGTGTCACATGGTAGATGCAGGTGTATCCAAGTGGTTCCACCACCTCTAACTGAGGTAAGGACAACTAATGGTTCGAAGAAGTGGGAAAATAGCTGCTTTACAGTGTTCCTCCCTAACAGAGGCTGTAAATCTCTTGATTTTGGGTTGGATTACTCCTTACACATTAAAACCCACATCAAAGAAGTCACAGAAAATGTGAGATACGATCTCTAGATATTGCACAGCATTAACCTCTTCATCTCCAGGAAAGACCTTAAATTTGGTGTGCAAGCACTTGTAATACATTGAATATGGCAATTCTTTACTCACAACTTTTCCTAAGACTTTACTCACCACCCTTCCTAAGACCATGCACCCATCAGAGCCTTCTTCCATCCTGCAGCTGGAATGATTGGCGATACTAAGAAATTTGACCAAATCACACATGTACTTAATTTCCTTCGATTGCTTCCCCTTGATGAATGCTCTACATATAAGACACCCCAGACACATGTAAAGCTGCCACCACTTTCTCTCTTATGCAGTCGAATTATGTTCTCATCCCTATATGAGCTTTCTATGACATGTCTTGTATCCACGCTCAGTATTTATTCTATTACAAACAAATTATTTGCCTTAAATTGATTTTGCACGCGTATGTTTTTATTTACTAATTTTATCTTGTATCATTTACTGCTTGCTGTCTGCAGTGCTCTGTCACACCAGCTTAAGCGTTTGAAACACCTATTAAATAAGAAAAAACATATATTACAGCCACGTCTTTTTCTTGTAGCCTTCACTCCTTGCTTTCCGTTAAATATCAGCAGAAACTAGGAGGCTGCTGGGGATAAAGGTGGGACAATCCTGTGTTGGTATCTGGTGTCTACAGGGGCAAGATGTTACTTCTGTTACTCCTGGCATTTTGATGAATTGAAATCCATCCAAAAAACCACTTCAGATCTTCTTGAACAGCCCAACGCTGTCACATGTGAGAATCTGTGCAACAGCATTGAGGTTTGAACTACCATGTTCCCCCCGACAATGATGGTAATAGGCCAACTGCAAAATGATTCTTTGGAGATTTGCGGCTCTCAGGCGGTGTGTGTTGCTTTTAAATGACCTTTAAATGGCTTGTTATTTTTACTATGATAGTTGCTTTATATGTGGTCAGCTTTTCATCAGCGAACAAACAAACCTTGCCCTATTACTTAAGACACATGCAGAATTTACACTACATGTGATGAAAACCATTAACATTTGGGATCTCATAGGCGACGTCGTTTGATTTCATATGGAAGAAAGTTTCTGATCCTTTTTGTCTTTTATTTCTCAAACACCTTGTACAAGAATGTGTTTTGCTTCACAAGACGCCCTCATTTAACTAAATGTAAGATAGACACAATACATAGAATTATAGATAGGTAAGGTGAATTACAGGCATGTATTTCATCGAGGGGTTCTGAGTGACATCAAATAGACAAACAGATCAGAGCTTGAGTTGTCTATGATGTCTCTCAGAACCCCAAGGTGAATAACAGCCCAGTAATTCACTTTCTACTCATCTATAATTTTATACTATATTTGACCCCAAAAAGTCATCTGCCCCTGCTTTCACCTGCTATGCCGGGCAGAGGAGTAGTGGGGGAGCCATACATATTATGTCTGTTCCCTGACACAAATGTGAAAAAAGACCTTCCCTGCTGTCCTTGACAAACCCCCAGCACCTTTCCTGCCTTCTTTTCCCCTCCTCCCAGTCAAAGCACTCAAGCAGGTCTGTACTGACAGGCTTTCTGAGAGCCCTGTCAGACTGGCCTGGAAGTCCTTTATTACGTGGCAACAGTTGGTAACAAGTTTTGTTATCAACTGTTGCTACGTCATAGCAGTGAGTTACCAGATTTAAAATCTGGTGTGCACGATATTGCCTTCCTAAGGAAGCCATCCATAACATATAGAATTACAGATGTGTAACAGTAAATCACGGCGATGTTTTTCACCGAGAAGTTGAGAGTGACATCAAATAGACAACAAGAACGAAGCTCAAGTTGTCTATCATGTCACTCAGAACCCCGAGGTGAAAAACACCCCCTTTCTCCACATTCTTCTATGCAGACGATACCCAAATTGTGGTACCCATTAAAAACAACATAGAAGAAGTGGCTTCTCGCTTCAACAAATGCATGACCGCAATAGCTGACAGGATGTGCTCTCACGGCTTGAAGCTAAATCTAGAAAAGACAGCGGTCCTCCTTTTCGGACGTGACACCTCTGTTTGGAACAACACTTGGTGGCCTCAATCTCTTGGTTCTCTTCCCTGTCCTGTCTCTAAAGCAAGGAACTTGGGAGTCATTTTTGACCCCAGTCTTTCCTTTAGAGAACAGTCTAACCATCTCGCTTCTTTGTGTTTCCTAGTGCTGAAAACTTTGAAGAAGATTCTGCCTTTTCTGCCAGTTGATCTGCAAAAACAGTGGTTAGTTCCCTCGCTCTATCCAGGTTAGACTACTGTAATGCACTTTATGTTGGTGCCCAGCAGGATATCCTGAAGAAACGTCAGAGGCTGCAAAATGCAGAAGTTCAGGTCTTGAAGAACATCAAAAGGTTTGAGCCTGTTTCCACAGCGATGAAGGACCTCCATTGGTTACACATCAAAAAAAGAGTGGCTTTTAAGGCTCTCTGTCTTGTTTATAAATTTCTTTATCATCAAGGTCCTGACTTTTTTTAAAGTGAAATTTCGTGGTACTTTCCTAGGAGATCTCTTCAATCGGCTTCAGCTAGATATGTTTTGGTTGCTTTCGCCAACAAGGCTTCTTGGGGTGACAGAAGCTTCTTCTCTACTGTTCCCATAGGAAGCAGGGTCAGGACTGATTTGCATATGGCTGGGATCAAACTGGAATAGCATGGGGAGCAAAAAAACGATGGATTTAGGCCCAGATCTCTGTACTGGGGTGAATATATGACATTGTTCTGCATTCTGTCCATCAATTGTTCTTTTTGCATTTGTCACTCCGAGTGGGACGGGTATGCCCTGATGTGGGTCCCGTGCTCTCCATGCCACTGGAGTCAAGCTAGCCTGGCTGAATAGGGGCGAAACCCCGAAACCGGTTCTAGGATGCTTGTTTCCAGTCCAGGGAGGACCTGGGCTGGCAGTTCGGGCTGGACAAGAGAATCTCCTTCAAAGACCGCCTCGACAACAACACACACAACAGCAAGGAGCTCTTCAACATCGTGAAGGAACTCTCCAACCCCAGCTCCAACACCAACGACATCCCGCCGTCGCAAGCCCTGTGCGATTCCCTCGCCACCTTCTTCCACCGCAAGATCGCCGACATCCACGACAGCTTCAACACCCAGACAGCCCCCGCCAAGATAGATACTCCAGACCCGCCGCACACCATCGACCATGACCCCTTGCCAGCCTGGGCCAGCGTGAACATCGATGACACCATCAAGACCATGGGCACAATACACTCCGGTTCCCCGTCAGACCCTTTCCCGCACCACATCTTCAACAAAGCCAGCAGCTCCATCGCACCCCACCTGTGCAACGTTATCAATCTCTCCTTCGAGACCGCGACCTTCCCAGAGAGCTGGAAACACGCAGAGATCAACGCCCTACTCAAAAAACCCAAGGCGGACCCAAGAGACCTCAAGAACTTCCGGCCCATCTCCCTGCTTCCGTTCCCAGCCAAGGTCATCGAGAAGATCGTCAACAAACAGCTAACCCGATACCTAGAAGAAAACAGCATCCTGGACCCATCCCAATCGGGGTTCCGCAGCAACCACAGCACTGAGACTGCCCTCATCGCCGCCACCGACGACATCAGGACCCTGCTGGACAACGGTGAGACCGCAGCCCTCATCCTGCTGGACCTCTCCGCCGCCTTCGACACTGTCTGCCACCGCACTCTACGCGCACGCCTCCACGACGCAGGGATCCAAGACAAGGCCCTGGAATGGACCACCTCCTTCCTCGACGGCAGAACCCAGAGAGTCCGCCTCCCACCTTTCCGATCCGAAGCCTCCGAGATCATCTGCGGCGTACCCCAGGGATCTTCCCTCAGCCCAACACTGTTCAACATCTACATGGCCCCGCTCGCACGCATCGCCAGACAGCACGACCTCAACATTATCTCCTACGCCGACGACACTCAACTGATCCTCTCCCTCACCAAGGACCCCCTCGCCGCCAAAGCCAATCTCCATGAAGGAATGAAGGCCGTCGCCGATTGGATGAAGATCAGCCGACTAAAGCTGAACATGGACAAGACGGAGGTCCTCATCCTCGGCTCCAACCCCTCAGCCTGGGACGACTCCTGGTGGCCAACGACGCTGGGAGCAGCCCCGACACCCACCGACCACGCACGCAACCTGGGAGTCATCCTCGACTCAACGCTCTCCATGGCCAAGCAAGTCAACGCAGTCTCCTCCTCCTGCTTCAACACCCTCCGCATGCTTCGCAAGATCTACAGGTGGATCCCGACAGACACAAGAAGAACAGTCACCCAGGCCCTCGTCAGTAGCAGACTTGACTATGGGAACGCCCTCTACGCGGGAGCCCGGCCAAGCTCATCAAGCGACTGCAACGCATACAAAACGCCTCCGCACGCCTGATCCTCGACGTACCACGCCACAGCCACATCACCCCCACCTGAGGAACCTGCACTGGCTCCCCGTCGACAGGAGGATCACCTTCAAACTCCTCATCCACGCACACAAGGCACTCCACAAAACTGGCCCAGCCTACCTCAACAGACGACTCTTCTTCTACGTCCCCAACCGCCAGCTCTGCTCCGCCGACCTCTCCCTCGCCACCGTCCCTCGCATTCGAAGAACAACCACCGGCGGCAGATCCTTCTCACACCTCGCCGCCAAGACCTGGAACACCCTTCCACTAAGCCTACGACAGACCCAAGACCTGCTGACCTTCAGGAGGCTACTCAAGACCTGGCTGTTCGACCAGTAGCAGCACCCCCCCCCCTTACCTCTACCCAGCGCCTTGAGACCCTCGCGGGTAAGTAGTGCGCTCTACAAATTCTGTGATTGATTGATTGATTGATTGACTGTTCCCATAGGGAGCAGGGTCAAGACTGATTTGCATATGGCTGGGTTCATACTGGAATGGCATGGGGAGCAAAAAAACAACGGATTTCGGCCCAGATTTCTGTATTGGGAAGAATGTATGACATTGTTCTACATTCTGTCCATCAATTGTTCTTTTTGCATTTGTCACCCCAAGTGGGACAGGTATGCCCAGACGTGGGTCCCCTGGTCTCCATGCCACTGGAGTCAAGCTAGCCTGGCTGATGAGGGGTGAAATCCCGAAACCGGTCCTAGGATGCTTGTTTCTAGTCCAGAGAGGACCTGGCTTGGCAGTTCCAGCTGGACTGTTCCCATTGGGAGCAGGGTCAAGACTGATTTGCATATGGCTGGGTTCAAACGGGAATGGCATGGAGAGAAAAAAAACGATGGATTTAGGCCCAGATTTCTGTACTGGGGTGAATGTATGACATTGTTCTGCATTCTGTCCATCAATTGTTCTTTTTGCATTTGTCACCCCAAGTGGGACGGGTATGCCCAGACGTGGATCCCCTGCTCTCCATGCCACTGGAGTCAAGCTAGCCTGGCTGATGAGGGGTGAAATCCCGAAACCGGTCCTAGGATGCTTGTTTCTAGTCCAGAGAGGACCTGGCTTGGCAGTTCGGGCTGGACTGTTCCCATTGGGAGCAGGGTCAAGACTGATTTGCATATGGCTGGGTTCAAACGGGAATGGCATGGGGAGAAAAAAAACGATGGATTTAGGCCCAGATCTCTGTACTAGGGTGAATGTATGACATTGTTCTGCATTCTGTCCATCAATTGTTCTTTTTGCACTTTTCTACCCATGCCCATTTTTGGAATCAAATGCCTTGGATTTTTAGGAATCAACCAAATCTCTCAGCCTTCACGAAATCAGTAAAAACGTGTTGGTTTACCCCTTCCGGAGTAAAGTCTCCACAGGCAGTTCCCACATTGCGCTTTACAAACTTTAATCAAATCAATTCACTTTTTACCCATCTTTAAGTTTATGTTATGTATGGACCCCAAAATCATGTGACCCTGCCTTCAACTGCTACTCAGGATCAGAGGAATAATGGGGGAGATATACATAACACGGCCTCTCTCCCAGCCCCAGCTTAAAAAAAGTACATGGCCTCCTACCACCCACCCCCACCACTCTGTGCCTTCCTTCCCTCCAGAAGATGTGCTCCTGGCTTTCCAGGCTGCTCCGACAGGCTCTATGAGAGCCCTGCCAGAGCAGTCTAGAATGCCTTACGACATAGCAAAAGTGAGAAACAGCTTTTGTTAACAACTGTTGCTACTTCATAGCAATGAATTGCTGAAGTTAGAATCCAGTCAATCGCAGTAGTGGCTCTCTATGAGAGCCATTCATAACAATATGGTAATTTAGACCTTTATGCTAAAATTGAGCGCAAAACTCCCCAGTGCAAATGGCTGCCCTGTGCATGTTTGTCCAGTTTACAGATCTGAGCAAAAATGGGGAATAATGTTTGCAAATGGTAGATGAGTCTGTTTTGCCCTTGTTAACAGCTGTTGCAAACCCAGACCAAGCGCAAATAGTTTTCCTTATCAGTTTTAGGGCAAAAACAGCCAGAAGAATCGTTTGTGTTTTTTTTACACTGCCAACAGTGTCTAATTAAGGCAGTAAGCATTAATACATTCTTAACAAGAGTATGGAGGGCAGGCTTATTTAGGACTAAAATATCTCTGGGAGGAATGTGGTAGAATATTTCTATAGGAAATTCAGGGCTGGGAATAATAATTCAAGAACAAGTCAAAACTACTTAAGCATTTCAAAGACAATCATTGTTCAGGTTTGTTGGCAGTGCGTGAACCAAGGGGGAAACAGCTGGCCACTCAGCATGAAACTAGAGACAGTGTCTAAGTGTTTAACCATATAAGGAAACTGAGCAAATCCAGTGAAATGGAATAAAATGAAGCTATTGAACTATCACTTTTGCAAATGGGTGTGAGAGAGTGTTTAGATCAGGCTTCTCCAACGAGTAGCTCGTGAGCTACTCGTAGCTTTCCAGGTACTTATGAGTAGCTCTCCTATGTGCAGTCCAGTATAATAAATTAGAAGTTTTTGCTTGGCAGCATTAATATATGTAAACCCAAATTGAAAAGTGTGTATTCGAGAAAGGTGTAAGCTGATGTTTGGGGAAAAATGTCTGAATTTCCAAAATATATTTAAAGGTGTTATTTGTTTTTTATTGCATTTGTCACCCCGAGTGGGACGGGTATGCACAGACGTGGGTCCCGTGCTCTCCATGCCACTGGAGTCAAGCTATCCTGGCTGATGAGGGCTGAAAGCCCGAAACCGGTCCTAGGATGCTTGTTTCCAGTCCAGGGAGGACCTGGCCTGGCAGTTCGGGCTGGACTGTTCCCATTGGGCGCAGGGTCAAGACTGATTTGCATATGGCTGGGTCCAAAGTGGAATGGCATGGTGAGCAAAAAAACGATGGATTTAGGCCCAGATCTCTGTACTGGGGTGAATGTATGACATTGTTCTGCATTCTGTCCATCAATTGTTTTTATTGCATTTGTCACCCCGAGTGGGACGGGTATGCCCAGACGTGGGTCCCGTGCTCTCCATGCCACTGGAGTCAAGCTATCCTGGCTGATGAGGGCTGAAAGCCCGAAACCGGTCCTAGGATGCTTGTTTCCAGTCCAGGGAGGACCTGGCCTGGCAGTTTGGGCTGGACTGTTCCCATTGGGCGCAGGGTCAAGACTTATTTGCATATGGCTGGGTCCAAAGTGGAATGGCATGGTGAGCAAAAAAATGATGGATTTAGGCCCAGATCTCTGTACTGGGGTGAATGTATGACATTGTTCTGCATTCTGTCCATCAATTGTTTTTATTGCATTTGTCACCCCTAGTGGGACGGGTATGCCCAGACGTGGGTCCCGTGCTCTCCATGCCACTGGAGTCAAGCTATCCTGGCTGATGAGGGCTGAAAGCCCGAAACCGGTCCTAGGATGCTTGTTTCCAGTCCAGGGAGGACCTGGCCTGGCAGTTCGGGCTGGACTGTTCCCATTGGGCGCAGGGTCAAGACTGATTTGCATATGGCTGGGTCCAAAGTGGAATGGCATGGTGAGCAAAAAAACGATGGATTTAGGCCCAGATCTCTGTACTGGGGTGAATGTATGACATTGTTCTGCATTCTGTCCATCAATTGTTTTTATTGATATTTGAGTGATAAATCATGTTGTGTTGGGGAGCTTTATTACTAACATGATAACTTTCGTTCAGGGACATTGCAACTAAGACTGTTTTACCTATGTAAAGGCATTCCAAATTAGCAAAGCCTGTTTTTACATCACTGCTGGCAACCCTGCCTGATGCACTGATGTCATTATTGCTGGTTTATACTCTTGACCTGTATTGCAACAATCATCTTAGAAGATGGAGATGGTTTGCAATGAATATGAGTAGTTCATGTTACAGAAAAGGTAGGAGACCCCTAGTTTAGATGCTGAATATGAAAGTTAAGGATGTTTTGCTTTAAATATATATTGCACTTCCTGTTGTGGGCTGCTCAGCTGCTTCCTTCTCTGAAAGAAGTCTTGTCCTGCCACTTCCATGGGCTGGAAAAATGTGTTGGACACTTGGGATAGATTGGCATGTAGGTTTGTAGTTATCAACAGTATACCATATTGTTGGACGACATTACAGGTAGTACCAATTTGCATTATTTTATGATACTTAGGGGTTGATTCGATGGCGTTCGGAAAGGCTCCGAACGGGATTCAGATTCGGCGAATCCGATTCTGAACCTATGTTTCCGACTGAATCGGATACATGTCCGAACGATCGATTACGATGCAAGGAAACTGTTCCAGCTGTCCGAATCAGTTCCGATCGGCATTCGGACAGAAGGTGTCGTTCGGAGGCGAATCGTACAGCTCTATGGACACTGTTTCCGACCGAGCGACTACGATGTCCGAATCTGACAGCCGTTCTGAATCGGTTTGTCCAACACGAAACGGCTGTTGGAATCTGACTTTGGGGGCCCGTAGCAGGTCCCCCTTCACCCGTAGGCCTCCGGATGGGGCCCATGGGACCCCTCTTTACAACCATGCACAGTTTGGCAGGCACCATGGGGTGCCCGTCACCGAATGCAAGGTTTTCCCCAACCACCCCTTTTTTCAATTGGAGTCTGTGTTCTCATTCGGAACACAGGCTCCCATTGAAGTCAATGCGAGTCCGACCGAACGATGTTCGGAAGCATCGTAATCGGTTGGTCGAACTCGCAGAACACGATTTGGTCGGAAACGATTCTGAAACCGATTCGATCAGAAGAGTTTCTAGACGACATTGTAATCGGCCCCTTAGTTTAGTTCCCTAACATAACATGTTCATTTGTAAAGTGCCAGCTCACCTTGATGGGTATCTTGTTGCTGTTTATTTTTACCCAACTCCAAGGTACCTATTTTATTGACCGCAGAACCTCAGAGATCAAATATTGATATTTCCAGATAATGTATTTAACCTCTAATCCAACAGGCAATATTTAAGTCATGAACCCACATGAGTGAACACAAACATGGATTTAGGTTTATAGTTGGAATTTTAGTGATGGTTTTTGCTGGTTTATAAACATATTTTGGGGCATTATTACAAGCACCATTCCCCTCTGGAGCATCACTTTCTTTGATGCTCCGGTGACGTAGTGCCATTTCACATATTTACAAGATGCCGCTAAGCCACTTAACGTGGCTTAACACCACTTTGTAAATATGTCCGTTTCCACTGCAGACCTCTGCGGCAAAGGGGCGTGCAATGGGTGTTGCAATGGGCGTTCCACAGCAACACCCACTGCTTTTTGACGCTGCCCCAGATTTACAAGGCTGAGGCAGCGCCAAAAACTAACGCCAGGGAATACCTGGTCTTAGGGTGGCGATACGAGGAGAAATTATTTTTTGCTCTTTCTAGGTGTGCTGCATATTCTGCAGCACACATAGAAAGTGTAAATCGCCACTATTGATTGTTTATGTGCAGGAAGGGGCCCCATCCTGCACATAAACATTCGCTCCTGCGGTGCAGGAACCCTTGCAACATGGCTTCAGGGTGCCTGCGCTAGCGCTAGGCAGCTTATTTTGTGCCAGTGTTAGGGGAGACACAGGGATGCGCCGTATGTTTAAAAAATGTCATAGTGCGGCGTTGCCAAATTTGGCGCAGCACTGCGCTCCAACATTTTTTTGTAAATATGCCCCCTTGACTGCAGAAGAAAAGGCTTATGCAGCTACTCACTGCAATCTTCAGTTGACAATGGAAAGCTTTTTGGGCAAACTGTTTATTTTTTGTTCAGTTTACTTTGGTGCAATGTGGATTGAACAAAGGGTATAGAATAAACTCTAAAGTTCTGATTGATTGTTCAGAGGGATGGTCATACTAAGAGAACTAAGAGAATACAGAGCTAATTGTTTCCTAATTACTATTAGCAGACTGAATCACCTGACCTTTGGTCTATCAGATAAACACGATCTAAACACACATATTGACATAGAACACTATTTATTACAGAGTTACAGAGCGTACTAATCTGTTATTGTACCGCCAAAAAATCTACAGTATCATCACTGCCCCAAAGTCATTTCTACTAATTCTATCAACCACAGGACGGTTAAAAGCTGAGCTGATCATGACAGGATTCGAACCTACGACCTGCAGATCACAATAAGATCTCCGAAAGATGACGAATAACGATGGTGTAGCTGGATGGATACATCTGTGAAAGTGGCTAATGAGGAATGGGACAAAGGGTAAAAGAAGTGGTCCGATCAGAGGGAAAAAATGCCTTTGGGTAGTTATAGACTTACTGGTTTTACAGGAGAGATGCTGAGAAGGGGGCTTGACCTCTTGCACATTTTCTTCTAGATGAGATCTAGGCGAGTCCAGTCTTGAGGCAAGAGGAGTTTCCTACTAGTCCTTTGCTGAGCTGTAAGGTCTCTAGCAAGTTGCCTTTTTCCAGCCAATGACTATGCTTCATGTTACCTTCACCTTTTTTGACAACAGTCTTGGATCTGTCCTGGCTAACTTTATCATTTAAAAAGGCTAATAATGTATTCCATATATGGGCCAAGGTTGCTGAATTTGGGTTTTTTAATAATGATCATGTACTGCTTTGCACGTTATTTCTTCGCAACTTGCCCCCTCCATGTCGTTGAGATTCCCAGTTTTAATGGTACGGAAATTTGGGTTGGGGCACAATACAGCAGCGTCCACATCTAGTTACCTACGGCTCTCTAAAGTATTTCTTTCATGTTTATGCTGTGACATCATGTCATCTCACAGGTTTAATGATTCTGGGCTTGTGGAAGGATGGAATCTCAGCAAAGGTGTTTGGACACCTTGGTTGGCTTTGTTTTCTTTTGATTACATCAGGATAAATTGAGTGCTCAATGGTATTGACCTCTGTGAATTAGGAAGTGGACTTAAAGATACTCGTTTAATGCCTAGCCACATCTCAATCTCTTTTTTTCATTTGGGGAGGGGTGGTGCTTATTGTAGTATCGCTCCTCGCGATACTGGTTTGAGGGAGTGCTCATGTTGTCACGCGTACGCGGGGCGAGTCGCAAGCTCTCCCCGCCTACGCCACTGAAGTGGTTTGGACCGCGTAGCGCGGGCCTGAGTTAATAAATAGTTGTGCGAGACACACGAGCAATACATCAGAGCACGCTCCGTGTGTGTGTGTTTTTCTTGCGGCCTGAGCCACGCGGTCAGCGCGACCCCTGCAGCGCAAGTAGCGCGAACCTTACGGCACTCTGTGCGCGACTCGTAATCCTAATCTGTGCTAGTGACACTGATAGCACAGACATTACATTGGCGACAAGGGTGCTACTGGTACACAGGACATTTGGCGGCGGCCGCGCACCAGCAGTGAGGTGTGCGCGGTGCTCGTGCTGCAAGTGTGCCCTGTCCACGTGCTCCTTGTGACGGAGGGGGTCAAGTCCGGCCGGTGACTGCTGGAAATTCGTGGAGTACCACCTGTTGAAGGCTTCCGGCTGCTGTGGTGACTGGCCAGTGAGGGTGCTGATACTGACGCACGCTGCCAACTGTGAGTAGCAATTGGGCAGTGCACGGCATTCCGCTGCTGCACGGGGGTGACTCAGCACCAACAAGTGTTGTCCAGGGTGCCAGGCCAGTGCCATTTGCGGAACATTTGCCATGGCCCACGTACCTGTCATTGAGCCTTTTGTGGTGGAAGGGGCACCATCTGCCCAGGCCCCGCGGTGGAGAGAATGGGTGGAGCTGGTGCTCCTATTCTTTGAAGCCACCAAGGTTGATGATGAACAAAAGAGGGCCATGATTTTGCATCTTGGAGGGAAGGATGTATACAAAATAGCCAAGAGAGTGGTGGAGGCGGCTCCTAAGACTCATCTCACACTTATCACAGCGCTCAATGCACACTTTGAACCCATGGCGAACCGCGACTACGAACGCTTTGTGTTTCGACAAGCCAGGCAACAGTCGGAAGAGTCGATAGATGTTTTTCACGCAAGGTTAAAGGAATTGGCCAGCACCAGTGGGTTTCAGGATGAGACAGAGGAGATCTGAGGCCAAGTCATTCAGGGGTGCGCATCCGCGAAATTGAGAGAGCGCATTCAGGAAGGATCAGGAAAGTCACTGGCGGAGAAACTTACCATGGGGCGAACAAAAGAACTTTCCAAGGCAAGGGCGGCACACATGGAGGCCGTGCTACAGGCTCCCATCAAGACTGAACCTGTGAATGCAGTGAATGCAGTTGTTCCGAACACTGTGAATGTGCAAACAAGGTTACCACGAGGCCCGAGAACCCGTTCATGTGGGTACTGTGGCGGACCCTCACATCGCCCGTCCGAGTGTCCAGCGAGGGGAAAAAAGTGCACGGCATGCGGAAAAATTAATCACTTCATGAAAGTATGTCGATCCAGCAAAGGGCGACCGGTGAGGTCCCAGGTGAACATGATCCCGGAGTCGCAGGGTCAAGGCAGTGATATGGATGATGACCATGAAGAACACACAGTGCACGCGATGTTCACCGTAAGATCAGCGTTGAATACTCAAGGGAGGTTGCTGCAATGCCAAGTCTTAGTCGGAGGACGTCCCTCGATGGCGATTGTAGATACTGGAGCAACAATAAACATCATGTCCAACGAAGCATACCAAGGAATGACACCTCCTCCACTTTTGACACCTGCCAAGATAAAAGTCTTTGTGTATGGACAATCTAAGCCCCTTGGCCATTAGGGGAAAGTTCAGAACCGCCATATCCTATGACGACCAGGAGGTGGAAGCGCTGATATACATAACGGAGGAGGGACATGGAATGTTGCTTGGGTGCAAATCCGCAGAGGCCTTGGGCATAGTCACATTTGCCTTCGGAATACACCGAGAAGGGGTAAATCACATAGTGGACGAATTCCCAAAGGTGTTCAACGGCATTGGGTGTCTACGGGACAAGCAGATACACCTACACATTGGTCCCTCAATACAGCCAGTGGCTCTGCGACACCGCGAGTTGCATTCCATCTGCAACCACTGGTAGAAAAAGCACTGAGCAAACTCGAAGAAGCGGGGATCATTGAGAAAGTGAAAGGGCCAACCCCGTGGGTAACCCCGATTGTGGTAGCAAGGAAGCCCAAGCAACCAGGGGAGGTCAGAATCTGCGTAGACATGCGAATCCCAAATACCGCCATCAAAAGGGAGAGGCACCTGACTCCGTCCATCGTTGACTTGATAGGGGAACTAAGTGGAGCCTGCTGGTTCTCAAAACTTGACCTTCGGGCTGGATATCATCAGCTAGTCCTAGACGAACAATCCCGATATATCACGACCTTTTCAACGCAGGTTGGATTGAGGCGCTATAAAAGGTTAAGTTTTGGAATATCGAGTGCAGCGGAGGTATTCCAAAATACCATCAAAGAACTGCTGACCGACCTCCCAGGCACAGTTAATGTCAGCGACGACATTCTGATTCACGCCAGGTCTGTACAGGAGCACAACAGCTGGCTGCGACAGGTGCTACAGAGGATACAAGACGCTGGCCTCATGCTACAGAAAGAAAAATGTGAGTTCCTTCAACAGAGACTGCAGTTCTTTGGGTACATATTCTCAGCTGAAGGAGTGGCTGCTGACCCAGAAAAGGTAAGAGACATCAAGGAGGCCCCCGCTCCCACAAATGTGACAGAGATGCGCAGTTTCTTGGGAATGGTCAACTACTGCGGTAGATTCATCAAAGACTTGTCATCATTGACCACACCGTTGAGAGAGCTGACCAAAGCTTCAGTCCCATGGGTGTGGGGTGCCGAACAAGAGACTGCCTTCCAATTGACTAAAGACGCTCTGTCAAGCAACACCACACTCAGATATTTTGATCCCAGACAGCAGACACAAGTTGCCGTTGATGCTGGACCAAAAGGTCTGGGTGCTGTTCTCTTACAAAGGTCCACGGATGAAGATGAATGGGCCCCAGTGGCATTCGCAAGCCGATCACTAACTGAGACTGAACAAAGGTATTCCCAGATTGAAAATGAAGCAATAGCGGTACATTGGGGGTGCTGGCACTTCCATTTGTATGTGTATGGAAAACTGTTCCTGGTCACCACAGACCATAAGCCTCTGGTTCCTCTATTTACCGGAACAGCATCCAAACCACCTCCTCGCATCGAGAAATGGATGCTACAGCTACAGGAATACAATTGCAGAATTGAATATCACCCTGGGGCAAGTAATCCCGCAGATTATTTATCTTGTCATCCCTGAGAAGCTACCCATCAGGAGATAGAGGATGCTGAGGAGACCGAGGAATATGTTCGGTATGTAGTAGACAGATCACGTCCATTGCCCATATCCTTAGAGGAGTTGTGCCAAGCGACTGGACAGGATGAATGTCTGCAGAAGGCGCTAGAAGCGGTGAAGACCAACAGATGGCATTCCCTCCGAAGTCAGGGGGCAACCCTCACTCCTGTGGCCAGGAAAGTGATAGAGAGCTTATACCAAGTAAGGCATGAACTCAGTGCAGATCCCAATGGGTGCCTGCTACGAGGTCACCGGTTGGTGATCCCGTCAACGCTGGTGGATCGAGTGGTTGGTCTAGCTCACGCTGGGCACCAAGGAATGGTGAAAACTAAAGGGCGGCTCAGAACAAAAGTCTGGTTTCCTCTGATGGATGACAAAGTGGAGCCGGTGGTGAGATCCTGTCCGTGGTGCCAAGTGACAGGCGAACCAAATCCCCTGGCACCTGTTGTGACAGAAAAGCGACCTGAAGATCCTTGGCTGAGGGCGAGTATGGATTTTGGAAGTCTACCGGATGGGAGACATTCCATGATGGTAATAGATGATTACTCAAAGTATCCAGAGGTACAGTTCCTGTCCTCCCTGAGCGCAGGAGAGGTTATTCCGAAACTGGAAAAAGTGATGGCCACCCATGGTCTAATCAATAAAATTAAGACGGACAATGGTCTGCCGTTTCAGGGACAGGAATTCGCGTCATACCTTATGTCTCTTGGAATTGTGCACAGAAAGATAACTCCGAAGTGGCCTCAAGCAAATGGAGAGGCAGAGCGATTCATGAGAACTTTGAACAAGGTGATCTGTATTGCAGTGGCCAATGGTGACTCTGTGGAACAGTCCATATATTCCTTCCTGAGGGATTATCGGCAGACCCCTTACACCACCACCGGTCGTGCTCCAGGACACCTATCTATGGGACGGGTGGTGAGTGATTCCATTCCCCATCACCCCCGATGGGCCCCAGCGGACGTGAATGAGAAAGCCGTGGACGAGAGAAGAAAAAGGGCTAATGAGCAAGCCAGCAAGCGGCGCAGAGCGGAGCATTCTCAACTCAAAGAAGGGGATCTGGTACTGGTACAAGACCAACATCCCGGCAGCAAATTCAGGTTGCCGTTCGAGAAAGACCCCTGGTATATTGTCAAGATTCGTGGCACGCAAGTCACAGTGAGGAGAGGTCTGGAACTACTCACAAGGAATGTGTCAGCATTTAAAAGATACCATGGATGTCCTCGCCGGGAGAGTAATTCTGTAGATGAATGCTCCTGTGACCGAGTGTGGGAAGAATGGTCGGAAGGTGGTCCTGAGTTGCTGGGAGCAGAGGGTGGAGAGGTCTCTACCCGATCTCCAGAAGTCAGACACGAGTCATTGGATTTTCCTGTGATCCCTGATGACAACAGTCAAGGGCGAGAAAGTCGCACTCAATATAGACTGAGAACAAACCCTGAACCGTCAAGCAGACTAAGGGACTATCACTGTTAAGAGGTCACCTCAGGGTGTGAAGTAATCTGTGTATTTGCCTGTGTCCAGCTGGATGTTATGACTGTTGAATTGTCTTATAAGACATTGTTGTTTAGTTTGGTTGGACTCTAATTTTGGGGCGGAATGTAGTATCGCTCCTCGCGATACTGGTTTGAGGGTGTGCTCATGTGGTCACGCATACGCGGGGCGAGTCGCAAGCTCTCCCCGCCTATGCCACTGAAGTGGTTTGGTCCACGTAGCGCGGGCCTGAGTTAATAAATAGCTGTGCGCATGCGTCCGGCGTCAGAGCCGAAACACACGAGCACTACATCAGATCACGCTCCGTGTGTGTGTGTTTTCTTGCGTCCTGAGCCACGCGGTCAGCGCGACCCCCGCAGCGCAAGTAGCGCGATCCTTACGGCGCTCTGTGCGCGACCCGTAATCCTGGTCTGTGCTAGTGACACTGATAGCACAGACATTACACTTATAAGAATTGCCAATACAAAATCTGAAATGGCACGTGGGTTTTTGGGTTTGTTCCCTTCCGGTTTTCCTTGAGTTCGAATGTCTTGACTATGAGGATTTGTGACATGGCTGCATTGTTGGAAATATCTGTGACCCTATATGTGAGATTTTTAACTGGGAATGTGTCCTCGTTTAGCACTTGGTGTGAGCCCATCGAATGGTTAGGGAAGGGAGCAGTGCTTTAAATGGGCCGCTACTGCCCGGTACGGAGTACCGGCACCTTTTTATTTTGAGAGGGAGAGTACCGGCACTTCTCAAGAGCGACGTAATACTTTTAATTTACTTTTAATTGGAGAGTACCGGCACCTCTCAGAAACAAGCAGGTACTCTACTACAGAGTACCTGCACTTCTATTTTTCCATCTCAAGCAATGGTGGAGAGACGGGGCACCGGACAGAGACTGTACCACATTCATTGATTATTGGCAAGACCACAGTCTATACAAAGAAAGAGGAAAAAGCCTCTTGTGATTGTTTTTGTGCCGGAAGGTATGCCTTCCGGCACAAAAATAATCATAACCGCAGCGCAGGCAGGCAGCGCAGGCACCCGTGCAGGAAGGTATGCCTTCCGGCACAAAAATAATCATAACTGCAGCGCCATGGTGCAAGGGTGCTGAGTTGGCGCATGGCAGCCAATTGTGTGCCAGCGCAGGGGAAAGCATAGGGATGCGTCATATTGTTGTAAATACGACGTATCCCTGTGCTTTTAAAATGACGCAGCTCGGCGCAGCAAAATGACTTGCGGCGCTGCGCTGTGTCATTTTGTTGTAAATAAGGCCCTCAATGTCTTGCTACAAAGTCTGTTCTTGCATGTGGCATCGTCTCCAGGCTATTTTTTTTTACTTTTTATAATGTCTATTTTTGTCCGATTTTTTAAAACTTGAGTTTGTTTATACATGTCTTTAAAATTATTGTCATATATGAAGAGTAATGTCTGAATTTATTTTTCTTATATTCATTTATGTGATGTAGTTTGAAAGTGTGTTTTATCCATTTTCTGTTAGGTGTTGTTTTCTATAGTCTTTGTATTTCATTTGACAGACACAACAGTTTGCTTTTTCTTGTTTTCTGTCTCCATTTCTTTATTTAACTCCACCTTCTTTTATGTGAAAGTTTAGCATGTTGACACAATGTTTTTCTCGTTTATATATTGCTTTTTAATCACTTATGTTCCCAAAAGCTATGCTAAACTATTCCCTTCTTTGTATATCTTTAAAGCTAGATAGATAGATAGACAGTTAGACAGACAGACAGACAGATAGATAGATAGATAGATAGATAGATTTACTGAAAAAAATAAAAGTGAAAGTAACATTATAGTTAGGTGAAAATGTCAGTTGTAATATAGCGTTTTGAACCCCCAAAAACACGGAAATTCACAATTTATACTTAACTGAAAAAAAATTGCGCCCTCGCCATCCACAGTGTTGCCATCCATGATGTCATTTCAGATGTCATCAGTGATGTTATCAATGATGTCATAGAACATTTCAAGAGTGATATAATATGTGAGGTGATAAGCAGTTAATTGCGAGGGCGCGAGTTATAGTTTCTTCTGTTAGCTATAACTTGGGAATTTCCCTGTATTTTTTAGTTTCAAATGTTACATTTTAACGGATATTTTCACCTAACTATAACCTCACTTTAACTTTTGTTTTTTTCAGTGAGTATCTAAGGTTTATTTTAATGTAAAATAAGATGTTATTACCATGCCAACTATAAAATCACTTTAGCCTTTGTTTTTATCAGTGAATTTCTGCTTTTTTTTAACTTAAAGTAAGATTTTATTACCATACATAACTATGGAAATGCCATTCCCGCACGGGCTTTGGCCATTCACAGTGTGGGGTTGGCGATAGGGCCTAGCATGCGGCCAGGCCCTGTGCCAAACCCCCTATGAGTGACCAAACCCCTGCTGAGCACGGCCTTGACCGTGCCTGCACCCAGCCCCCAACAGGCAGCCAAACCTCCACTGCACACGGTCCATTTAAAAAAAATATTTTCTCAATTTAAAGGGACAAATGCGAGAGTCTCTAGAGCCAGTATGTCCACCTGTTCTCCCTCGCGACTCTCTCGGGAACACAGGGGGCTGCGCTGGCTCCTGACAGACTCTCTGAAGGATCCCAGCACCCTAAAAAACACATTTTCTTTTAAATTTGACCACGAACGACCTCCCATAAAAGGGCTAAGGGGTCAGGTTATCCCTACCCTGGCCCTTTATACCTTAAATATTTTTAATTTTCAGGGCACAGGGACTGAGTCCTGGATTGCTGTAATGGCGGCCCCAATATTTTTGCTTGTGTTGCAGCCAGCCAATCAGAGCAAGGGGTCTCCTAGGTCTCATGGGAGCGTCTCGCTCCCGAGGGAGTGAGATGTCTGGCAGGAAAAAGACCCTTGCGGCCAATCAGATTACTCCATTATTTGAAGTTGTGTGCACGCAGGAATCTTGCAAGACTCTTTCGTACCTAACGGTACATATGTATATAAATATTGAACCTTAATTTCTCGAAAAGTTCTGACCAGATTTATGCCAGATCACATAAAGCACGTTTTCTGGGCCGAACGCCATGCATGGCCGAAGTTGGCAGAAAGCGGGAGGCCAAGCCCTGCAGCCAACCCCACTCAGTACAGGGCCGAAGTCTATGCACAGCCGGAGAGGCCATCCACTGGGGCTGGGCACAGAGCCAGGCCGAGGGGGGCTAGCATAGTTACATATGGTAATAAAATATTATGTTACGTTAAAAAAAACTGGAAATCCACTGAAAAAAACAAAGGTTAAAGTGACATTATAGTTAAGTATGGTAATAATATGTTACCCTGCATTAAAAAAACTTCAAAAGTTGTTTGAAAAAAACAAAGGTTAAAGTGACGTTATAGTTAGGTGAAATTGTCAGATTCAACATAATATTTTAAACAAACAAAAAATAAGTTATAGTGATTTCAAGTAACTATTTTGGGGAGGTTGGAGTGCCACTCCCATCTCCAGGGCTCCTAGAGGCCCCGATCCCCATCCTCCAGCTGTATTTAAAATGAAGCCGAGGAGGCATGCAGCCTCTCTCCCTAAGCGTCCAAGAGGCCCAGGGACCCCATCACCTGGTGCCACTTTGTTTTGGAGAGGCGGGCATCGGGCCTCCCTCTCCAAGCCGTAGGCCGGCTCCACAGACCCCATCCCACAGAGCCTGGTCAAGCAGTGTCCCGGGGACCCCATCCCTGGGACGCTGTGGTTCCCTGTCAGGTAAAGTGCAAACATACACACACACGTAGAAATGGGGCTTCGCAAATGAAATCGCTGTGATCTAGAGATGAAAAAACACAAAAGGGTTTTAATACTGCCCTCACCCACAGAGATCTGTGGCATGCTTCATCATAGGGCTGCTAACACACCTCCGCGCAGACCAACGCTGGAGGTGGAGCAATAGGGAGGGGAAGATAAAACAACGAATAATGAAACAGTGCGGGATCAGGTGAAAAAGGTGCAGAGAAGCAATTAAAACTGACCACGGGAACTCCAAATATATACTTTAATGATGGATTCCCTGGTCAGAGTAAAAGGTCATTCAAGGACCAGTGGATGGTGGTATGGTGGGCTGTAATGAACCCCCTACCCCTCCACTCTGCAAACTGTCGACATGTTTCAGCCGGCTAACGCAATTTCCCCGGCTTTCATCAGGACTAAAAATAGAAAGATCCCTTAGGTACTATCCCTACCTCCTCACTCGTGGGGTAGAGCGTAGACACAAATCTGATTGAATGCTCAGAATAGTGGAAGAGTAACTTGCTCCCCGTGGGAAACCTGTAAGTAAATAAACAAAATTACATGCATCAACATCTACAGTGAGGTGCCCTCAGTGTGAAAAATAGGTTGAGTAGGAGTGTAGAAAAAGTGGGTTTAACCCTCCAGATCAGACAAGCGATTCCCTGTGGGCAGAACAATTTAAAATTAGCCTCCTCTGAAATTTGTGAGGCTAAACGTCCCATGGGAGCGCTCCATACACGCTCGTTAAATGTATTTTACCCAGAGGGCATCATTGCTTTAACCAGAGACACGAGCATTCATTCGGCAAATCTTACCGAGTTTCATAAAAACAATACCCATCACCTCTGCTTTACTAATTCAGTGTACACCCCCACAACACTGTGTGGCGGGACAATGGCAGAGGAACAGGGTTTGGCGTTTGGAGAGGATGCAGTAGCACAGATTCTCGCAGGGCCATCAATGCTGGGCGACACGACCATTAATCAAGTCCTGACCCAGGGAGAAGGGTGGGGCACTTTGATTGAACTAAAGCGGTCACATGTAAAGGCAATTCTACATGGGGCGATATTGACAGAATATCTGAGGGGGAATTCCGCCTCTCGAGGTCTGATCGACTCCAATGAACCCCTTATCTTCTTAGAAGATGCAACATTCCGAAAAGATTGGGCCCTGATAGCCTGGAAATGTACGAGGGACTGGCTTATTTTGATCATAAATACAGCCAAAAGAACAGCAGATACCCTCTACATTAAAATCCAGGCTAGTGAACAGGGCCTCAAAGCAAACATTCTTTTGGCTACATACAAAAAGAAATTGGAAGAAGCCAATAACGAGGTAGGGGAATATAAAGACTATCTCCTAAGATCTAAGGTAGACAAACTTCAGAAAGACCTTAAAAATTCTCTAGAGAAAAGGTCTACCCCTACACCACGGAAGAATACATTCAGAAGAAATTGGAGGATATGAAGAAAGGCCCAAACAGGGAAGGCAGGAACTCAGCTAGAACGAGTACAAGCAGTGAGAACAGCGACTATGAGAGGAAACCACACAGAAGGGGAAGAGGGAGGGGTTTCTTTGGAGGGCCACGCCCCTCATTTAACCCTATGTACCCCAATTTCTCTGGTCAGAATTTTGGGTGGTCGCCCATGTATCAACAATTCCCACATATGCAGGGAGGCCAAACACCACATTTTCCGCAGATGCCGAATCCTTTTTTACAGAGAGGCAGAGGGAGAAGCAGGGGCAAGCAGAAGGGTACGACAGGAGTACAATGGGAGGACCTGGATCAGAGGGTGACCAGGAGCATGGCGAGGGATCCGTCACTGGGGACGAGCAGGGAGTGACCCTGGTGATGAACCTGACTGATACACCACTAACAGTCCCCCAGGAAGCACTTCTCAATAAGGGACTTGGGTTTGTCCCCACTAATACCCTAGATGTCTTTAGGATCCGCCAGGAACTGGCAGGATTCTTTCGCAACATTAGACTCAGGGTCTTTTTTGAAGATAAACCAGAGAATACTGAGGGGACAGGGAACACAAATTTTCGCCCGAAGTCCAAATTTACACCCCCCATTGCGACCCTCCCCATTGAAGTGGAAACATTCGAACTAGCAGTTATTCACGAAGTGGAAACTCTTGCGAGACAAGAAACACTTCCTTACAAGAATCTGACTAGACAAGAAAAAGAAGCCCTGGAACAACTGAGAAACAATCCGAACATCGTGATTAAACCGGCGGACAAGGGGGGAGCCATAGTGATCCAGAAGAAGGACACCTATGAGGCAGAATGTCTTAGGCTCCTCTCAGACGAGAGAAACTACAGCATGCTTCGCGGAGACCCAACCTCGGACATCAAGAAGCAGATAACCTCTGTGGTTGAGGAAGCGGTGGACAACGAATGGATCACTGTGAAAGAAGGGAGATTTTTGTGTCAGGAAGATCCAGTGACACCATATTTTTATACCCTCCCGAAGGTGCATAAACCGACGAGACCACCGCCAGGGAGGCCCATCGTATCCGGCATAGGTTCGATCCTGGAGCCCCTTTCACAATTTTGTGATTTGTTTCTGAAGCCGTTGGTACAGAACAGTACAGCTTACCTGAAGGACACCACGGATGTCCTCAATTTATTGAAGGACCTGAATTTTCATCCCAAGAGGGAGTTCCTGGATTAGATATAGAGTCCCTATACACAAACATACCCCAGAGAGAGACACTAAGAGTGGTGGAAGAGATACTCTTTAACCAAGACTGGGAGTTCTGCACCCGAGGCCATTCATTCAGCACCTCGCGGAGATAGCACTAACTAAGAACTTTTTTGAGTTTCAAGGCACGTACTATCTCCAAACCCATGGTACTTCCATGGGTAGCGTTTTTGCCCCCAGTTTGGCGGGACTTTATGTGGCGGCCTTTGAAGATCAGTACATCTACGCCCCCACCAGTTCCTGGAGAGGCAACATAAAAGTTTGGAGGCGCTACATCGATGACGTGCTTCTGATTTGGGAGGGGGATGCCCAGTCCATTAGAGATTTCTTGGATTGGTTGAACAACAGGAACCCCCTCTTGCACTTTACATCGACCATTACGACGGAGAGTCTACCCTTCTTGGATCTGGAGATCTTCCCTAGCGAAGGACGCCTACACACCAAGGTGTTCCATAAACCCACCGATAGGAACAGCCTCCTTCTTTTTGAGAGCTTCCACCCGAAGTCATTAAGGGACAACCTCCCGGTGGGGCAGTTCCTGCGCCTACGCAGGAACTGTTCCAACACAGGAGCCTTCAGAACAGAAGCCGACACACTGACGGAAAAACTACTGAAGAGAAAGTACCCACGCAAGACAGTCAAAAGAGCACGGAAGAGGGCGACCAACTGCAACCGTGAAGCACTTTTGGAAACAGTGGAGAAACCAACTACCAACAAGACAATCTGTGTGACCACTTTTAACACCGCGTCGAACAGCATCAAGAGGATCATTCTACGCAACTGGAGAATTCTTAACTCCAATGGTCTGCACCTAGAGAAACCCCTTTTCTCGTTCAAAAGAAGCCAAAACATAAGGGACCTACTGGTACATACCAGACCTAGGAATACATCGGCGAGACCCGTCGCCAGGATCGACCAGGAGAACACATGGGGACTCCCTCCAGTCACTGGACATACGAGATGCGGGAAATGTGACGTTTGTCATTTGACTGCAAACACGAAAACTGTGGACATCAGTCTGCACCACCCATGGGAACAAAGCAGGCATACTAACTGCAACTCGACCAACGTCATATATATGATCAAATGTCCGTGTGGTCTGATCTACATTGGAATGACAACACGCAGAGTGAAAGTAAGGATAATGGAACACAGATCCACCATCAGATGCCAAAGGACAACCACTCGCCTGACGACTCATTACAAAGAGAAAAAGCACACGGGCAATGATTTATTCTGGACAGTCCTGGATAAACCTAATATTACTGCAACTGCCCGTAACCCAGAAAACACTCTTCTTATAAGGGAGCAGAAATGGATATACAGGGTCCGTAGCCACATCAGTGGCTTGAACGATGATATACCCTCGAACACACTGAATAACTTGTGAGACACCTTCGGGGCCACGGTATGACCTGTTTGGCCACCTCCTTAGGGCTAGCGTACGGTATCTAAGGTACTCCTATGCAGGGACCATGTATGGGCAACACTTCATAACATTGTTTATACCCCCGTTCCCATGAAGTTGTCCCTTCTGAGACCACTTCTGTGTCAGGACAAACCAGGCTTAAGGACTATTCACACACCAAGGGTTATTGTGTATATTTAGAAATGGGCACTATATATATTTGTTTCTCTTCCCCTGGATGCATAACAAGTATGGTAGGGTGGCCATTACAACACTGTCATCCGGAACCTGATTTTAAACGATAAGGAGGGTGTGGATCATAATCATAGGCAAGGGTAGAGTCCACTCCGGGACCGATGCGTGCAGTAGATCCACTCATTCACAGCACATGCGCTCCTCTTCTTCCTTTTCCTGCAATATGGGGAAGTAGGTTAGCGGTCTGGGCCATTCCTTGCCCAGAACCAATCACCGATCGCGGACGTCAATCACGTGTTGACGCGCACCGGCTGAGTCAGGGGATATACCGGCTCCGGCCGCGCAGCATACAGCAGCTGCACGGCGCCGGGAGAGACAATGAGTCTGCGATAGCTCACCTTGACGAAGTATGTCCTTTCTTTCCAATCCCGCCCTGGGGGGCAGAGGGGGCATATTCTGGGATAAGCACTTAAGAGACGGACCGCGTCCCCACTATCTCTCGGGGCTCTGGTCTTACGGAGTATTCAACGTCTTTGGTCTCTGTACGTGGGGGTCACGGCTCCGACAGCTACACCGTGACAGTTAGTAGTCAATCAAAGGCATACCAACCTCATCTGTGAGATCCGCGTTTACAACCTGTTGAACAGTAACTGCCATATACAACCCTAATCTCTCTTTTTTTATCTCCATGTCTTCACAGCGTGTGACTATAGGGAGCTGTCCTCGCTCCCCCGCCAGTTCAAGCATTGTTTTTATGAAACTCAGTAAGATTTGCCGAATTAATGCTTGTGTCTCTGGTTAAAGCAATGATGCCCTCTTGGTAAAATACATTTAACGAGCGTGTATGGAGCACTCCCATGGGACGTTTAGCCTCACAAATTTCAGAGGAGGCTAATTTTAAATTGTTACGCCCACAGGGAATCGCTTGTCTGATCTGGAGGGTTAAAACCACTTTTTCTACACTCTTACTCAACTTATTTTCTCACTGAGAGCACCTCACTGTAGATGTTTATGTATGTAATTTTGTTTATTTACTTACAGGTTTCCCACGGGGAGCAAGTTACTCTTCCACTATTCTGAGCATTCAATCAGATTTGTGTCTACGCTCTACCCCACGAGTGAGGAGGTAGGGATAGTACCTAAGGGATCTTTCTATTTTTAGTCCTGATGAAAGCCGGGAAATTGCGTTAGCCGGCTGAAACATGTCAACAGTTTGCAGAGTGGAGGGGTAGGGGTTCATTACAGCCCACCATACCACCATCCACTGGTCCTTGAATGACCTTTTACTCTGACCAGGGAATCCATCATTAAAGTATATATTTGGAGTTCCCGTGGTCAGTTTTAATTGCTTCTCTGCACCTTTTTCACCTGATCCCGCACTGTTTCATTATTCGTTGTTTTGTCTTCCCCTCCCTATTGCTCCACCTCCAGCATTGGTCTGCGCGGAGGTGTGTTAGCAGCCCTATGATGAAGCATGCCACAGATCTCTGTGGGTGAGGGCAGTATTAAAACCCTTTTGTGTTTTTTCACCTCTAGATCACAGCGATTTCATTTGTGAAGCCCCATTTCTACGTGTGTGTGTAGGTTATTGTAGGAGGTCGAAGTGGGGCGAATTCCTCCTACCCCTTAACTACCGTGTGTGTAAAGTGCAAACATACCCTACTGACACTCTCTCAGGCAAGAGACACAGCTTTGCTCCCACCCAGGTGGCTCTTCCAAGCTAGGCTCTCCAAAGCAAAGAAAGAGCAGGCTCCTGCCAATACCCAGTATAGAGCGAGCAGGGAATGGGGGAGCCTTGGGTCTCCCCTTACAGCCTCCAAAGAAGGTGGTGTTGTGGGTGCCCCACTTCTTAACAAGATATTGCTGGTTTCTGTTGGCACCCACGGTGGGTGCCGACTGGGGAGACAGTAGGGCCCACAGGGTTCTTGGGGCTTCCTCCAAGGCACCCGCGGCCCAAGTGAGGCTGGTGTTTGTGCACCAGTGAAGGGTTGGGCACAGCACTGCACCCAACCCCACACTGCACATGACGATGAACATCTTAATTTACATTTCAAAAACCATTGAAATTCACTGAAAAAACCTAAGGTTAAAGTGACATTATAGTTAGGAATTCTAAATATATCTTACTTTACATTTTTTAAAAACCTTAGCAACTCACTGAAAAAAACAAGGTTAAAGAGAGGTTATAGTTAGGTGAAAATGCCAGTTGAAACATACTGTTTTAAATGACAAAATCACTGAAATTCACAGGTTACAGTTATGTTAGCTATTACTCGTGCCCTAGTGCATGGCGGGGCGCAAGTTAACTATATATATATATATCAGCATGTGAATCCCAAAGTATCCAGCCACAGCAGCGCAACACGAGGGCACAGACTCCAAGGCAGTGATGATGGCAAAGTGTCTTTATTTAAGTATCAATGTACAAAATGACGCGTTTCGGCTGCCAGACATGCGGCCTTGTTCACATAGTGCACTGCATGTGAAAGGGTGCTTTATATACATAGGTGGTGAGTAGTAGTCTTTTTACAGTGTTTAACATTTTACCACATGAGTTGGCACTTTTACTACAGTAAGCTACTTTACTGTAGTGATAGTTTACTGCTACAGTGTTTAACATTTTACCACATGAGTTGGCACTTTTACTACAGTAAGCTACTTTACTGTAGTGATAGTTTACTGCTGCAGGTGAGTCAGCAGTTAACCAGGCACTGTGCAGTATATCTACATGGAGATAGAAGACATCTGTAACGCTTGTGTGTGTGGGAAGGTATGAGCGTTAGAACGGCTGTGCATGTTGCAGAAGTTGCCTGTCTATGTGTTTTGTGGCGCCACTGCGTTCGCGATAAGGTTTCATGAGTCCTAAAACCGTGGAAATACGAGGCAAATGCGAAGATCACGGTAAGTGACCCGTGTGTGAATGGAGTGTCACAATGGTCTGGCGTGATCTAACTCAAAGAGGCTGAGTATAATTAGGCAGGCTAACTATTGCCAAGTGTACACTCATGTATTAGAGTATATCTGTTGCCGGGTGATCTGTCATACCTCAGTGAGTTATGCAGTTTGCGCTATATTTAATTAATATAAATTAAATTTAAGTTTAAAAAGCGCAGCGAGAAAATATATATATATATGCCAGCCATAATATGTTTCTTACCGCTTGGTGCCAGGTGTGGGAAAAAATGTTAAAAAGTCAACTGGTACTATTCATACGTGGGTGCTAATAGTGTGTAATGTGAAAGGAAGGGGAGTGTTAGGTTAAAAGAGTGAGACTATGTGTGAATACTAATTGGCAAAATTGGGCGGAGCAGTATGGTCCAATGTGTTAACTGGATATTCACACACAGGGTATATGTGTAATCAAGAAACTAAAATTATTTCAATTATTAACAAAGTCCACTTAACACAATCACGCGTGGCTTTTCATAGTAGTAGATTACAAATGACATGCTCAAATTAAAGTATATTAAGTCATATGCATACAAAACATAAGTTAATCAGTGTACTGAAAAAGAAGTTAGGTTATACAAAATTCATGGCACAACTGCACAAATAGTACAGGGTATCAGAGATGGGAGCCAAGGTTACAGACAGATGTGGTTCTGATTTATCTGAGATGTTTTAAATGGGTTCATGAATTTAGTTTGTTAGAATGGACACCATAGGCCTAAATGCTATTAGATGATATGGGATGTTTTAGTTTAAACATCATATGTGACTCCGTTTTATAGGAAGTTGTGCATATCCTCACTGATGTTCAGTCCTGCGGGGCACTTAGTATTAAATTCAATGATGTATTTGCTCTCTAGTTGTCGCAGGAGCTTCTCCCGGTTGCCACCCCTCATAAGTGCTGGTATGCAATCAATCACTGAGTAATGTAGATGGTTAAGGTTGTTACTATGCTTTTCCTTGAAATGTCTCGCTACAGGGTATGCTGAGTCATTGTTGACTATGGCCCTGAGATGTTGTAGGATGCGTTGGTGTACTGGTAGCTTAGTGCTGCCAATGTACCAAAGGTTGCATGAACAGACAAGCAGATAGATAGCAAACTCAGTCTTACATGTGAGGCGATGTTTAATGAATACATACATCTTCTCCTTTTCCAAAACGTTGTATTTTAGAAAATACCGAGCCCAACTCCATATGCGTGAAAACAGTGTATATTTAATTCAAAGGCAAACACGCCCGGCGCGTTTCGGAACAGCCGTTCCTTTCTCACGGGTCAATTTCAGTTTGTGAACACACAGTAAATAAAGTGATCACTGCACGTAATACAACATAAAAGTAGGACTACTGCATCACATCAGTACAAAAGGAGAAGAACATGGCAGCCATTACAGAGTGATACTCCTAAACATGGTTTGTTATTGTCACTTCACATACATTGTAAACCCACAATTCATAATAGGCTTAATACTGTCAATTGCATATAAATTCATGATATCATTGTTTTAAACAATATTCTCGAAAAATTCCATTTTAAATTGTACATGGAATTTTGAACACAACATTTGAAACTTTATTATTCAATTCCGCCCCAGTGAAAATACGTCTAAGTATATTGATTTTTTTCTAAGACCCTATGTTCAAGACTTACCAGCTTATGTCAGAGATACTGCAGACTTTTTAAGATTATTGGAGGAGATTGAGTGGGAACCTAATTGGTTATTGATGACACTAGATGTGAATAGCCTCTATACATGTATTCCACACATATTGGGTATAGAGGCTAGCAGGCATTTTTTGAAGACCCGTGATATGGTGTATTTGAAACATACTGAGATGCTTTTATCAATGATGCAAGCATGCTTGTCTAACAATTTTTTTCTATTTAATCATGTTGTCTATCGTCAGGCCCAGGGGACGGCGATGGGAACCTGCTTCGCCCCCAGCTACGCGGGTTTATACCTGGGCTGGTGGGAGGAGCAGGTGGCTATTAAGATCAAAGCTTTTTCCCAGTTCGTCGTCCTCTGGGTACGATATATAGACGACATATTCTGCATTTGGAAAGGTTCTACAACAGAAGCAGAGAAATTTGTGGGATCTTTGAATGTAAACGACTTAAATCTACAGTTTACTAGTACTATCCACTTGGATAAAATTGAATTTTTGGATGTGGGAAGTAAGGGTTGTTAACAACCAGTTGGAAAGTAAACTGTTTAGAAAAACAACAGCAGGCAATAGTCTGCTGCATGCAGATAGCTGCCATCCAAAAAACTTAATCAACAGCATACCCTATGGGGAGCTGTTGAGAGCCAAGAGGAATTGCAGCTCATTAAGTGATTTCAGTATTGAAAAAATGAATATGGTCACACGGTTTAGAGAGAGAGGTTATTCAAACAAAGTGATCAATCAAGCCTGTGATAAAATCAATTCAGTGGACAGAGCTGCTTTATTGAAAGTTGCAGCCAAAGTGGACACTCAAGATGAACCTATAAGGTTTATCACTACATAAAGTAATCAAGCCTGGGAAGTTAAGCGATGCCTTAAAAAATTCTGGGGCACTCTGGGCACTGACCCTGTTTTGAGAAAATATGTGGGGGATAGTCCAAATATTACTTTTAAAAAATGTACAGCATTGAGTGATACCCTGTGTAACAACCTTGATCAGACTAAAACGGGTATTCAACAGATAAAAAGATTTTTCACCTGCAGATCGTGCAAAGCTTGCAAGACCAGTAACAATATGAAACAAATAGTACTATCTGCAACACAAAAACCATTCATAATCAATAAGCATTTATCGTGCAAGTCTGATTATTGTGTGTATGCCCTTATATGTCCGTGTCCACTTATTTATATTGGCAGCACTATGCACCAGGTGAAGAAACGTGTCCTTGAGCACAGAAGGGCAATTGTCAATGAGGACAAACAGTATCCCATTGCTAGACATTTTAAAGAAGTTCACCATAAAGATGTCAATCTCTTGAAATATTGTGCACTGGATAGGATTCCCATTTCTGAGAGAGGAGGTAATGTCTTGTGGCTCATGGCCTCCTGGCCTGCCTGGATACGTTGGCACAGGCCTGGCTGCCATGATGACTTTTGCGCACGTTACTCTTGGCCGTTGTTCTGTCGCCCTCTGCTACTGCCAAGTTATTTTACAACTGTCTGCATTTTCTGTTTCTCACCTTTTCTCCTGTTCCCTTTGGGCTCAGTCTGAACAACAGTTACAAGGTCGAATAACACGTCCCTGGTTCTTACTGATTTGGCCCGTCCCTCGCACCTAGACATAACACCATGTACAGCTGCCATGGAGAAATTAGTGTGCTTTTAATAATGCGGTCGCCCGCTCTAGACACACTTGGAGACGACCTTTCCAGAGAGAAGAGCTGTGATTGTCTGCTGATGTAATTTTGCATCTAGAGACTGAGGTATGGGGGTTCGCTAGTCAAAACCCAGAGGTCTTCTATTTTCATAATAAACTGGCTTCCAGCACGGGGAGGGTGGTAATGTTAGTTAGACATATATCCACTGCTTTATGAGATGCTTTCCCCGTTCGTATTCTATGGAGTAGTAACTATGCTGATTATATTATTCATATGTATTATGCTATTAGTACTGACACGTGTACTGTATCTTAGAGCACGTAAGTTGAAATAAACATTTTAACCTATACAGTGTCTCTTCTTACGCATGTTGTGGACAGGTACGAGTGAGTGACGAAAGAGTGATCTTGCCTCTGCGAGTCCTGAGAGAGAGATACCGTGTTCTGGGTTGTCTAATCATTGGTACATTAGTGCTAATGGGACGCTAAGGCTAGTTGGGTTGGGGTTTTGGGTGCTAAGGTCTATGGTTGGCTCACCACTATATTCCGAGGTCCTATTATCCTGTGCATAGCTCTGTATGTGCAGAAACCCTATAACATGGCGCGACCAACGAGTGGGGCAGCTTACTTGCGAGATGCTTGAGTAGTACTTGTGCTTGTCCACAAACCCCTCACGTACGCTTCCGGAAGCGTGTGTGACGGCGATACCTCCTATATTGTAGATTTTGTAGGTTCTTTCAAGCTTGATGTTATTAAAAAAGGTTTTTTAAATATAACCCTTTTTGTGCTGCCTCGTGTAAGATTGTTGAATAGACCCGTTAGTAATGGCGGGTATAGACATAGCGGCGCATAGCCGCACAGCACTCCGGGATCACTTACGGGTGTATGGAGTGCCAGACGCGGGAGTTGAACTAGTCTTTGTGGTTCAAGCCGATCCGGCTTTCCACTTTGAAGTGTTCTACTCTTGGATCACTTTTCCAGCGGTGGACGCGAACGATAATCTGTTCCATGAATATGAACCCACCGTTGTTCCTGCTGTCTATAGACCTTATACTAATCTTGAAGTACCGCTCACGGCTTGGCAACACCGTGTTTGGTTTAATGGCGCCCTCCCACAACCGACTACCACGGTTCGTTTAGGCCCCTTATCAATTGAGGGGGCCACTTGGCCTGTTTTGGCCGGGTACACCCCACATCCGCGTTATATGACAATACCAGTCGCGGAACTGCGCACTATGTATGCGGCCTTGGTGCAGGTGCATCGAGCTTTAGTGCGATATGTTACAGGCAGCATCCATGGAGCCGCTCCTGGAGTTGCCGGCCAACCAGCTGCTGCAGGCGGAGTGACCATAAGTCCTGTCATGGTGAATTCGGTGATGGGCAAACGTCCACAAAATAAGGATGATTTTCCTTATTGGCTTGCAGAAAAGTTTGATCAGTTGGAGGCAGTTTTTCCACATACAACTCCAGTGGATAAACATCGTATTTTAACGATTAGTTTGCCAAAAGACTTAATTCCCGAGTTGACAGCATGTGACAACTGGGGTAAGGTATTCGCAGCAGTATATTCTAAATGTTTTGGTACTCCTTCCATGACGGTTCTCCCCTCTGTAATTAAAAAAGTACAGGACGAACATGGCCCTGAAGCGGCTGTGGAATTAGGGATGAGACTGGTGGGAGTGTTTGAAGTAGTAGCTGAGCTGATCCTTGCGAATGTCAAGGGCGATGCAGTGAACTTTCAAGTAGCTAACGCTTTGGCTCTGGTCCCAGAATTGGACAAGCCTCGCGAATTACCGAAAATTATTACCCAGGCTTACAAAACTATTGGTAGAAATAGCCTGGGTAATAAGCCTTTTGCAAAACAGCAAACACAATCGCAAACACAACAACAACAAACCAAATCTCAGTCTGAGAAAGATGAGAAACCAGTCTTCACTAAAAAGAGCTGGAGGCTGAAAAAACAGGGTAAGCAACAAAAGAAGCCGGGGTCGAGAGGCGCATCCCCGGTTTCAGTTTCTTCTGAACGCACTTATGATTTACGCGATAGAGCAAGAATTAAGTCACCGGATAGGTTTCAGATCCTTGATACGCGTTCTCCTCATTCTTCACAGGCACAGACTTCGTCACAGGCCGGTGGAGGAGACCGCCAGGATAGAGGAAGGGACCGTGAGGCCCCACAGGGACGAGACCAGCCTCGACAATAAGTCAGAGGAAAAGCGGAAGACGCTCAACGTTTTCGACCACAATTTCAGAAGAAGAAAGTTGCCGCTGTAACAGCGAAATATGCCACAGACGGTGAGAACGAGGCTCCTGAATTGGACGTGGGCAGTAACCCTCCTAGACAGCGCCGCGGAAGTTACCATAGTGCGGGAGGCGCTACGTCCTCATATGGAGGCGACAGCAACTGAAACATTCATTACTGTTGAAACAGCGGACACCAGAGTGGCACCCCCTGACAGACTATTTAATATTGTCATTCAAATTGAAGGTGATATACAGCGTGTAATTAAAGGGATTTTTTGGGAAAATCTGACCTCTTCATATGACATTTTGTTAGCAGAGGCGGATTGGCCACCCCCATTCGTTCTTGCTGCGCGTAAAGGGGAGGAGGTAATCCTTCCGAGCTTTTCTCGACATGTCCCAAAGGACAAAGCGGAGGCTCTTGCAGCAGAGTGGGCTGTGTCCCTGGCTCCAGCGTTATTCCGCAATCACGTGGGTTGGGACGAAGATTCTCCCCCCATGAAATACCTTTGCGGTCATTACCGCAGCCACAACCCCAATATCCCATAAAACGTGAAGCCAAAGGCCCCGTTTCCGAAATTCTGACTCAGTTGGAATATCAGGGAGTAATTGAACCCTGTGTATCACCTATGAACAATCCCCTTTTCGCGGTTTCTAAACCCGATGGATCGTACCGCTTAGTATTGGATTACCGGCATTTGAACTCGCATTGTCGGACCTTTGCGGTGCAAAACACCCATAGTTCTGCGCTTGTAGACAGTCTTGTTCGTAAAAAATACAAAACGACCCTTGACCTTTCAAATGGATTCTACACGCACAACTTAGCCCCGGAGAGTGGCCAATGGTGCGCTTTTACATCCGGTGGTAAAATGTTCAAATTCAGGCGTCTTCCTATGGGCTACAAAAATAGTCCAGGCGTGTTCGCCGCTCGTGTTGTCTCTTTGTTAGACGGCATTGATCCAGACGCCTGTTCGTACGTGGATGACATTTATCTGACAGACGACGAATTGTTTCCGCATCTAACTCGAGTAGACCGCATTATTCTTGAATTCGCGGTTCAAGGTTACAAAATTAACTTTGCCAAATCTCATATTGCTGAATTTACCGTTTTGTTCTTGGGCTATGAGCTCAACAATGAAGGTAAGGGTTTAGCCCCCATTTTCTGGAGAAATGTGCACTTCTGTGCCCTCCTACTAATCTGAAGAAACTTCAGTCTTTGCTGGGCTTTCTGAACTTCGGACGTACATATATTCCCGAATACGCCCAGCGTATCAAGCCACTGTATGCCTTGATACAACCTACTTTTTCGAAGTCTTGCTGGCTTCCGGAGCATACCTCCATTCTGCAGTCTTTGCAGACAGACCTTCTTGAGTCCAAATACCTTTTGACGCGTGATAACCACACAAACTTGGTGATTAGAATCATTCCAGGGGCCGTGGGTTTCACGTACTTAACCTTTAATGAAGGTGATACAGTACCCATCGCATACAAGTCACATCTGTACACCTCCGCAGAAATGCGGTTTTCATCTGTGGAGAAAGTTCTGACAGCAGTGCAAATGGCGATCCTGAAGGAGCGCGCACTGGCACAGGGAAAACGCATTTTGGTGGTAACACCATATCCTGCTCTAGAGGCAGTGACCAAAGCAAGTGTACCGAACTCTAAAGCTTTGCACCCCCGTTGGATTCAATGGGCAACATCTTTGACGTCTCCGGATGTCACTTTCATTTTTGACTCTTCTCTTCAGACTCAGGAGTTTTTACAGTATGAATTTTTTCATCCTCCTCCTTTGTCTTTATTGCCGCTTGAGGATTACGACTGTGTGATCTACACCGATGGTTCGGCACAACCGGCCACGGGGTCCAAGCATGCTTATTCAGCCGCATGTGCTATTGTTGCAGGTACGTTTGTGAACGGAAAGTTCAAATCCACTGTGGTGCATACACAGACACTCGGGGACAGTACCGCACAATTGGCCGAGTTGCGTGCATTGGTGCTTGCGCTTGAGTTTGTAAATCCTGATGTGACCACTTTAATAGTGTGCGATTCTTACTACTGTGTTCAATCATACAATGACAATCTGTTCTTTTGGTCGCAAAATGACTATAGAGACGCTAAAGGCAACACAATCAAGCATAAAATGCTTTGGGTTCGAGTGGCAGAATTACAACGACGTCTGCCACTCACGCAGGTGGTTCACACCCTAGGCCATCAGCGGGTGGGCGCACACGCTGTTGGTAACAGTCTGGCAGATGAAGCTGCCAGATCAGCAGTACTCACGTGTTCAGTAGCAGCAGTTACTAGATCCATGTCTAAAATAGACACTGATATCTTGGCAGCTATTGCTGCAACAAAAGAAGGAATGAATTACCCTAGAGGTTTCCCTTCCAAATATTCTTACCAGATAGGTCCCGATCAGGCTCCTTATGTAACAATACCTGACGTTGGTGATCGGCTGATCCCCAACGCGGACCGCAGACTTTCCTTGATGGCAGCGGCACACGAAGGCATGGCTTCGGCTCATGCTGGTGTGTCTGCGACAATTTCCATTTTGCAGCAGCGTTACTGGTGGCGTGGTTTATATAAAGATACACGTACTTATGTGCTTTCCTGTGACGTTTGTCAACAGATCAAGCCTTCCACGGTCACACGACCACCTCAGACCTCGCTTGGAATTTCAAACAGACCCTTTGGGTGTGTTTACTTGGATCACTGCGGTCCATTTTCTTCAGACACTGCCTATAAATATATCTTAGTGGCAGTGGACTCGTGCACACGGTTCATCTGGGTCTGGCCACAACGGAGTGCTGACGCTCGAAATGTCATCAGGGATTTGCGTGTCTTTGTGGGAATTTTTGCATGCGGCACCTTCCATTCTGACCAAGGTCCGGCGTTTGCCTCTAAGGCTTACAAGGACGCAATGGGCTCCTTGGGGGTGCGGGTGAAATTTTCGTCTCCGTATAGGCCTGAGGGCAACTCTATCGTTGAACGAATGAACCGTGACTTAAAGCAATCCTTGACAGCTAGAGTTATAGGTACTGGCAGGAACTGGCTGGCCCACTTGTATACCGTTCAGCGTGCACTTAATAATCTCCCTAGAAGGCCTCTGGGTGGGCGGACCCCTTACGAAATGCTCTTTGGCATACGAATGTTTGTGCCTGACCTTGATGGTCTAGACATGGCGGCGCAATCCGCCAAGTTTGATGTAGATAATCATTCTACTATGTTACAGGACTTACAAGAAGCCCGAGACAAACTTGCAATTGCACATTTGCCTTCAGCCACAGACCCTGCTCTGCAGATTCCGGTTGCCGGCTGGCTTCCGAAGATTGGTGACCTGGTACGGGAGAAGGTGGAGAACAAAAAGAATTCGGCCCTTCTTTTCGTGCACCGGTTCCAGTCCTGGGCTTGAAGGGAACACGTACAGTCATCTTACCACCGCTTCCCGGTCGCAAGGAAAACAGATACATCTCAGTGGAAAATGTCAAGCTACAACATCTGGCCGATCCTGAATAGTGTCACACCAGCGGTCTCTTGTCCTGCCATTTATCGGACATGTGTTCGAGGCACGCCTGCACGAACAGTCACTGATGTTACCATGGAGATGGTTGATTTGCCTGAAAATATATTTGAACCCCCTGCATCCCCCTGCATCGACGAGGACGAATATACTTATCCCGCCACAGAGTCGGTGGCACACCAACCAACAACGCCACTGAGCCCGACACGTTATTCCTTTGACTCGGATTCCAACTCATCAACGGTCCCGTCCAAGTTTAGTCTTTTTGTATCCTGGTTTAGAGACAATTTTTTGATTCCACCTTGGACATATATCTGGATGGTGCTTTTCTTGATTTTTTTGTTCATGTCCATTGGTTTTGTCACAGTGTTTTTTCTACTCATCAATGGTCACTATTTACCTGAACGCTCTGCTGTGAACAGTGTTGCTGGAACTTTGGCTCCACATTCCTCTTCACACATCATGAAGCGTGACCACACATTTGTGAACATTTCAGCGTTTCCAGTTGCTGATGGCATCGTATGGGATGCGGTAAACTTTCAAATCCATGGCCCGACGGAAATTATTAATGTACCAAATGTCCTTCGAGTCTCGATGGGTGATGTAGTAAAAAGTAATATTCATTCTGATGATTGGGATGTGCATGCCGTTGAAGCATTGTTTGCTGATTTAAAATATTATGCTTCCTTTAATGCTGAGGACTTGTATATGAATTCTGCGAATTATGCCGATTTGTATTGCTACCAGCATTGGGGCAATCATTTTCTCCACAAACCGAGTGCACTACGCAGCCCTGTTACTTACACCCAATGGGAACACTGCCCAAACCCCATACCAGGTAGCTCCCAGACTCTTCGAAATAAATTCACCTATTTTACTGATTTCAATCGATCGAACCCTGGGTCCTATTATTTTAAATTGAAAACCCCATTGACTCAAAAAATAATGTTGACCCACACCAAATTACTTTATTCGGGTTCCTTTTTGAGCGCCTTGGCGGTGGGTGGTTATGAGTATTGGAAAGACACAGTGGATTTAAAATCAATCTGGGGTTCAAAGCCATGGCAGGTGCAAGGCACCGAGGCCTTGCACCGCGCTTGCCTCATCCCAGCCCAAATTATGTTTTTAAATGCTTCCATTTATCAGACCACGTGTTGGGGGTTGGCTACCATTAAACAACTAAATGCGCCAGCCATCCCATCCTTGTCGAGTTCTCCAAATGATAGTTTGCGTTTTAATATGTCCCTTTTGAGGTTACAGGCTCAGTTCCAAAACAATTCCTTTAACGTTTCTGCACTGATACAGTCACCCTGGTTGGCATGGCCCATATCATCGAATGCATGCCAACTGCGTTTTCATGGCACAGTTCCTGGCTACATACAGGACAAGCCTGATCCAAGGTTTACTGAAACTCGTACTGTTACCACGTATTCAGTTGGTAAATTATGTAAACAATGGCTACAACATTCGTCTTTAGACTCTGTTAAGAAACATTTGTCCCTCCTATCAGGCACTATTGATTTGTCCGACTTTATCTTGGGACCTCGTGGTCCCCGACCGAAGAGATTCATTTATGAAGCGTATAATGAACTCTGGAAGCTGTCACAAATGGAAGCTGCTTCCCGTCTTAGGGAAATAGACCAAGCAAATTTGGAAAAGGTGCTTGCTGTTGTTGACAATAGTATAAATACCCTGTCTTCCCGCATTTACACATTAGAGAATATTGTATCCTCTGTTGTTGATATTGTACAAGATGATGTCTCTATGTTGTATCATGGTCAGAATCAATTGCGTTCAGTGATGCAGTTTGCCTGGACTTTGCAAACCCTTAAGTTAGGTAAAGTTCCTTGGAATTTGTTAAACACCACTGCCCTTTTTCTGCCTTTTAATTTGACTGACAAACAGCAGTTCATGTCCATGAAAGATGCATCTTACACTTTGTTACATATCGAGAAAGTGGATCCTTTACCATTCTCTGTAGCGGAACTAGATTCTGCGGTGTGGCTAGTTCATGGGGTTATAGCTTTACCTTTTTCCCTGTTTGAATTTAGCTCGTGCATGAAACATTATCCTGTAGGCCGTTTCCAGCCCTTGGGTAGTGCTTTCCTGCATGAACTTTGGTCCTTGCCTTTCATGTATAAATGCCTTAGAGACGGCAAGGAAGTGTTTCTCACGGGGGAGTCTTGTGATTCAACTGTGGGTCATTCGCTTATTTGTAAACATATTAAATTGCACGGGGCTTGTAGCGTTTCAGTTCCGAATCTTGCATGTGTGCTAAAGGGTATTCCTGCTCCTGCTATTTCTCCTACTTTTACTTTGCTTACTAACGGTAGCTATTTGCTTTTAAATAACGAGGACTGTTGTGGCCTACAGGCTGGCATTCCGTATATTGTTACGGTCTCACACAGAGTTGTCTGCTGCAAGAATGTGCTTTTTCCTCCCCCTCACGACATCGTTGATAACTCTATTTGGCCTTCCATTCCTACCATGGAGGCAGATTTCAATAAGTTGAGCAGAATAAAGGCCCTATTATTGAATGAGGAGGTTACGCTCACATCCGCCCGGGAGACATTCATTCTCCAGGTGGCGAGTACCCACAGTGAAATACAGGCCCTTATGAACACTGACCTCCCCCAACATTTTGGGGAGTTGATTCATCGTATTTTTAACGCATCAAACACTGAGGGTCTGGTGCACTTTTTTAAGATTGTGGGGTCTGGCCTGGTGTCCACCTTCCAAACTATTTTCGGTGTGATACCGGCGTTCATACATTCTATTTTTTCTAGCGTCTTTGGTGGTTTCCCATTAATCCTCGCTTTGGCGGCTGGTGTCTTGCTGTTGGTCTGTTTTCTGCGCAATGGCTGCACACCACTGGGCCCTTCTCGATCCCGAACGCCTCCAGCTGCTCCGTGAGCGACTTCTGGTTGGCTTCGATGTTCTGCCCTTGGCAACTATCAGTGTGTCCTACACCCTTTCTTTTCGCTTTGCGTATTTCACTTGCGTGCAACCTGTGATGTCTTGCATCCGCTGTCCGTTCACATGGACCATGGATTATTGCCTCTCCAATTCGTCATTGTCTGTTCCGGATTTTGTTCAGTTGGTGGGTCCCTTAGAGGCCCATGAACGGGACTGTTCCGTTGCTGGCTTTATGATGCGTGCGGCTGCACTGGGGATTTTGGCACAATGGGATATCTGGGCGGCTGCTCAGAATCTCCTACAACAAAGTTATATTGAATATCACGCAAGCTGTCCCGCATTGCTTTTGGATGCTCCATCCTCTGAGGAACATTCCTGCAGCTTTGACCTGTTGGACTGGATGGCGTCTACGTTTTTGGACGATTCCAATGATGTCCTCTTGGACGGTATAGCATTTTTCTGCTCTTCCACGTTTTTGGATTGATTGATTTGCCGTTCACTGTCGGTGGACTGCCTCAGTTCTGCTCAGGTGTTTGGAACTCTGTCTTCGTTTTCGTCTTGGCCGATGGACTGTCCAGGGGAGGGTGTCTTGTGGCTCATGGCCTCCTGGCCTGCCTGGATACGTTGGCACAGGCCTGGCTGCCATGATGACTTTTGCGCACGTTACTCTTGGCCGTTGTTCTGTCGCCCTCTGCTACTGCCAAGTTATTTTACAACTGTCTGCATTTTCTGTTTCTCACCTTTTCTCCTGTTCCCTTTGGGCTCAGTCTGAACAACAGTTACAAGGTCGAATAACACGTCCCTGGTTCTTACTGATTTGGCCCGTCCCTCGCACCTAGACATAACACCATGTACAGCTGCCATGGAGAAATTAGTGTGCTTTTAATAATGCGGTCGCCCGCTCTAGACACACTTGGAGACGACCTTTCCAGAGAGAAGAGCTGTGATTGTCTGCTGATGTAATTTTGCATCTAGAGACTGAGGTATGGGGGTTCGCTAGTCAAAACCCAGAGGTCTTCTATTTTCATAATAAACTGGCTTCCAGCACGGGGAGGGTGGTAATGTTAGTTAGACATATATCCACTGCTTTATGAGATGCTTTCCCCGTTCGTATTCTATGGAGTAGTAACTATGCTGATTATATTATTCATATGTATTATGCTATTAGTACTGACACGTGTACTGTATCTTAGAGCACGTAAGTTGAAATAAACATTTTAACCTATACAGTGTCTCTTCTTACGCATGTTGTGGACAGGTACGAGTGAGTGACGAAAGAGTGTTCTTGCCTCTGCGAGTCCTGAGAGAGAGATACTGTGTTCTGGGTTGTCTAATCATTGGTACATTAGTGCTAATGGGACGCTAAGGCTAGTTGGGTTGGGGTTTTGGGTGCTAAGGTCTATGGTTGGCTCACCACTATATTCCGAGGTCCTATTATCCTGTGCATAGCTCTGTATGTGCAGAAACCCTATAACAGTAATAGACTTAAAGAACTTAGAAGATTAGAATCAAAAATGATTATTAAATACGAGACTGTGTGCCCCATGGGATTGAACAAAGATGAAGAGTTGTCTGTACATTTGGGTTGAGATAAGGTTTAGATTTAGCGCGCTGCCTCCTGTTGTAGTTTGAATTTTAATCGTTTTTATATGTGTTCACTGATCGTTATATTTGTATTTTATTGTAGGAGATGAAGACATCATCATCATATGATGAAGAAAAAAGCAGAGAGACTAAAATATTGAGACTGATGCATGGTTTAGTTGCAATATGATTTTAGATTGTAGGATTTAAGATGCCTTTATAGTTATATAGAATTTTAAGAACAAAGCTATTTAGCCCACTGGGACTGAATTAGAATACCAGGTCAATATGGTCATTTAAGAACAAAGCTGTTCAGCCCACTGGGGCTGAATTGTAATAATAGGCCAATGTGGTTATCTAATTAGCTCTGTGTAACTATGAAACAGTATATTGGCATTTTACTCACAGGTTAGTCATATGTAAGGTCAAGGTGCATGCCCACTGGGGCGGAATTGAATAATAAAGTTTCAAATGTTGTGTTCAAAATTCCATGTACAATTTAAAATGGAATTTTTCGAGAATATTGTTTAAAACAATGATATCATGAATTTATATGCAATTGACAGTATTAAGCCTATTATGAATTGTGGGTTTACAATGTATGTGAAGTGGCAATAACAAACCATGTTTAGGAGTAACACTCTGTAATGGCTGCCATGTTCTTCTCCTTTTGTACTGATGTGATGCAGTAGTCCTACTTTTATGTTGTATTACGTGCAGTGATCACTTTATTTACTGTGTGTTCACAAACTGAAATTGACCCGTGAGAAAGGAACGGCTGTTCCGAAACGCGTCAGGCGTGTTTGCCTTTGAATTAAATATACACTGTTTTCACGCATATGCAGTTGGGCTCGGTATTTTCTAAAATACAACGTTTTGGAAAAGGAGAAGTTGTGTGGAGGTTCGCTACCTCGCCAGAGCCCGCCGCCGATTGTGGCAGAGCGTTCGTGAAATGTTTGGTTGGATATATACATATATATATACGTGTATATATATACATAGATGACCTGTTCTTGATCTGGGATGGGCCGCTACAGCTGGCGCTCGAATTCATTCAAATAATGGGGTAACCCAATGATCGTCACCAGACCTGGGTACAATGCGGGAATGAAAAAGTGGTCCGTGACAGCTATTTAGAGGAGAGATGAATCACAATCTGTCTGCGGTTTGTTATAAAGGTAACCAACACTGATTATTAATATCATATAACGAAATAAATGTTTTCTTAAATGCATACAGTTAATGTAAGGAGCACTATGTCAGAGAGACAACTACATACCAAGAAACCAATGTAGAACATGCAGTTAATGTCAAAAAAGAGAGAAAAGAGCGCCAAAAAATGTTCAATAGCAGTATATTTATTCCATATACTTAAGAGCACTTTATGCATTTGCAGTCGTAGTAATGTTGCAAGGAAGGAAGGAAGGGTTTGGGATGGTTGTGCTTGTGGTGGAGAGGGGTGGGTAGAAGTCACTGGTTAAAGAATACACATTATTTCAATCATTGCGAAATAAGACTGGTAAAGAAGACCAGTAGACAGAACCTGTCCTTGCCAATTCTTTAGATCACAGTTATACAGTATAATAAAGCATTAATGCAACGTCAAGCAATGGGGGGGAGGAAGAGAAAGGTACAGGTCCAATGTGAGTGGATGGCGTCGACGTTTCGACTCGGCTAACGCATAGAGGGTGACTTGTACCTCCGCTGCGAGTCTTCTTCAGGATGAAAAGGGGGGCGGGGGGCAACCTAATCCCGGTGCCACATTGGCATCTCAGGTTTTGCACTGAAGGATGAGTGTCTAGCAGTCCAATCAGAGCTTTCCAAAGGAGTGAGCTGAATTCCACTCGTGAGGGCCCAACTAGTGAAGCCCTCACCGGTATTTAAAACCGTGAATACATTATCCAATGGTCATCTGACGTCTGAATTAATCTGGTATGTCAAGACCTTGAAAGAAATTACGGGCGCCGCACGCCTCGAAACGGCCTCCTGCCAAGTTCAAGTGCAAACAACCTAAATCTTAGTTTCACTCATAAGATCAGCAAGGATTACTGTGAATTCCTGGATGTGAGTATACAGATCATTGATAACAAAATCAGCACGAGGCTGTTTAGAAAAGAAACAGCAGGCAATACAATCTTACATGCCTCCAGTAATCACCCCACACCATTAATCCGCAGTATCCCTTACGGCGAGTTCTTACGAGTTTGTCGTAATTGCAGTACCACAGACAACTATGTCAAGGAACAAACACTGATGGAAGATAGGTTCAAACAGAGGGGCTACAGTGACAAAGTGCTTGCGGAAGCTAAGAAAAAGATTACAGGCAAGACACAGAATGAGTTACTATTTAAGAACAGCCCAGAAGGACACAGGGCTAATAATCAGGTACCTAGAATGATCACTACGTACAGTAATGGCTCGCATAGATTGCGGAGAGCTATGAAGGCACATTGGAGCCTATTAGAAGCTGATCCCATTATTGGAAAACATATAGGTCTCACACCGAAAGTAACTTACAGAAAATCTAGGTCAATAAAAGATCGTTTGGTCCACAGTTACCTGCAAGAAGAGGCCCCAGTCAGTTGGTTGAGTCCAGCCAAAGGTTTTGTGACTTGCAATTGTTGCAAAGCCTGCAGGAACAGTAGAAGTCGGAAGACATATGACACAGATCTAGGAACTGTAAAAACAATCACGAAATTCATCACATGCACCAGTGATTTTGTTATTTATGTCTTAGAATGCCCCTGCGGTTATAAATACGTAGGCAGTACGAAGTTACAGTTGAAAGTCCGTATTCTACAGCCCTTGCGAGCAATTTATTTTCTAATAAAGATTTCAATTATCCCACAGCCAGACATTTTGCGGAAAAACATAATTGTTACAACAGATTGTTACAATTCTATGGAATAGATAGAATAATGCCACACCAAAGGGGCTGAGACAGAGAAAAACGTCTCCGTGTACTGGAGTCGAGATACATCATTGACCTTAATACAAAAACTCCCAATGGATTAAATAGTGGAGAAGAATTAGCTACCCACATAGGAGTCTAGGGTCTGGGACCTATTGTGCTAAGGCTACCTATCAGTAAGTTTTTATTGTAGTATCACTGATTTTAAGTAGGGAATAACTAATCAATTGCCGTGCACAAGGAGAAATGGGTTGTTATAACAGAGTCTTGTTATTGCGTGTATTATATGCCTTCCTTGTTAATTAGATCACTGTTTCAAATCCAGGGATTTTCCCGGAACATTCATCTTTGTTGCATGAAAGGCATTTGTGATATGTATTTCCTCTTTCTATTTACACTTTCACTTTTATTTTGATTATCACATTTAATTTCCCAATTTCTCACAGTATCACGTATTAGTGATCAATTATAGATATTTGCACCACAGTATGCTCTTTCCTTAACAGAGTTTCACATTTCATTGGAAATATGGGGTACAGTACCCGAAAGCAAACCTGAGCAAACACTAAAATTGGACACAGTCGCTGTATTTATCCATATATAGTCTTGCAAATTGATTGTGAAGATGGGGTACAGTACCCGAGAGCTAACTCATTTATTGCTGCATCCACATAACTAGCAAGGCAATCGACGGCACAGTGTGTTTTAATTGCTATCGCAAAATAATGCATAACTATAACGTTACGTGTTCTTTGCCACGGTTTTGCTCATGGTTTCCTTATTGTCCAAGCATAATGAGAACACACGGCTCTTATGAACCACAGTGCGGTCCCGCCATTGTTCAAAAAACTTTATTGAAATCGGGAACGTTGCCGACACAACTAGGGGTTACGGCAACAGCCGAGAATGCAATGGTTCTAATGTACAAATAATGTTGCATTACGCAACGTCCCGGGATTGTTCAAATATCTTTATTGAATACTGGAACGCTAACACAACAACAAACATGTGTCACGGCAACAGCCGATCATCAAATGGTTGTAAAACGCAAACATTGCCGCATAATGGTGTATAAATACATTTCATGAATATGGATTATCATTGACATATATCTCAAATATCAGTGAGGGTTGTTGTAAGAACATTAAGCAGTATGTATAGTGTTTTCTCACTTTCTATGGCCATAGAGTGTATTTCTAAGGGAATTTGCACTGTCACTTTACTCGAAAAAGGCTAATGCCGAAACACGTCGTCTTGGTGCACAATAAAAGATTGTGCAAAGTCCCCTGGTGTGCCGCTTTGTTTTTCCTCTGGAATGCCGGAGGAGATTACGTGGTGATTAATTAAGACGGCGGCTGCCGCCATAGCAGGCACCGACACCGTTGGAGGGTGAACTGCGTAACACAGCAGCAGAGAGCAATATATATATATATATATATATATATATATATACATATATATATATATATATATATATATATATATATATATATTCACTGAGAAAAACAAAGGTTAAAGTAAAGTTATAGTTAGGTGAATTTGTCAATGACAACATTAATGTTTTCAACTAAAATAACACAGAAATTCACCAGTTATAGTTAGCAACACAACTATAACTTGCGCTCCTACCATGCATTCCTTATGACCTCACATATGACATCACTCATGACATGTTTTATGGCATCATTTATGACATCACTGATGAAATCTCAAATGAGATCATTGACGACATCACTGATGGCCCGAGGTCTAGCCTCATTTTATAGGGGAAAGGGGGGTACGCGTTCCCCCTCCCCATGCTGAAATTTTCCCCATGAACCCAAGGCCTATCATTGTGCAGGGGGAGGGGGGCATGTGCCCCCCCAGGCCGATTTCTGCCTTGGGTACCCCATCCCCTGGGGCCTGGTAACATTGTGCAGGGGGAGGGGGGCACGCGGCCCCCCTCCCTGGGCCGATTTCAGCCCAGGGGACCCCATCCCCCGGAGCCCTCAACTTAAAGGTGGGTGCCCTGGTGCCCAACCAAGGCCATCCACCATACTGTCATTGGGGGCTACGGGGGGAGCACCAAGGCCCCCGCGGCCCCAGTCGGCTCACCACATACAGCCAGAGCCGGCATTCCTCCTGCCCGCAGGAATCAGCTAATAATTCTGCTCCAGGAGCAATCTTTTCTTCTGTTTCCGTGCCCGCCTCAGTGTGGGCCAGGAAACAGATGAAAAGTCCACTCCTAGCGGGTAGGAGCATTTTTAAAGCTCCGGCCTGCTGGGAGCGGACTTGGTGTTTGCTCCCACATGGCGGGAGGTTTGAAAATGCTCCCACCAAGAAAGAAAGAAAGAAAGAAATACAAAGTACTCACCAAACCCAACTGTATCATGCAACACAAGCCCAAATTCTCTGCAATTATCTGGAACGCTTGTTCTTTGATTAAATCCACAATATTAAAACAAATACTGACAAGGTGCAAGCACCCAGCAAGACCCAAAAGCCACAGCCTCTCCCTGCTGCTTGGCTCTATTCATTTGCCACATTCTCCAGAGAAAACATCTTAGATATCAAAGCTGCTGAAGGGCTTTCCTGCACCCCACCTGGTCTTCCACCTCCTATTGCTGCACATCCTTCCAAAGCAATAGTTGCATACTTCTAATGCATCACTGACAAGTCTGTCCAGGAGGGTACATTCCACCCAGGATTCAAAACTGCATTCAGCACCTGCTGATAAGGAATACCTCTTCACCCAGACATCCCAGGTAGCTTCTGCCTATGATCTATCTGCTCATGGTCGGCAAAGGGATTGAGTGGATTTACGAGCAAACAATTGCAAACGCTGATTGTAAAAATTCAGCTTAATGGCACTCATCAGTCAGGCTTCAGGCAAGGTCATGGGGCTGCCTTAGTCCTACGAGGCATGTTTGATCAATTCTCAAAGAGCCTGAACAAGGACAAGCAGTGATCTTTGTGCTTCCAGGCCTTTCTGCTGCTTTTGACACTGTGAACACCAACTTCTCAGGAGGAGACCTAAATAACGGTGTGAAATCTCCAACCTGCTCTCACCTGGCCTCCGGCATTGGTCACCAACAGATCACAGCAGGAGAAACTATGCTACTGTGCTAAGCCTTCTAATGCCAACCCTATATTGTAGGTTTCTCATGGCTCCTCTGTATCTACTCCCCCTTCAATAAATATTTCAGATTGCTCACCAAAAGAACCAGGATCTTTCAGCTTGAACATCTGACGAGACTCAGCTCTAAGTCTGTACAAGACACTTCAGCTGACCTTAGAGAAGGCCAAAGTCCTTTCTTATCGTTAGACTGTTGTGGTACCCCAATCCCTTTGAGGTCACACATGGTAGATTTCTTGAGCCCTGCATGAAAATTATTACCTTTTGAGAGAGAAAAGAAAAACTGCCAGGATTGGCAAAGGGAGACAAAGTGATGCGTAGAGACTTAACCACATTAATAGATTATTGGCAAGACACCAATCCATATTAAAAGAACATTACATTGCATATTTTGCCTCTCACCCGTCACCCCTAGTTTTGGTCTTGTGGAGTTGGGATTTTAGGAGTCATATAAGCAACAAAGAGGTTGAGTGGGAGGCAATATTCACCCCAAACAATATCATAATCACAGACCTATAGTAAAGCGAGCCTATATTACCTTGAAAAATTGTTGAATCCATTCAGCATATCTTTTCATAAGGACGTCCAAGACTCTTTCATCAACGGCAGCGCGCTTCATCATTGGGTTCCCTTCTCATTCAGAACACACATTACATATCTGTACAATTGGGCTCCAATCGAAAAGGAGTTCTTTCTGAACCTTGTTTCAATGCATGAGTAGGTGGATTTGTTAGCAATGTGGGTGGGATCCAGTGAGTAAAAATAGAATTGTCTCTAGGCCAACCTATCAGTCCTTTATTCAGGTAGCCCTGGCAAGGTTAAAAAAGAATATGGGACGTAAGGGGTGGTTAATCACTCTGTCAACTGGTCGACATGTTTCAGCCACTGCTAGCAGCCCAGAGCGGGACTGTGGTCTTTTTCAGGATTTATTGATCCCCTAAATCTAGCCCTTCCTTCTATGACTCAATCCCTAAGAGTATGTAGGGTAAGGCAAACAAAGAACAACAGTAAAAAGAATACTTATGGTTACACTTTTTCCACTGTAAATTAAATTTGGAGTGCTCTAAGACAAAGAGTTCGATCACATTTAAAATGGCACAGTCACATCCAATAGTCAGTAAGTCTACATGTATATGTATGGTATTGCTACAAAAAGCATCATGCACCTATGTAATTTTCTGCAAACTACTTGCAGAATGAAATAACCCCCCCCCACACACAAACGTGTACGTACAGAGAACAATGTTTCTTTCTCACCCTGTCAATTAAAGGGTCAACACCTCATCAGTGCAAGGAGGTGATTGTACCCCTCTGTAAGTGACACACTGTAATTGGACACAAATGAATGTATTATAGTTTGATTCATATTTGAGATAATCGTCATGTTTTCCTATTACAAATGTGGAGTATCCCTGTTGTTCCCTCTATCTGATGGATTAAGATAAGGTGGTATCTTATGAGATGAGGTATTTCATTCTTAAGCCTAAAAATAAATAGGAATGCCCTTGCGTAAAAAAATCATCTGCAAAACGGGCTATTTCAAATTCGTCATAACACTAAACAATTCATTAATATATTGTCACTTTAATTAAAATATATGAAGCATCTTTGTTCTATGAATATTAAAAACGATTCCATTCAGGGTCACAATCTCCAAGTGAAAATAAATTGAGAAATGTACATTGTTTTTACAAGCAATTGCTTCACCCCTTCATAAATATTTCTGCCCACCCAAGTTATTTAATGTACGACTTGTCTGAAATGATGTGTCGTTCTTCCTTAAAACGCTTTTAAATCTTCTAAAGCATACAGCTGAAGCCAGGTTATTCACATCTTTACATTTCAGTAATTGATACCAGCCTTAGTTATTAAAATTGATGTTCAAATCCAAGCCACAGCTCTTTAAACACCGAGAGGTGCATGTAGTTATTTCTCAAAAGCAAGTCAAGAAAAATGGCTCACACTGACACAGGTTGGGCACGTAGTTTGTGACATTTCTGAACTAACCAATCAAAATGAATTTATGGTGGATTTTTCTAAGCTGAAGAGGACATTATACATAACTCACTATGAATTTACTTTTGTGTTGAAGCTCCATACCCTGGAGTGTCACTTGGCCCATGGGGACATTGTCGTCATCTTTAAGTTAGCATGAGCATGCTGCAGCTTGCCCGCTGCTTTGCGCACGTTACTACACAACCTTGTTTTTGTAACAATTTCTATCGCTATTTTCACATGAGAACTTATCGCTGTCCTTCACTCTCTGCAGGTTCCTTGGATCTAGTCTGAACATTGTGAGCAAGGTTGATAAACAATGCCCCTTGTTATTTTGTTCTGGTCAGGCCTTAGCACCTAGACAAAACATACTGATGCAGCTGTTGTTTGGGACAACGTACTTTGGTCTTATTGGAATACATGAATAGGTAGGACACACTTGGAGAGGAACCTTTCCAGGGAGAAGAGCGAGACATCACCTATGAGGTAGATTTACTCTCTATAGGCTAAGGTATGGGGTCTGCTGACAAAGCCCAGAGATCTTCTAATATATAATAATACTGCTTCTTAGCAAGGGGAGGGAGGTTAGGCTCTATTGTCTTTTCTCTATTGTCTTTTCATGATGACATCTCCCTTCATGATATATGGACTAGCTGGTATGTTGAATGTATTTGTACTATGCATTTTCTGTTTGTTGTGGCTCGTATATTGCATGTTAGGGCACGTTAGTTAAAATAAATATTTTAAACTGTTTCGTGTCTCTGTCAGATCTTATTGTGGACAAGTACACGAGCGAAAGAGTGTGTCTTGTTACTGCGATTCCTGAGAGATCTGGGAGAGTTGTGTTCTGGGGTGTCTAATCACTTGTTTCTCTGTGTGAGTGAGTAAGAGAGCAAGTGAGACACTATAGCTAGTCGGTCCTGGGCTCATGGGTACTTAGGTGGTAGGATGACTCAGTCCCTATACACCAAGGTCCTATAATCCTGTGTATAGTTCTGTTTTTGGGCAAAATCCCTGCAACAGGAGCTCATCACAAAAAATAAGTCTGCTCTCTTTCCACAAGGCTTTAAGATATACCTCTTCAAATCACACATGTATTGCTAAATCTTACTATGAGCAGCTCTGCTGAATTGTGATTGTCGAACTGTGTTATGAAGCCATGCAGGTCCTATGCCCTGCGTTAAAGCAGCTCTTGAAAGTTTTGGTAATCCATCCTGCTATGCGTGTGGTGAGTTGTGCTTGAACAGTTTTTAAAATAAGTAAATAAAATAATGCTTTATCTGTCTTTCATGTATTTGTAATAAAAAATCATTTACAATGCTAGAAGGCCTTCAGATCAGCCCTCCTCAGACATTTAGGGGCCTATTACGATGTAGGGCGGATCACCACTGACAGGCTGTTGGTGGCGGTCCGTCCGACAATCGGACTCAGCTGTCCGATCTCCGCATTATGATGCGGTCGGTCAGACCGCTGCAACCTGGGGGAAGGACCAACGCCTCCGGCAGGATCAGAGATCCCGTTGGGGCTTTGGTCGGGCAGATAATCCCCAAATGGCGGCAGTGCCTGCACAGGCACCGCCGTCGGAATTATGATGTCCGTTTCCGACAGCCTTTCCATGTCGGCCTTTCCGACATGGAAAGGCTGATGGAAAGTGACATTGGGGGCCCCTAGCAGGGCCCATCCCCCCGCCGCCTCCGCTATGAGGCCTGGGGGGCACCTGTGGTGCCCCCCAAACATCCATGCATCGTGTGGTAGGCACTGCATGATGCCTGCCACACGGTGCATGGATGTTATAAAAGTGTATTTTTTCAACTGCGGCTTGAGCTGCAGCCCGCAGCACAAGCCACAATAGAAAAAATACACTTTCCGACTGCCGTGAAGGTGGTCGCATAGTAATAATGGAAGTTGGACCGCTGACTCCTTGTCGAGCAGTACCTATTCCGCTATGATGTCGGCCGGACACTTGTCCGACCGACATCGTAATGGGCCCCTATATCTGTTTGAGTGTCATTCACATTCCTTTGCCGCCCATACTGAGATACGCGAGGACCTGATTTGCAATTTAGTTGTTACGGAAACCATCTGATTTCTTTAGAAAGTGCTCAATCCAGATCAGAATGCACTGGTGGAATTTTTCCCCCCAAACTATTCCTAAAATGGGGTGGGGTGAACTGGAGTGGGGTAGATTGGAGAGGGGTGGATTGCATTGAGGTGTGGTGGATTTGAGTGGGGTGGAATTGTTGGAGTGGGGTGGATTGGAGTGTGGTGGAATAGAGTGAGGTGGAATGGAGTGGGGTGAATGGAGTGGGGTTAATTGGAGTGGGGTGGATTGAACTGGCATAGGGTGGATTGATTAGAGTGAGGTGGATTGCATTGAGTGAGGTGGATTGGATCGGGGTGGGATGGATTTGATAGGGTGAACTGGATTGGGGTGGGGTAGGGGGATTGGATTGATGTGGATTATATTGGGGTGGGGTGGATTGGAGTTGGGTAGATTGGATTTGGCTGGATTGGATTGAAGTGGGGTGGACTGGATTGGGGTGAGGTGAGGTGGATTGGAGTGGGGTGGATTGGAGTGGGGCGGATTGTTTTGGATTGAAGTGAGACAGATTGGAGCGAGGCAGATTGTTTTAGATTGAGGTGGGGCTGGTTGGAGTGGGGCAGATTGTTTTGGATTGGAGTGGTGCAGAATGTTTTGGGTTGGAGTGCAGCAGATTGGAGTGGGGCAGATTGTTTTTGATTGGGGTGGGGCAGATTGTTATGGATTGAAGTGGGGCAAATTGGAGTTGGGCAGATTGCTTGGGTGGATTGGAGAGGGAGCGAGGTTGCTTGGATTGGAATGGGGTAGTTTGGATTGGGGTGGATTGCATTGGTGTGGGGGATGGGATTGGATTGGAGTGGGGTGGGGTGAGGTGGATTGTGGTGGATTGGAGTGGTGTGAATTTGAATGTAGTGGGTGGATTGGGTTGAGGTGGATTGGATTGAAGTGCGGGGGACTGGGGTGGATTGGAGTGGAGCGGATTGGAGTGGGGCGGATTATTTTGGATTGGAGTAGGGCGGATTGGAGTTATGCAGATTGTTTTGGATTGGAGTGGGGCAGACTGGAGTAAGGTGGATTAGAGTGGGGAAGATTAATTTTGATTTGAGTGGGGAGGATTGGAGTGGGACAGATTGGAGTGGGGCTGATTGTTTGGATTGGAGTGAGGCAGATTGGGGGGGCAGATTGTTTTGGACTGGAGTGGGGCAGATTGTTTTTGATTGGTGTGGGGCAGATTGTTTTGGATTGAATGGGGCACATTGGAGTGGGCAGATTGCTTGGGTGGATTGGGGAGGGAGTAGGGTTGATTGGATTGAAGTGGGGTAGATTGGATTGGGTTGGATTGGGGTGGATTGGATTGGTGTGGGGGTGGATTGGATTGGAGTAGGGCAGATTGTGTTGGACTGGAGTGGGGCGGATTGGAGTTGGCAGATTGTTTTGGATTGGAGTGGGGTGAATTAGCATGGGGCAGCCTATTTTGGATTGGAGTGCGGCAGATTGGAGTGGGGAGGATTGGAGTGGGGCAGATTGGAGTGGGGCAGATTGGAGTGGGGCAGATTGTTTTGGATTGGAGTGGGGAAGATTGGAGTGCAGCGGATTGTTTTCGATTGGAGTGAGGCAGATTGGTTTTGGATTGGAGTGGGGCAGATTGGTTTGGACTGGAGTGGAGCAGATTGTTTTGGATTGGAGTGACGCAGATTGTTTTGGATTGGTGTGGGGCACACTGTTTTGGATTGGGGTGGGGTAGATTGGATTTGGCTGGATTGGGTGGATTGGATTGGAGTGGGGTGGATTGGATTGGATTGGGGTGAGGTGAGGTGGATTGGATTGGATTGGAGTGCGGTGGATTGTTTTGGATTGGACTGAGGCAGATTGGAGTGGGCAGATTGTTTTGGATTAGAATGGGGCAGAATGTTTTGGGTTGGAGTGCGGCAGATTGGAGTGGGGCAGATTGCTTGGGTGAGTTGGGGAGGGAGCGGGGTTGATTGGAGTGGAATGGGTAGGTTGGATTGTGGTGGATTGGATTGGTGTGGGGGGATTGCATTGGAGTGGGGTGGGGTGAGGTGGATTGTGGTGGACTGGAGTGGGTGGATTGGGGTGAGGTGGATTGGATTGAAGTGCGGCGGATTGGACTGGGGTGGATCGGAGTGGGGCAGATTATTTTGGATTGGAGTGGGGAAAATTGTTTTGGATTGGAGTGGGGAAGATTAGAGTGGGATGGATTGGAGTGGGGCCAATTGTTTTGGATTGGAGTGGGGCAGATTGGAGTTATGCAGATTGTTTTGGATTGGAGTGGGGCAGATTAAAGTTGGGTGGATTAGAGTGGGACAGACTGGAGTGGGGCAGATTGTTTTGGATTGGAGTAGGGCCAATTGTGTTGGACTGGAGTGGGGTGGATTGGAGTTGGCAAATTGTTTTGGATTGGAGTGGAGCAGATTGGAGTGGGGTGAATTAGCATGGGACAGATTATTTTGGATTGGAGTACGGCAGATTGGAGTGGGGCAGATTGTTTTGGATTGGTGTGGGACAGATTGGAATGCAGCTGATTGTTTTGAATTGGAGTGAGGCAGATTGGTTTGGATTGGAGTGGGGCAGATTGGTTCGGATTGGAGTGAGGCAGATTGGTTCGGATTGGAGTGGGACAGATTGTTTTGAATTGGAGTGGGGTGGATTGTGGTAGGTAGGATTGAAGTGGGGTGGACTGGGAGGAGTGGTGTAGATTGGATTGGAGTGGCATAGATTGCTTGGGTGGATTGGAGAGGGAGTGGGGTTGATTGGATTGGAGTGGGGTGGGGTAAATTGGATTGGGTTGGATTGGATGGATTAGAGTGGGGTGCATTGTGGTGGATTGGGGTGATGTGGATTGGATTGCAGTGGGGTGGATTAGAGTGGGGTGGATTGGAGTGGTTCAGATTGGAGTGGGCAGATTGTTTTGGATTGGAGTGGGGCAGAATGGAGTGAGACATATTGTTTTGGATTGGAGTGGGGAAGATTGGAGTCGGGCTATTTTTTGGATTGTAGTGGGCAGTTTGTTTTGGATTGGAGTGGGGCAGATTGTTTTGGATTAAAGTGGGGCAGATTTGAGTGGATTGGAGTGGGGCAGGTTTGAGCGTGGCTGATTGTTTTGGATTGGAGTGGGGCAGATTGGATTGGTGAGGATTGTTTTAGATTGGAGTGGGGCAGATTGTTTTGGACCGGTGTGGGGCACACTGTTTTGGATTGGAGTGGGGCATATTGGGAAGGGAGTGGAGTCGATTAGGTTTGACTGGGGTAGATTGGTTTGGGCTGGATTGGGGTTGATTGGAATGCTGTGGGGTGGATTGGATTGGAGTGGGATGGATTATGGTGGATTGGAGTGCTGTGAATTGGGATGGATTGGGGTGAGGTGAATTGAAAAGGAGTGGGGCGAATTGGAGTGATGTGGATTGGAGTGGGGCAGATTGCAGTGGGGCATATTGTTTTGGATTGGACAGGGTAAGATTGGAGTAAGATGGATAGGAATGGGGCCGATTGTTTTGGGTTGGAATGGGGTGGAATGGGGTGGACTGGGAGGAGTGGTGTAGATTGGATTGGAGTGGCATAGATTGCTTGGGTGGATTGGAGAGGGAGTGGGGTTGATTGGATTGGAGTGGGGTGGGGTAAATTGTATTGGTTGGATTGGATGGATTAGAGTGGGGTGCATTGTGGTGGATTGGGGTGATGTGGATTGGATTGCAGTGGGGTGGATTAGAGTGGGGTGTATTGGAGTGGTTCAGATTGGAGTGGGCAGATTGTTTTGGATTGGAGTGGGGCAGAATGGAGTGAGACAGATTGTTTTGGATTGGAGTGGGGAAGATTGGAGTCGGATGAATTGGAGTGGGGCAGATTGCTTTGGATTGGAGTGGGGCTGATTGTTTTGGATTGGAGTGGGGTAGATTGGAGTGGGGCAGATTGGAGTAAGGCAGATTGGAGTGGGCGGATTGGAGTAGGCAAATTGTTTTGGATTGGAGTGGGGTGGATTAGAGTGTGACAGATTGTTTTGGGATGGTGTGGGGTGGATTGGAGTGAGGCAGATTGGAGTGGGGTAGATTGTTTTGGTTTGGGGTGAGGCAGATTGTTTTTGACTGGAGTGGGGCGAATTGGAGGGGGGCAGATTGGAGTGTGGTGGATTGGAGAGGCGCGGGTTGTTTTGTATTGGAGTGGGGCAGATTGTTTTGGATTGGAGTAGGGCAGATTGGTGTGGGCGGAATAGAGTGGGCAGATTGTTTTGGATTTCAGTGGGGCAGATTGGATTGGGGTGGATTAGTGTGGGACAGATTGGAGTGGGCAGATTGTTTTGGATTGGAGTGAAGCAGATTGGAGTGGGGCAGATTGTTTTGGAGTGGGGTGGATTGGATTGGAGTGGGCAGATTGGAGTGGGGCAGATTGTTTTGGATTGGAGTGGGACAGAATGGAGTGGGCAGATTGTTTTGGATTGGAGTGGGACAAATTGGAGTGGGGTGGATTAGAGTGGGGCAGATTGTTTTGGATTGGAGTGGGGCAGATTGGAGTGGGGAGGATTGGAGTGGGACAGATTGGAGTAGGACAGATTGGAGTCTGGCAGATTGTTTTGGATTGGAGTGGGCCAGATTGGAGTGTGGCTGATTGTTGTGGATTGAAGTGAGGCAGATTGGAGTGAGTCGGATTGTTTTGTATTGGAGTGGGGCAGATTATTTTGGATTGGAGTGGGGTGGATTGTGGTGGATAGGAGTGGGGTGGATTGTGGTGGATAGGATTGGAGTGGGTGGATTGGTTTGGGCTAGATTAGGGGGGATTGAATTGCTGCTGTGGGGTGGATTGCGGTAGTTTGGAGTGGTGTGATTTGGGATGGAGTGGATAGATTGGGGTGAGGTGGATTGGATTGGAGAGTGGCAGATTGGAGTGGGGGAGATTGCAGTGGGACGGATTGGAGTGGGGTGGATTGGAGTGGGGTAGATTGGAGTGGGGCTGATTGCTTTGTATTGGAGTGTGGGAAGATTGAAGTGAGATGGATGGAGTGGGTCAGTTTGTTTTGTATTGAAGTGGAGCAGATTGGAGTGGGCAGATTGTTTTGGATTGGAGTGGGGCGGATTGGAGTTAGATGGATTGGAGCAGATTGTTTTGGAATGGAGTGGGGCAGTTGGAGTGGGGCGGATTGGAGTGGGCAGATTGTTTTGGATTGGAGTGGGCGGATTGGAGTATGGTGGATTAGAGAGGGGCAGATTATTTTATAATGGAGTGTGCCAGAGTGGAGAGGGGCAGATTGTTTTGGATTGGAATGGGGCAGATTGCAGTGGGGCATATTGTTCTGGAGTGGGCAGATTGTTTTGTATTGGCTTGAGCCAGATTGTTTTGAACTGGAGTGGGGCAGATTTGAGTGGGGTGGGTTGGCAGGATTGGAATGTGGTGGATATGAGTTGAATAAGATTGGGGTGAGTGGATTGGATTGGTCTAGGGTGAATTGGATTGAGTGTGGTGGATAGGTGTGGGGTGAGGTGGGGTGGATTGGTATGGTTTACAGTGGGGCGGATTGGAGTTGGGTGGCTGGTCTGTACTACACGATTGTGTGAAGCATCATTTCAGAAATTGCACATAAGAAAGAAACAATGTTGCTTTGCAATATTTGGAACAAGGGAATCCCCATCTTTTGAGAACAGCGCCCACAAGCAAAAAACAAAAGGAAACATGAGTGCAAAGTGAAAAAAGAAGACTTTGCAAAATCAAAGAAAGTTAACTATAGAAAATAAATCTTTGCAATTTTGTTTGTCCTTCTGGGCATGTTTTTTGCCAGTCACACTCCTTCTGTTTGCTGGGCACTAGAAATTAAAAAGAACAAAATAGTACCTCAATAACGTCAAGAGCAGCAGACGGGCACTGATTGATTGAATCAATCAGTGCTTGGTCCCTGCTCCACAGAGAGGAACAGAAATGATGCTAGGCCTGCAGAGCTGAATTATGAGGCTGTAAAGAAGAGTGCTATGCAAGCCAACAAATGATAACAATGGGCGGGCTCCAAGCCCTTCTTTGTTAACAACAGTGTCTCATAAGTGAGATGCATGCGCTAGCACATGCTCTTGCAGGCTCGACCCTAAAAAGGGTATAACGCAATGAAATCTGCAAAAGAGTATGCTATTCCTGACATCACAGTCAGATACTCTCTCCCACACCTTTACCAATTCCTGATCGGTCGCTTTCAGTGTTAAACATTTGTTATGGTACGTTAAGTTCCATGGTGTGTATCTTTATGAGTGTAGTCATATTAACGTTTTTTTCTGATGATATTTTGACTTTTTGGTAAATTTTTTCAATGGTACGTTTTACATCTTGTACTGTTTTAAATAATGCTCATAGGACTGTGATATTATCATATTAGCATTGTTTTCTGGTTGTTTATTCCTAACATTTAGCATCTTAGCCTTATTGTGTTATCTGTTTTAAACCTCGTGTTGTTTGACCCAGACTGTGGGGATGTTAGGTATTTATTAGTTTTTGAATTTATGTTTTCCTTTCTATACCTAATTGAGGATTAGTTAAAGTGGAATAAGCACCTTGAATATTTTCATTTTCTTTTCTTTTACACTCTGTTTTTAAGTTTTACTTTACGTTGCTTGTAACTTGGCTTTTTAAAAATGTGTTTCACATTTTTTAAGCCCATTACAGTACACAGCATTGGGCAATAGGTCGGCCCACTTCAGCCATTGGCTAGCTTCACTGTGAGTGGTGGCATTCTGCCCATTCACAAGGAGCAAATCCACACACAAAGTAGTTCTCTTCAGTGTCAGTGACTATCGCAACGCATGCTTTATGAGCCCCCAAAAATTATTTTAGCCTGTAGCCAATGTTTTTTCTAATGTTGCCGAGAGCACAGCAGCCTCCCAAACAATAAAGATTAGCAAAAAATATGTGGAGACAAAGAAAGCATTGACACAGCCAAAATGCTGGCAGCAAACACTAGACCGATTAGCTTTGTCAATATTTGTTCTGTAGTGGTTCATAATCCCTGCTTTTTCCAGTGTGCATTATTACTTGCATGGGCCAGTATCACATATTGTTTTTCTGAGACTAGTTCATAGTCCTACCTTAGATACTGCTAGACATTCAGGTGTAAGACCCACTTAAAAGATTTATGAACTGGGCACTAGGAGAGTGATTTTCTGTTTTTGAATGCTTCTGTTCATGGGATTTGTAGCTTAAGTTGTAGTGTATGTGGGTTCTGTGTCTCCTGTTGATCGTCATTTGTATCAGTATATGTTTGTTTTTTTGCTATTCACACTTGCCAGATTAAGGTGTTTGGCTTCTATGTCTTATCCCTTTTTAGAACTTGTATACTAGACAGCACAAGCTGTTTGGTTGCAAAAGAGCTATTGTGAGCTTAACAAGAATTTAAAGTGGGCCAAAGGCCCACCCTTTGCTACCTATTGGTTGGCTTTATTGTCACTCTCATGTGCTTGTTTCTTATTTGATGGCATGCTTCCCCATCATGTCCTACCGGTGTTTGACCCTCCCCAGGAGCATTGCCTCTGTGCCATCCTTTTGACTGGCTGATTTGTATCCTTCCACTGCTCACTTTTAGGGAACTACTTTTTCTTTTTGGTTACGCACTCCAGTAGAGTTCATGTGTTTTCCAACTCTCTCCCTCATGTGATTCTCCACCGGCCAAATATCTGCCCTGCACTCTGGGTTGCTCTCTTCATCATATGCTGCTCTGTTTCACATATGCTTTTTCCCTTTACTCCAAATGGATCTCCCCTTGCTTCTCCTCCCACCCCCTCCATGATGCTTGCCTCCCTCTCTCACACTCCTCTTTTCTCCCCCTCCTGCTTCACCCTCAAATCCGTATTGCTGCTCCCTCCCGCTCTTCCAGTGAGCCAAAACTCTTTGAGGCATTTGTTTTTATTTTCGGAAAGACTGTTAGCTGCCTTTTATTGCTGGGCCACTCCACAATGCACAAGCGTTTTCATGCTACCAAATTTTTATTTCTTTTAATTTAACAATCCAAGTGGCATCTGCCATCTTGGATTGGTAAATAAAAAAGAGAGAAAAAGCTGCCAGGGTCATTAAGCTGGCACTTGAATGAGTGATGACAAATGCATACTCATGTGTTATCATGCAAGCATGCACCAGCACTTTTGTAGAGCTATTCATCCCAATTGGGTATCAGAGTGCTTTAAATCAGATGCACAAATTATAAAGAGAGAATGAGAGACAATGAGTCATACAAATGTGTGAATAAATGTGTGGGAAGTGAGGCAGTGAGAGTTGCAGGGTCTGGGAGTCCCATATCATCCATACTGGTAGGCATTACATGTTAGGAGTTCCTGGTCTAGAGAAACCCAAAGTCAGGATTTAAAATGTAATTCAGTGGTTGGGGTTTCTCTGGACCAATAGGATGTCATTACTACCAGAAGTAACCCTTTTAGCAACCTTTTAAGAAAGAAAGATTTTGTAAAACAATAAGGCTCTAAGGGCCATATTTACAAGTTCTCTGTCGCCACCACAACGTCACTTTTAGTGACACTGTGGCGGCGATAGGGGCTTCGCCTTATTTACAAGGCAGTGTTAGCTTAACACTGCCTTGTAAATAAGGCCCCCTTTCACGCTGTACTTAGCGTGAAAGGGGAGGGCAATGGGTGTTGCGGTGGGTGATCCACCGCAACACCCATTGATTTTGATGCTGCCCCCTATTTACAAGGGTAGTGTATATAGGAGGCAGCGCCAAAATTAAGGCCAAGGAAAACCTGGTCTTAAACAGGCGTAATGAGGAGAAAAGCTTTATTTCTCCTCGTTTTTACTGTTTCCATGTGTGCTGCTATGTGGCATGTGCACTTAAACATATACTTTGCTATATTCAATGCAGGAAATGAGGGGAGTCTAGCTGCATCCCAGATTGAGAAGCTCTTATTGAGCTGGATCTGGGATTCAGGCCATCCCCAGAGAAATACGCTGACCCAGTGTAATTTTTGGAGACATATTCAGCAGCGCCTGCACGTTACCTGCTTTTCATTAGGAGTAGCAACCTGTAGGGGTGAGGTAGGTTTCATATTTTCACTTCCAGCTGGACCCAATACAAAGGCCTCACTTAAAGTGCCATTAGCCCTTCTTTTGTTGGAATCTCATCCTGGCTGGAACCTAACACCTAAATGCTAATGAAATAGAGGGAAACAAAGACACTCGGCGTGTTATCACTTTGTTAGTGCTTAAGAGAAACTCTGGTTAGAATGCAGGTTTTCGACTTTGTTCAATTCCCGTAAGTAAGATATATGCATGCATTGTAATTATGTGTCTGCATGAGTATTTACACTACTCATTATTTAAATCACACTTTCTAATTTATTTTTTTGTTTAATTTCTTTTATAGAGCTATTCATCCCAGTAGGATGTCAGATTGCTTTACATCAGATGCACAAATTATAAAGAGACAATGAGTCATACAAATGTGTGAATAAATGTGCAGGAAGTGTTACATAAGGCAGTGAGGATTACAGGGTCTAGGATTCCCATATCATCCATACTAGTAGGCATTACATGTTAAGAGTGCTTGGTCTAGAGAAACCCAAAGTCAAGATTTAAATCGTAATACAGAGGTTTGGGTTCCCTGGACCAATAAGACTTCATTATTACCCGAAGGAGCCCTTTTAGCAACATTTTAATAAAGAAAAACTGAGAAAAAACAACAAGGTTCTAAATGTATGCCTTGCAGTTTGCATGCATCTCCTCTATTCCAGTTCATAGCTCACTGTGCTATATTAGAAGGATTGCAACTCATGAATAGCAAGCAGCAAAAAGATCTCTGTAACAAAAGCACTAACCACCCAGCTACTCTCATAAAATGTATGATCTGCATGTTACAGGTTGGCCTTAGCAGCAGACACATTAACCCTCTATTCTACTTTATGGTCCGTCAAAACTGTGTTTAGACAAAAGAGATGTCTCCAGCAAGTGAATTAACTATCAGAGTTCTCTTTCCATTGTTATTATCTCCGTAAAATTGCTTTGCACACAAAGATCTCTGTAGCAGGTGCATTAATTCGCTGAGATAATTTTAAAATGTTTTTGGCCAATTAGGCAAGCCAGAACAGGTTTACTGTCACATTTGTTCTTGGTGGCAATTTATTTGCAGTTGAGTTTTAAAAATAATGTAGAAGTTGACTGTCAGACTCCGCTTTTCATGACTTCACCCCTCATGACTATACCCCCTTTCTGTTGCCTCATGACTATGCTCTCTTTCTGCTGCCAACCTTGACTCCTAATGTATGGGCTCCCGGCAGTAGCGGCCCGTGGAGGGAGTGCCGCGGGGCGGTGGTGCGGGGCGGGGGAGGGGTAGGGTGGGGGGTAGTAAACTCCGGTCACGGCCGACCGGAGTAATGTACACAAATAAATAAATAAAACGAATTTCATTGCGCGCGCTGAAACGCCAAATGCGTTTCAGCGCGTGCAATGAAATTCGTTTTATTTATTTATTTGTTTACATTACTCCGGTCGGCCGTGACCGGAGTTTACTACCCCCCACCCTGCCCCTCCCCCGCCCCGCCCCACTGCCCCACGGCACTCCCTCCACGGGCCGCTACTGGCTCTCGGAGTGAATGTGTGAATGTCTGTACGCTGTTTGTATCTATATTCCCAGAGGCCACTCATCCCTTGGTTTAGTGGAGAGTGCCATTCCTATACAGGTGGGTATTTGTTTTATATGAGTGGGTAATCCATAGTAGAATTTCATAAGACATATGCGAATGATAGAAGCTGAAGTACATGAAGTGGTATAGCAAGGGTGCTGTGTGCCCGGGTGAAAGCAATCAAATTTGGTGCCCATTCAATCGTTGAATAGTAAAATACAGCCACAGTTTGGATGCACTGGGACACTTAAACCTCTGGGCCCCAATGCCTCTGCAGCTACTGGACTAGAGGATGTGGCCTAGTGGCTAGAGCGGTCAACCTCGAAGCTGGGGAACCAGGTTCGAGTCTCGGCAGGGACACTCAACATCCTGGGATGCTGGGCAAATCACTTAATCTCCCCGTGAATGTGTCCATCTGTAATGCAACTGAAACTCATGTAAAGCGCTCTGATATCTTCGGGTCCAGTTCGTGCTATGGTGCACAGACAGAATATCGCGTTTTAAATATCGACATACACAAAAATCGAATTGGAAATATCGTGATACAGAAATATCGACAGCAAGAATATCGTGGTCAAGAATATCGACTTTAAGGTAAGAAATATCGTTTTTGAAAATATCGAAGTTAGTAATATCGTTTGCAAAAATATAGTTGTTTAAAATATCGATTTTTAAATTAGTGTTATGTATTTTAGTATGTATTTTAAAAGTATGTGATCTTTTTTTGTATAAGTATTGCTTTTGTTTTTTAATATATGTGTTAAATTGTTAGTAGTGATTCATTTTATGTTAATTCAATTTTGTGTTTTTTAGTTCTGTAGCGGGTTGTGGGTTTAAAGGGGAATAGGGTGGGAAGTAATTTAATTATAATAAATTAATTAATTTTTTTTATTTATTAGTATTCATTTAATTTAGATTTTATAGTGTTAATTGTGGGAATTCATTTATTATTAATTGATTATTAATTGGTTGTTAATTTTTATTAATTCATTAATTGGTAATTATGTTAATTGTGTTATTTTTTTTAGGAGCAGGTTGTGGGTTTATAGGGGAATAGGGTGGGAAGTAATTTTATTATAATAAATTAATTAATATTTCATATTTATTAGTATTTATTTAATTTAGATTTTATAGTGTTAATTGTGGGAATTAATTTATTATTAATTAATTATCAATTGGTTGCTTAATTTTATTAATTAATTAATTGGTAATTGTGTTAATTGTGTCATTTTTGTAGGAGCGGGTTGTGGGTTTATAGGGGAATAGGGTGGGAAGGAATTTAATTTTAATAAATGTAATAATTTTTATATATTAATATTTATTTAATTTATAGTGTTAATTGTGGGAATTAATGTATTAATAATTATTTATCAATTGTTTGTTAATTAATATTAATCAATTAATTAATTGGCAATTAATTATGTTAATTGTGTCATTTTTTAGGAATGGCTGATGGGGTTTATAGGGGAATAGGGTGGGAAGTAATTTATTTAAAATTAATTAATAATTAATTGTTAATTAATGGTAATTAATTAATTAAAAATTAAATATGGCAATTGGGTAAATAATATGAGATGTGAGTTGTGGGGTTTATAGTGGTAAAGGGTGGGAAGTAAATTCTTTTAAATTAATTAATAAGTTGTTGTTAATTGATAATTTAATAATGTAAAATTAGTTATGGAAATTGTGTAATGATTTTTAGGTGTGTGTTGTGTTCATTGGGGTAGAGGGTGGAAAGTATTTGAGGTTTTATTAATTAATAATTAGTTGCTCATTATTATTCATTCATTAATTGATAAATATTTATGGTAATTGTTTACTTTTATTTTGTGTGTGGATTTTGGTTGTATAGGGGTAATATTTGGTGAGTAAATACATTTTTATCTGTTTTAATTTGTTTTTTAATTAATAATATTTGTTTATTTGATAATTAATTATGTTAATTATGGAGGTACACTTTTTTAGAAATTTAGATGTGTGTTGTGAATTGTGTGATGTTATAGGGTAGGAAATAAAAAATATTAATTTTATGTAACAATTAATGTTTTTGAATATAATTAATTTCTATTAAATATAGTTATTTGTTTGTAAATTATTTATTCCATTTTTATAAAATAATGTTTGTAGGTAATTTTAGATTTTTAACATTATAATATGTTTCTTTCTTTTGTAATTATTATTATTTTTATATAGGTTTTCTTTTTTTGTTTTTGACATTTTTTGTATTGTAGTTGATATTTTGTTTGTTTTTAATGTTTAATTGACTTCAGTGGGAATATTACATTTTTACCCCTCTGCTATCCAACACTTTCCCTACTGTTGCACTTAGCTGGAGTGGGAATAGTAATTTTTACCCCTCCGCTATCCAACACTTTCTCTACTGTTGCACTCACTGGAGTGGGAATAGTAATTTTACCACTCCGCTATCCAACACTTTCCCTACTGTTGCACTCACTGGAGTGGGAATAATAATTTTTACCCCTCCGCTATCCAACATTTTCCCTACTGTCGCACTCACTGGAGTGGGAATAGTAATTTTTTCCCCTCCGCTATCCAACACTTTCCCTACTGTTGCACTCACTGGAGTGGGAATAGTAATTTTTACCTCTCCGCTATCCAACACTTTCCCTACTGTTGCACTCACTGGAGTGGGAATAATAATTTTTACCCCTCCGCTATCCAACACTTTCTCTACTCTTGCACTCACTGGAATGGGAATAGTAATTTTTTCCCCTCCACTATCCAACACTCTCTCTACTTTTGCACTCACTGGAATGGGAATAGTAATTCTTACCCCTCCGCTATCCAACACTTTCCCTACTGTTGCAGTAATTGGAGTGGGAATAGTAATTTTTACCCCTCCGCTATCCAACACTTTCCCTACTGTTGTACTCACTGGAGTGGGAATAGTAATTGTTACCTCTCTGCTATCCAACACTTCCCCTACTGTTGCACTAACTGGACTGGGAATAGTAATTTTTACCCCTCTGCTATCCAACACTTTCCCTACTGTTGCAGTAATTGGAGTGGAAATAGTAATTTTTACCCCTCCGCTATCCAACACTTTCCCTACTGTTGCACTCACTGGAGTGGGAATAGTAATTAATTTTTACCTCTCCGCTATCCAACACTTTCCCTACTGTTGCACTCAATGGAGTGGGAATAGTCATTTTTACCCCTCCGCTATCCAACACTTTCCCTACTGTTGCACTCACTGGAAAGGGAATAGTAATTTTTCCCCTCCATTATCCAACACTTTCCCTACTTTTGCACTCACTGGAGTGGGAATAGTAATTTTTACCCCTCCGCTATCCAACACTTTCCCTACTGTTGCAGTAATTGGAGTGGGAATAGTAATTTTTACCCCTCCACTATCCAACACTTTCCCTACTGTTGCATTCACTGGAGTGGGAATAGTAATTTTTACCCCTCCGCTATCCAACACTTTCCCTACTGTTGCACTCACTGGAGTGGGAATAGTAATTTTTACCTCTCCGCTATCCAACACTTCCCCTACTGTTGCACTTACTGGAGTGGGAATAGTCATTTTTACCCCTCCGCTATCTAACACTTTCCCTACTGTTGCAGTAGTTGGAGTGGAAATAGTAATTTTTACCCCTCCACTATCCAACACTTTCCCTACTGTTGCACTCACTGGAGTGGGAATAGTAATTTTTACCTCCTCCCCTATCCAACACTTTCCTTACTGTTGCACTCACTGGAGTGGGAATAGTAATTTTTACCTCTCCGCTATCCAACACTTTCCCTACTGCTGCACTCACTGGAGTGGGAATAGTAATTTTTACCCCTCCGCTATCCAACACTTTCCCTACTGTTGCACTAACTGTAGTGGGAAAAGTAATTTTTACCCCTTTGCTATCCAACATTTTATCTACTGTTGCACTCATTGGAGTGGGAATAGTAATTTTTTTACCGATCCGCTATCCAACACTTTCCCTACTGTTGCATTCACTGGAGTGGGAATAGTAATTTTTTCCCCTCCGCTGTCCAACATTTTCCCTACTGTTGCACTCACTGGAGTGGGAATAGTAATTTTTACCCCTACGCTATCCAACACTTTCCCCACTGTTGCACTCAATGGAGTGCAAAATGTAAGTTTAAAAATTATTAAATATTTTAATGTTTTAATTTATAATATAATGTTTTTTTAATTAGATTTTATGTTATAGGTGTATGTATATTTATATATATTTATTTGTAAATTTTTATATATTTATAACATTTTTAAATAAATTAAAATTATTAGTTTATTAATTGTTTTAAAGTAAATATACATTTATATATTACATTTTATATATTTATGTTTAAATGTTTTAAATTAAATTTATTTATTATATTTGTTAAAATGTACATTACATCTAGTTAATTTTTTTAAGTTAATTTTATTTAACATTATTTTTTATATATAAAAAAACGATATTTTGTACACCGATATTTTTGACATCGATATTATTTTTTCGATATTTTTATACTTTACATTATAAAGATAGGATGTCGATATTTTTTACATCGATATTTATGTATGGGGATATTTTGGTAATCGATATTATGTCAGTGATCCTCGTGCTATATAAAACTCCCCAAAGAAAAAAAACAAAAAAAAATTGATGGCTGTGCAGATGAGTACCAGACAGGCTCAATGCTGTGCCAATGTGTTTTCGGCACTTGCCTGACGATTGTGTCAGAGACCGACAAGTTGTTTGCTATGTTTGCACCTGCTGCCTTTCCGTGTGTCTTCCAAACATTGATTAATTCTGACTTCAGACAGCACTGTACGTCAACTTCCATGGATAATGCCCTGAATATGATTTTTTGTTGTTCTTCCCACATCCAAATTATAGCTGAATGCACACAGGTTTTAAAAATGTTTGCTCAAAAAACAGCTGCATACTTTTTCAACATTTTTGAAGTGCACTTTGGTCCACGTTCCTTGCTTACTTACTTTCTGCCTGTTGTGCTAACTGGTATTTAGGGCAGCAATGAAGGACCTCAATTTCTGTGTGTTTGGGCAAGTCTCTGTACAGTGCCCCAGTTGTGGTTCAGGGTCTTCATTTCGGTTTCCACAGTTGCCATCCAGTTGTCCTTTGTCCTGCCTCTATTCTATTTGCCTTCTGAGGTCCAATGGAGAGCTAGTCTTGTGATGGAGTCTTGTTCACTTCTGATGGTGTGTCCTGTCCATTTCCATCTTTTTCTCCTAATGATGGTGTCCAAGCTTTCTTGCTTGCATCTGGTGAGCAATTCCTGTTTGAAGATGGTTCGAAGCCAGAAAATGTGTACGATTCTTCTCAGGTTACTGGTGTGGAAGGCTGACAGTTTGGTGATGTCGCTTTTTGTCATCCACCAGCATTCGGATCCATACAACAGTGTAAACATAATGCAGTTCTGGTAAAGCCTCACCTTGATGCTGGTGCTGTACTGAGATGACCTCCATACATCGTTCAGCATACTGAAGGCATTCCTGGCCTTGTTCAGTCTGCTCTTGATGTCCCTGCCTGTCTCTCCATCATGTCTGATAGTACTACCTATGCTATGCTATGTTATGTTATGTCGATTTGTATAGTTCACTAATCACTGGTCACTAAGGTGCTTATACGAAGAGCCAGGTCTTCCGCTTCTTGCGGAACTCAAGAAGTGAGGAGGAGGCTCTCATGTTGTGAGGGAGGTTGTTCCATGTCTGTGGTGTGATGTAGGAGAATGAGCAACCTCCGGTTTTGCTTTTGCGGCTGCGGGAAGTGTGTTCGAGAGAGAGTGGCTAGGTAAGTGAACTCTCCAGTCATGGCTAAGTCCCCTCCACCCACCTTGATCTCTAGGCCTAATTGTTGTGGATAGTTGTTACGGCAAGATGTATTTTCCTGCATATGCTGGTGTGTGTGTGTGAGATTGCAAGTCTAGGTCCTTGTTGAGGTGTATTTAAACATGGCGATATTTGATAAAATCAGATGTTTAAAAAACCGAATTTAAAATGTATTTAAAACTATGAAACCTTTCATCAATGTTCACCAAATTTTATATGTCAAGTACTCGATTTCCTGGCTGCTATTTAAATTTTAGAAAGGTTTGATCAATAGGGCAATCTGGCAGTGCCCGAAGGGCTGGCCTGAAAGATCTGTGTGTGGGCAGGTTTTTTTAGCAGTTTGTAGGCCTGTATCATGACCAGGTGGGCCAATTTTTACTGTTTATTTCTCTGATAATACCAAAAGTACTACCAGCAAAAACAAAATTGCATACAGTGTCCTATTCCTTGCAAAATACCTATAAGCGTGTCTTTACGAGTTTAAAAGTGGCTTGATTTCCAAATGTGGGCCACGTTTAAGTTATATGCTTCCCAAATGGGGAGGGGGTACTTTTATTTTGGTGCCCAGGCCTACTTTTTGTCCCACTCCGAGCCTGGGTGCCAGTAACGTAACTTGAGATGATAACCTGCAACACATTTAAACATTGAAAGGAGCCTTTTTAATGCTGTTGCTTGAGTCTGAGGTTTTCTTTTGGAAGAGGTGAGTTTTTCACACAGGAACCGCGGAAATGAATGGCTGTGCTTTATTTGGGAAAGCTTTTGAGAATGATCGTTTTTGACCGCCAATTAGGAGACAATGGCGGCATTTGTCCATGCAAAGTCGCCCAATCACAGAGTCGCCTTTGTGCCTGCCAGGGGAGAGGAACAATGGCCCCGGTTTGTACATGCTCGCTGTACACTGAAGAATGGAGAGTTTGTGTGCCTTCACAAACACCAGCAGCACTGTGGGTGCTAATGCAAACAAACTGTGCGGCTGCCATGTGCACTGCGGATGGTAAGAAAAAAGGTTTCTATTTTTTTTAATAAAATGACACATTTAATGCGTGTGTTACACAGTGCAAAAGAAGAGTTCCTCAGAAAGAAAACGTTGATATGCTGAACAGTGCTTAATTTGTAAAAAATATAAAAAATAATAAGTGCCAGGGCTCTCATCAGGAGACCACTGCAGTTTGCACCACACATTGCTCCTGTCATGCTGCCAATGATAGTGACAACACAATTACTAACTATCACACTTCTACAAGTGTGAAAATTCAGACTATTTCAGGCCTCCAAAGCTATAAGAATGGCTTGGCGGCATGTAATAGTCATTTGTAATGTATATTGAATCAATAATGACCTGTTGTTGTGGTCATCTCTAAATTAGCCAGATAGCGCCACCTTGTGGCAGACTGTCACAAGCGCCGGTGTTGACAATTAAGTACTGGTGCCCTGCACCGGAAACCACCTGCTCAAATTAAGCACTGATGCTGAAACAAAATCCTAATACCAATGCTTGATTTGTAAAACAAAAAAAAGGGCCAGGGCCTTTGTCAGGAGGCCACTGCAGCTTGTACCACCCATTGCCCCTGCCAGCGCTGCCAGAGACAGTACCACTACAGCTACTAACCATCACACGCCTACAAGTGAACAGTCCAGACTATTCCAGCCTCCCAAAGCTATAAGAATGGTTTGGGCGACAAGTATTAGTAATATTAATGTATATTGCATTAATAAACAACTGTTGCTGTGCTCATTTCTCAATTTGACAAACAGCTCCACCATGTGGCATACTATCATAAGTGCAGGTGTTGAGAATTAAGTCAAGTGCTGGTGCCGAGCGCCGAAAACCATGGCTCAAATTAATGACTACATTACTACGCACAGCTAACTAGCCCATGCATTGATTGGTTTGCATTAATTCACACTTTGTGACAGGCCTACAAATACCACCAGCGTAACATAGTGACATGCAAAGTTAGCATGAATCACCCATGGGACACAAAAACAAGCGCATCAGCTTCAAAAAGTCCCTTTGAGCTGCGTGAAACGAAACTGCGCTTTGTTGTGCCTAAATCCCCATAATGCATGCAAAGTGAGCATACCGGGGGAGGGGCTATCGCAAAGTGGAATTTACCAGCGTCACGTAATGTAGGGTTTTGCAAGTAGTGTGAAAACTCTGGGGGATATGTACAAGGAAGTGGCGGAGCGTGTCGTTAGCCTCCTTGGCTTAACGACACGCCCCGCCACTTCTGAAACGCAAGGCTGCACCATATTTACAAGAATGTGGTGCAGCCTCGCGTTTCCCCCTGCGATGGCGCTAAGTTTAGCAACTTAGCGCCAATGCAGGCACCCTTGCACCAGAGTGCAAGGGTGTCTGCGTGCAGTGGAGGGTTTTTTATGTGTTGGAAGGTGTCCCTTCCTGTACATAAACAATCCTAAAATGCAATTCTGTCACTTTCATGTGGGCTGCTTCATGCAGCACACATGAAAGTGACAAAATGGCATTTTTTTTAAAGGTTTGTTTATGTACCTTCCTGTACATAAACAAACCATGGCATTTTGCTTTTTCCATGTGTGCTGCACAAGGCAGCACACATGGAAAAAGCAAAAACGAGGAGAAATAAAGCATTTCTCCTTGTTTAACCAACTTAAGACCAGGGTTTTCTGGGTCTTAGTTTTGGCGCTGCCTCCTATGTACGCCACCCTTGTACATAGGGGGCAGCCTCAAATACAATGGGTGTTGCGGTGGAACGCCCACCACAACACCCACTGCACGCCCCTTTCATGCTAACCATAGCGTGAAAGGGGGCCTTATGTACAAGGCAGCGTTAAGCCACGTTAAGTGGCTTAACGCTGCCTTGTACATAAGCGCTGCCCCTATCGCCACCACAACGTCGGTAAAAGTGACGTTGTGGTGGCGATAGGGGCTTGTGCATTTGCTCCTTTTGTCAAACAAAAACAGGTGCAGACTATGGCCAACAAACAGAGACATAGAAAAAGGACATGAAATCCCTGCCCCAGCGAGTTGTAAAAGACACCCACACACTGTTGCATCTGGCAGCAAATGGGCCCAGGAGAAGGCTCTGTAGGCAAAAGTGCGAGTGAGGCTTAGCAGAGGGCATCAACTAACTAGAAAAGGTTCCAGTACAATTAATTTAGACCTGCTCCAACAAATCACACCGTTCCATTTCACCAGCAGCAGGTAGGCGGATGCAATACCAGCAGATGTCAATGGACTTTCTGTACTGCATCTGCTGTCATCTGGGTCGTCCCAAAGCACAGTTGTCACTGCATTATTTGCATTTCTGTCACGTGTTTTGGAAGCTGTGTTGGCCATCAGACTCCAGCACGTGGGGGCTACCTAAACAAGGGCTCATCAGTATGGAATATTCCCTCATGTCACAGGTGTCATAGATTGCTCATATGTCACACTTGTACCACTTACTCATGTGACCCACATTTACAGGAGCAGGAAAGCAGACACCAAATCAGTGTCCAGGCTCTATGTGGTGCAGACTGCTGTTTCTCCAATATGGTAGCCAGGGTTCCATGGAAACACATGATGCATACATTTGAGGCACAGTACAGTCCATTATTGGTTTAAAGGTGATGTGCTCTAACATTGCCTCCTGATGGGTAAGATGTGACACACATGGGCACATGAATTTCCTGAAAGCAGACATGAGATGGCATGCAATGTGTCCTTAACTTCATGACATAGGTGACCAGGTTTATTGTTTGAGACCTTGGCAAATGACATCAAACAACCATCCTTTGACTGCCCCTGAAGAAGCATACAATGCTGCATCACAGATAAGAGGTTTGGCAGCACTTAGGCAGGGACGGCTGGTGGATTTTGAAAGTGGTGGGGCGAAAAATGTTGTGCTAGGGCATGTACTGAGCCCCCCCCAAAATCACCAGAAACGTGCTGAAACCACTGCCACTTATAGCGCCATAACGCATCATACCAGTACTGATGGGTGATCATTCAAACCAGCTCGGTGTGAACTCGTACAACACAATTACAAAAAAGTAAAGAAAAAACGCTAACCCAGATGACATGACAATGATACCCAAGTGAAGTGACATGCAATTAATTCCCCCATTCACGCCTTATTGCTAATATTAGAAATGCGTGACTCCGAGGTGAGCACAGCTTAGAGTACTTACTGAACCGACTTCACCAACAATGTGAACCGAATGCTGAAACGAACCCAAAAAGCGTTACACTGAAACCCTACTAGATCAACCAATCAGCCACAGGTTACTTGCCAGATGCTATGCAGGAAAGCAGCACTAAACCTTGGAATGAGGGCTTGCCTTTCCTGTGTTGGCAGTGCGACATTCGCACGCGTACCCACCTGTGAAACATTGCACTACCTTCTCCGCATTAAATGCAGAAGTACTTTTTTGGCTTTTGTGTATTCTAGACCTTTTGTGTGGTCGTGCTTCTCAGGGGCACTTCTGATGGCTTCAGCATTAAGCTCCGTCAGCCTGTAACATAACGGGCCTCGTTTAACAATATTTATACCCACCCATGTAACACTGGGTGGGCTTTCACTGAGCCTTTTGTTGCCACATTAGTCAAGCGCTCTGATAGGGGGGGGGAGGGTGGTCTTGACCTGTACTGCAGATAGATATCGGACGCCATTAATCAGAGTGCTTATAATCTCGGTAAAATACATCTCAAGCTCCGAGAACTTGCGTTCTCATCTGAAGGCACAGCGCGGTAACTGCGCATGCGAGGGCATAAACTGTATCCCTGCCAGATTGCATTGCTTGTTAATACCCGCAGGCTATTAATAATTCTCCGATATGTTGCGCACGTGCCCACAGACAGATTGCAGCTTGTTCTGCGGCTGCGATTGTGGCTAGCAAACAGTAAGTGAAGCGCTAACAAGGCACTGCCGTAATTTAAACCGGTGCACGTGCCCAACAAACTCCTACCGCTTTTCTAAATAGTCTTCAGTCTGTTATCCTTACCAATTTAAGGAATAGTCCCAGGCCTCGGCTTCTACTGACTGTACCCTTGCTCACAAGCCTCACATTTGACTGGTGTCATGCGGTCAGCAGCCCGTGGTAGAACACTAAATTAAGGCCTAATGCAGAATCTTCCCGCGCGCCTGACATCTCGTTCCGAATAAAGCTGACACAACAAAAGCCCAATGAACACTCGACCGGAAGAGTATATTATGTTCCACATTATACTCGTTCACTTACCTCGAAAGCTTGTGCCTGGTTAAGTCCCATCTCGTCTGGTCGGTGTCCCTCCTGGATAATAAACCGCCAACACGATACACGACGCACACCTGCTGCATTCTGATTATCCCGACCCCGAAATGAAATCGGAGCTGCCTAGACGAACTCTTCCACAGCCCACTCCCCCAGCTTCCAACATCCAATCAGGAGGCTTAAACAGCAGTACAAGCATGAAGGGAGTCCTTCAGTTGTTGCCACCCACTTCACTTCCTCGATGTAGGCCAGGCCTGCCCCTTACCATTTATTTCAATGGCGCTCTGCTGAAAACGCCTGGGCCACAGCATAAGCGCCCCATATACAATTAACCATTACCGCTTCTACCGGCCACTCCTACCATGCTGACATCACTCTCCTCATGTGTGCCTCAAGGGCGAGCGATAGCCGTCGCCCCAGCTAGCACATGCGCACGAGGACTTGTCTCGCTCCTCAGTTCTTTCATTAAAAAGCAACAGAATCTGTGTTACAATTAGCACGAAGCAGAGAGCACTTTATTTAAAGCTGCTTCGTGTTGTACATTCATTCTCTCTTTCCTCTCGGATGCTAGGTAGGGCAACGCCCCTTTCGCCCGTTATAACCAGCCGCCACTGAGTTTGAGCTATTGGCATTGTAAATGACAATGCCTTTTATTTATGTGTTTTGAAAACCTGCAAGCGGTGTGTAAACAAGCATTTTGTACTTATAGTTGTTGCTTACGAGAAGCAAGTCTGGCAGTAATTGTGCTTCTTTTACTGTCAGCCTTGCTTCTCGTAAGCAAGGACTATAAGTAGAAAGTGAGTGTTTATGCACCGCTTGCAGGTTTTCAAAACATATAAATAAATGGCATTGTCATTTACAATGCCAATAGCTCAAACTCTCGCAAATGCGAGACCTATTGCATTGCAAATGCTTGTTGTGTATTGTTTTGCAGCTCATATAATCAAAAATGCTTAACCCAGTGTCCCCGTCTTCCTGTAATGACTTAGTGGGGGGTCCCTGGATTCCAATAATCATTCAGTGGAGGTCCCCGGGATCCAGTAATGATTAAGTGGGGGGCCCACAAAAGTCAAAAGGTTGAGAACCACTGTCCTAAATAATTCGCACATCATTGCTGTAGAAGGTGGTGTACTTACTTTGTTGGAAAATGGCACTCGCTGAAGGGTCACACCAAACTTTTTGCCTTCCTCCTCCTCTTTTTCTGACCTCATTTTTGTTTGCTTTAGGACTACAGTAGCGGCTGGTAGGGAACAGTGGCGGGCGGCCGAGGGGAATAGAAAATAAAAAAGAAACTTACCTGCTCATCGCGCCCGTTGCCAGCCGCCGCCTTTCCTTCACACAGGAACCAGGAAGCAAGAGCCCAGGCTCCCAGTCAAACAAAACGCTGCAGTGCAGCGTTGTGATCAGTCTGAGTGCCATGGTTCGGCGCTCAGATGGGGAATAGGAGCCTGGGCAAGTCTCAGGCCTGCCACAGCAGAGTCTGTGTGTGCAGTTCTACTGTCATGTCGACTCGGCATTTAAAGCCTCTTGCCAAGCCTCAAAATCCCCTTTTAATACATATAAGTCACCCCTAAGGTAGGCCCTAGGTAGCCTATAGGGCAGGGTGCTGTGTAATTTAAAGGTATGACATGTACTTTTAAGATTTGCATGTCCTGGTAGTGAAAAACACCCAAATTCATTTTTCACTACTGCGAGGCCTACCCCTCTCATAGGGTAACATTGAGAACTCCTTATTGCACTTATTAGTTGTAATTCCTGATTGAGAAGGATTAGATCTGTCAGGTTTCCTATCATTGAAATGGTAATGATAAATCCTCTTTACTGGTAAAGTCGAATTTATCATTACCCTTTTTAAAAATGCCACTTTTAGAAAGTTAACAGATGAATATGTGCACGTGTTTTTCGTGCACGCCAGTCGCACAGCTCAATGCGGGGATTAGTCCTTGCACTACATTTCTAGATATCTGAAGTTCCGCTTTCAATCCACGAAATAAACCAATATTTTACCAATTTTTCAGTACTTATACCAATTTTAATCCAAAAGATCACAGTCACGACGAAGACAGCTGAATTCCATGATTTGCTTTTATTACATTATTTTCAAATGTCGCTGCGTGCCCATCCGGGCTTCAACATAGACACGTCAAGTAAAGCAGATCATTTTAGTGGCCTCATGTAATATTTCCCAATGCATTTCGAACTGTTAAGTTCTTCGTCAGGGGTAACTGCAAAAAGACATAATAACAGAATATCTAGACCATCTGCTTAGTGTAAACAATATTCAATAGTGCAAGTGAAACAACAACTAACCCCCACTGTTGATTGCAAACCCATGCCCCTCCACCCTCGTGAAAACATACTTCAATCTGTGTGAAAAGCGTATCCGTTCATCCACAACCTAAACGGCTAAACCAAATCACCATTGTCTGCTCAAAACCCCACTCATTCATGAACATAAAATTGCTTAGTGCTACAACCACTCCAAACTACCTCCCCATTTCCACTCAGTTACCTATCTTGTGCCTACACCTTTTAAATCCCTTAAAAAACTAGTATAATACCTTCAAAGTTACGGCCAGCAGCCTAAATACATCCTCCATACTCTCTCCAACGGCCAGAAATGCAAGTTCTTTCTCCTGCGCATGCTTATCTACGCGCTTTCCGTGTGAATATCATGATGTGTTAACCAATCAGAAAACGACTAAGATGACCCCATGACTCAATACCGATTGGACCTGAAACCTTAAAGCAATAGAACACTTTGCCGTGACAATGCACCCTAAATAAAGTGCCATTAACTAAAAAAATATACACAAACCCCTCTGACTACTCATTCGTGAATACGTCACCAACCTTTTTCCGCCCACTTATCAAACCCCCCAGAACGCCAACATTATTATACAAAATACGTGCAACCAAATATGTGATTCAAAATGTGACCAGTTCAGACATTAAATAAATACCATCCACATTATCATAAAAAATACAATCGCACAAATACATAAGAATAAGCACAAGGTTTTGATGTCCATCAGAATTGATAATCTCATGTCCTTTCAATGAGTCCAAACGTTGCTGGTGTCTTCGAAGTGACATTATTTCCATGCCCATTCTCCATATACTTCAAATTAAACAACTGATTAAATCGACCATAGGGTGCAACCTCTGCTGTGGGACAGAATATTGCAGAGCATAAGTAATCATGATGCAAGGATGCACTCCTTCCCTTGTAATCTTCACTTAATTCTTTCAATTTAAACTTGACAATTGCGTGCGTAAACTGGTGTCGCGGTCTGTCCCAATACTGCGGCAATGTGGTTAACAGATGAATATGTGCACGTGTCTTTCGTGCACGCCAGTCGCACAGCTCAATGCGGGGATTAGTCCTCGCACTACACTTGTAGATATCTGAAGTTCCGCTTTCAATCCACGAAATAAACCAATATTTTACCAATTTTTCAGTACTTATACCAATTTTAATCCAAAAGATCACAGTCACGACGAAGACAGCTGAATTCCATGATTTGCTTTTATTACATTATTTTCAAATGTCGCTGCGTGCCCATCTGGGCTTCAACATAGACACGTCAAGTAAAGCAGATCATTTTAGTGGCCTCATGTAATATTTCCCAATGCATTTCGAACTGTTAAGTTCTTTGTCAGGGGTAACTGCAAAAAGACATAATAACAGAATATCTAGACCATCTGCTTAGTGTAAACAATATTCAATAGTGCAAGTGAAACAACAACTAACCCCCACTGTTGATTGCAAACCCATGCCCCTCCACCCTCGTGAAAACATCAATCAATCAATCAATCAATCATGTCACTTATAAAGCGCACTACATACCCGCGAGGGTCTCAAGGCGCTGGGGGAAGAGGGGGGTGGTGCTGCTACTGATCGAAGAGCAAGGTCTTGAGGAGTCTTCTGAAGGCCAGTAGGTCTTGGGTCTGTCGGAGGTTGGTGGGGAGGGTGTTCCAGGTCTTGGCGGCGAGGTGGGAGAAGGATCTGCCGCCGGCGGTCGTTTTCCGGTTGCGGGGGACTGTGGCGAGGGCGAGGCTGGTCGAGCGGAGCTGGCGGGTGGGGGTGTAGAAGCTGAGTCGTCTGTTGAGGTAGGCTGGTCCGGAGTTGTGGAGTGCTTTGTGTGCGTGGGTGAGGAGCTTGAAGGTTATCCTCTTGTTGACAGGGAGCCAGTGCAGGTCTCTCAGGTGGGGTGTGATGTGGCTGCGTCGGGGGATGTCGAGGATAAGACGTGCAGAGGCGTTCTGGATGCGTTGCAGCCGTCTCAGGAGCTTAGCCGTCGTTCCTGCGTAGAGGGCGTTTCCGTAGTCCAGCCTGCTGGTGCCGAGGGCCTGGGTGACTGTTTTTCTTGTTTCGGTGGGGATCCACTTGAAGATCCTGCGGAGCATTCGGAGGATGTTGAAGCAGGATGAGGAAACGGCGTTGACCTGCTTAGTCATGGAGAGGGTGGGGTCGAGGATGACCCCTAGGTTGCGTACGTGGTCGGTGGGTGGCGGGGCTGTTCCCAGTGATGTTGGCCACCAGGAGTCGTCCCAGGCTGAAGGGTTGGAACCAAGGATGAGGACCTCCGTCTTGTCCGAGTTCAGCTTCAGGCGGCTGGTCCTCATCCATTCGGCGACGGCCTTCATTCCTTCGTGGAGGTGGGCTTTGGCGGTGTGAGGGTCTTTGGTGAGGGAGAGGATCAGCTGGGTGTCGTCGGCGTAGGAGATGATGTTGAGGTTGTGCTGTCGGGCGACGTGGGCGAGGGGTGCCATGTAGATGTTGAACAGCGTTGGGCTGAGGGAGGAGCCTTGGGGTACGCCGCAGATGATCTTGGTGGCCTTGGATCGGAAGGGGGCGAGGCGGACGCTTTGTGTTCTGCCGGAAAGGAAGGATGTGGTCCAGTCTAGGGCCTTCTCTTGGATCCCGGCGTCGTGAAGGCGTGTTCGTAGTGTGTGGTGGCAGACCGTGTCGAAGGCGGCTGATAGGTCCAGGAGGATGAGGGCTGCTGTTTCTCCGTTGTCTAGCAGGGTCCTGATGTCATCGGTGGCGGCGATGAGGGCGGTTTCGGTGCTGAGGTTGCTGCGGAAGCCGGACTGGGAAGGGTCCAGGATGTTGTTCTCCTCGAGGTAGCGGGTCAGTTGTTTGTTGACGATTTTCTCGGTGACCTCACGACGAAGACAGCTGAATTCCATGATTTGCTTTTATTACATTATTTTCAAATGTCGCTGCGTGCCCATCTGGGCTTCAACATAGACACGTCAAGTAAAGCAGATCATTTTAGTGGCCTCATGTAATATTTCCCAATGCATTTCGAACTGTTAAGTTCTTCGTCAGGGGTAACTGCAAAAAGACATAATAACAGAATATCTAGACCATCTGCTTAGTGTAAACAATATTCAATAGTGCAAGTGAAACAACAACTAACCCCCACTGTTGATTGCAAACCCATGCCCCTCCACCCTCGTGAAAACATACTTCAATCTGTGTGAAAAGCGTATCCGTTCATCCACAACCTAAACGGCTAAACCAAAAAACCATTGTCTGCTCAAAACCCCACTCATTCATGAACATAAAATTGCTTAGCGCTACAACCACTCCAAACTACCTCCCCATTTCCACTCAGTTACCTATCTTGTGCCTACACCTTTTAAATCCCTTAAAAAACTAGTATAATACCTTCAAAGTTACGGCCAGCAGCCTAAATACATCCTCCATACTCTCTCCAACGGCCAGAAATGCAAGTTCTTTCTCCTGCGCATGCTTATCTACGCGCTTTCCGTGTGAATATCATGATGTGTTAACCAATTAGAAAACGACTAAGATGACCCCATGACTCAATACCGATTGGACCTGAAACCTTAAAGCAATAGAACACTTTGCCGTGACAATGCACCCTAAATAAAGTGCCATTAACTAAAAAAATATACACAAACCCCTCTGACTACTCATTTGTGAATACGTCACCAACCTTTTTCCGCCCACTTATCAAACCCCCCATAACGCCAACATTATTATACAAAATACGTGCAACCAAATATGTGATTCAAAATGTGACCAGTTCAGACATTAAATAAATACCATCCACATTATCATAAAAAATACAATCGCACAAATACATAAGAATAAGCACAAGGTTTTGATGTCCATCAGAATTGATAATCTCATGTCCTTTCAATGAGTCCAAACGTTGCTGGTGTCTTCGAAGTGACATTATTTCCACGCCCATTCTCCATATACTTCAAATTAAACAACTGATTAAATAAAGTAATCATGATGCACGCAGCGACATTTGAAAATAATGTAATAAAAGCAAATCATGGAATTCAGCTGTCTTCGTCGTGACTGTGATCTTTTGGATTAAAATTGGTATAAGTACTGAAAAATTGGTAAAATATTGGTTTATTTCGTGGATTGAAAGCGGAACTTCAGATATCTACAAGTGTAGTGCGAGGACTAATCCCCGCATTGAGCTGTGCGACTGGCGTGCACGAAAAACACGTGCACATATTCATCTGTTAACCACATTGCCGCAGTATTGGGACAGACCGCGACACCAGTTTACGCACGCAATTGTCAAGTTTAAATTGAAAGAATTAAGTGAAGATTACAAGGGAAGGAGTGCATCCTTGCATCATGATTACTTTTAGAAAGTTGGCATTTTTCTGCTCTTAGCCCTGTGTACCTGCAGCCTGTCTCCAGTACACGTCTGGGGTGGATGACAGCTGGGCTTTGTGCATTCCCTCTAGATAGCCACACACAATGGGAGCTTAGGTGAGACTTGATGGGCCTTAATGGACCATTAACTGGCTTGATGGGGGGGTGGCGCTGAGCACTGCCTCACTTACACCTGAATAGGCAGTGTCCTGTCCCCACACAAAGGGCTGCATACCCCCTGTAGTGAGTCTGGAGCCAGAGATGTGAGGAAAGACCTTGGTGGATTTCAAAGCCCCTCTTTGAAGTCACCCCCACTTCAAACGCCCAACTGGGTGTAAGTACTGGGTCTCTGACCCTACCACTTCAGTACACTTCTGGACCTGTGAAGATTGTGCCAGGAAGGACTGCTGTGCTGCAAAAGGACTGCCATTCTTCTGGACTGCTGCTGTGGAACAACTGCTTTTCGGCTGTGTTGACCTGCCTCCTGCCCTCCTTGCTTGGATGAGAAGGACTGGACCTGCCTCACTTGAACCCAGAGTTGCTCCAAAGGCTTTTCTGCTTGCCTCATGTTGGACATCTCAGGGACATCAAAGACTTCACTCCACTCACCAACAGCAGCTGGACTCTGCCATCTGAGAGTCTGGCCCTGCCAAGAGGTGCCAATCCAATCCTGGGCCCTTGGAAGTGGGTATAAAGTGCTACAAAATATCAAGAAGTAGGGGGGACGGGGAGCCTTAAAGAGGTCCAGTACCCTTGCTCCCAAGAATGAATCTATTAGTCCTATAGAGTAGCTGTTCCTATGGTGTATAGTAGCAGGTTGAAAAGTGTTAAGAGAGCCGGGTGGGCATATCCTTAATAGGAAGTGGTGCCCTCACACAACCTTGAGGGTGTCATGCTTCATCATCGGGCTCTGCTCCTCGTGGTGTACTGTAATAAACAAAATAACAACAAATTGACAACAATCCAATAAAAGGAACCTGAGATATACATTTTTATAGTTTTAGGGAAAAAGCGCCAAAAAAAAGCACCAAGTGCCAATGATAGTCCATGAAAGCGGTAGACAGTGACTTAGACACAATTTGATGCCAACTGTGAAGGAGCATGTTGTATTCACATAGTTAGGCATTACTGTATATACATATACCGCACTACCTATACCTTTAAATAAGTTGTTCCATGGTTGTCATGGCATGCTTGTAATGTTCCAGGTGTTACGCATTAGGATTCCTGGAGAGTCAGTTATCGCTGGCTGGACAGGGATTACCAGCGTGTTACTCGCACTCCAATAAATATCTACAGTGAACCAAACCGGACTCCTGAGAAGTTATTAATGAACACAACAAATGGCGACGAGGATGGGATGAATGGGTGGAAATATTTGAGAACTACATTGAGGCTTTGGATGGCAAAGAATTTAGTGCTGCAAGGAAGAAAGCTTTATTATTAAGTACGTTGGGGAAGGAAGGGCAACATGTATTTAAATACTTACCTGTAGCAATAGATACTGAAGGAAGACCGGAAGAGAATGTTTATCTAGAGGCTAAAGCTAGAATGAGGAAGCAATTCGCTAAAGAAGTAAACATAGTTATGTGTAGGCACTTTGGCCAGCGGAGTGTTGAGCGATCGTAACCACGCTGGTATTTCAAGAACCCACTACGGCACGCAAGACAACTTGGCCAAGGACAGTAAAGTAAGGATTTAAAAGAGATTACTGCCAGATTCTACAGTGAATGCGTGCACGATATGGAAGCGTGAATTAGCTTTTAAAAAAAAAAGTGAAGAAATGTTACAGCGACATTTTTGAAGTGCCTCTACAGATTGAGAAAAAATACTGTAAGCACTGTTTGGACTGTGTGAATAACAGTGCGTTGGAGCGACATATGCGGGCGTTTCAGGTGTGATTGAACACGACGCACGGGAACGGATTTCAATTAAAGTTTAAACTTGGAAAACATCAAGTCAGTTACCTGGCACGGCGCGAGCTGCGCGTTCGGAGCCTGACAGCAGCTGTTCGACATTCGTTGCCGTGGGGATAAGCTTGGACGTATGCGTGTGACGTCACCTGTTTGCAGCTCACACAGAGCGCCGGAGACGTGGAGACTGCGTGAGCAACGCAAGATGTCGTGCACCGTCATGACGACTTGGGAGGCCATTTTATAAAAAAAAAAAGAAGGAAGAAAGATCGTGAAATCGGATAGATTCACGCAACGTACTAAGTATCCAACACTTAACGAAAACGGAGAGTAAGGTGGAAAAAAGAAAAGGAAAGAAGCAGTTTGGAGAGTAAAGAAAGAAAAAGAAAAGGAAAGAAGCAGTTTTGACTGATCGCACTGAAGAAGGAAAATTTAAACATTTAAACACGCAAAGGTACTTTTTTGTGTCACCTCTAACAGTGACAGTGACTTTAAACTTACCTGGATTTACATGAACATTATACACAAAAACATCAGCATAATTCAAACCCACTTATAATTTTATTTTATAGTAAATCCAAGTAGTGGTGACATTATAATTTTTATTAACAACAACAACAAAAAACTGTTTAAATGGATGTACCTATAATTACTCCACCTTTATTCTTACAGAGTGTGGGAGAACCTCCTATAGAATGGGACGAATGGGTGGAAATATTTGAGAACTACATTGAGGCTTTGGATGGCAAAGAATTTAGTGCTGCAAGGAAGAAAGCTTTATTATTAAGTACGTTGGGGAAGGAAGGGCAACATGTATTTAAATACTTACCTGTAGCAATAGATACTGAAGGAAGACCGGAAGAGAATGTTTATCTAGAGGCTAAAGCTAGAATGAGGAAGCAATTCGCTAAAGAAGTAAACATAGTTATGTGTAGGCACAAATTTTATACACAACCTCAAAAGGGTGACGAAACTATTGATCAATTTGTTGCACGTTTACGAGAGCTATCAATAAAGTGTCAATTTGGAGGGATTAGAGAAGAAATGATTAGGGACCAACTAATTGTGCAATGTCGCAACAAAAAAATACAAGAAAGGTTATGGGCAGCAAGAAACCCGACTTTGATTAATGCTATAGAGATAGCCAAGGTTGTTGAACACTCCGAGGTGTGTATGAAAGAAATGGAAAAGAAGGCAGACACTGTAGGAGTGTCATATGTTGACCAAGATGATGTTGCAGCAGTCAGCAAGGAAAAAAGATATACTGGGGGTGGGAGAAGTAGCAATCCCAGTTGAAAGTATAATAGTAATTTTTTGAAGAATCCAGATAATAACAAAATACCAGAGAGAATGTGCACGAGATGTGGTAGCAGTTATCATACTGCCGAGTATAAGAATTGTTTTGCCATTGATAAAGAATGCAGGAAGTGTGGTCGTAAAGGTCACTTCTTTAAAATGTGTAAAATATTTAGCAAACCAAGAATATCTGTCATTCAAGACGAATCAGTAGCGGTAATACAAAGGAGGCAAGGAAGTGATAGTTACGTGAAAAGTATAAAGAGTGAAGACAGAATTCTATGTGTGGAGGAAGATGAAACCACTAGTTCACCTGGGAGGAGATCCAGACCCAAAGCAAATTTTGTTATAAATGGTAAAGATGTTGAGTTAATGATAGACTGTGGATCTTTTTACACTATTATTCCCAAAGATGTGTTTGAAAGAACATGGCAGGGAGTAGAATTACTTCCAAAAGATATCAATCCAGGAGGATATCAAGGGGAAAAGATAGATATAATAGGTTATATGTTAACAGATATTGCCTTTCAGGATAGATGCGTAAGTGGCAAAGTATATATATCGCGTAATGGTCCACCAATTTTAGGGTGGGCACATCAGTATGATTTGCACATTATTATTAACCCAAGAGCTCCCCAGCAGGTTATGGTAGTTGAGGATGTTACCACTGATACAATTGTCGAAAACATGCATAACATATTTGCTGATGAAATTGGTGAACTCAAGGGGTATGTACACAAAATTATATTAAAGCCGGATGCCATACCCATGCAACACAAAGGGGCCGATTCCGATCTCGGCCGGTAGTGCTCCGAATCGGATTCGGTTTTACCGGATCCGATCCGGAGCCCTATTTTCCGACCGAGTCGTACGCGCGTCCGGGCGAGCGAGTACGATGCGTATTCGCCGACCGACTCGTCCGGGCGACCCGACCGCTCCGACCGACTGGTTCCCGGATCGTACCGCTCCGACCGACTCGCTCGGACCCGATTCGCACCGCGCAATGGAGACGTTTTCCGGCCGGGTAAGTACGATGCGCACCTCGACCGCTCCGACCGACTCCGCGCCGTCCGACTCGAACTCGCTGTCGGAGCCGTGACTTTGGGGTCCGTGTCGGACCCCCTGTACGCGTACCCGTGCGAGGCGCACACAGGGGGACCCATGGGTCCCCCTACCTGTGCGTGTACGCCGCGAGCGCTTCGCGGCGTACTCGCTGTAGGGGCGCCCTTGTCCGCCTCGCACCCATTGAGGCAATGGGAGCCCGCATACGCGTTGTACGACCGGCTCCCATTGAGTTCAATGGGAGTCCGACCGACTCGTGTCCGGTGGCATACGAATGCATCGGACTCGTTCGGTCGGACTGCACGGGTCCGATTCGGTCGGAAATCTCTCCGAGGCCGGCTCGGTCGGAGAAATTACCGACACGAATCGGAATCGGCCCCAAAGTACGGAAAATACCCATTATTGCTAGGGAAGAAGTTAAACGCATGCTCAACGATATGGTAAAACAAGGCATCATTGAACAAATAGAGACTTCTAGTTGGATTTCGCCAGTTGTGATCACGGGCAAACCTGATGGTAGTTATAGGTTCTGTGTGGACTTACGCACTCTTAATCAGAATATTGTGATTGATAATTACCCGTTACCAAACATTAATGAGCTCATTTTGTCTTTAAAAGGTGGAAAATACTTTTCGAAATTAGATTTACGCAGTGCGTATCACCAGATTAAACTCCACGAGGAGTCAAAACCGTTAACGGCGTTCATTACTATGGAAGGAATATTTCAATTTAATAGAATGCCGTTCGGATTGGCTTCTGCTGCGGGAGTTTTTCAGAGGATGATGGGTGTGGTGTTGAGGGATATTAAAAATGTGGTATACTTTCAGGACGATGTATTAGTATTTGGTGGAACAAAAGAACAGCATAATTTTGTTTTGAAGGAAGTTTTGTGTAAAATGGGAGATGCTGGACTTACTCTTAAAAAAGAAAAGTGCAAATTTTGTGTTGAGGAAGTAGAGTATCTGGGATACACTATATTTGCAGGGGGGATCAAACCAAAACGTGATCTTCTGGAAGCCATAAGAAAAGCCCCAGTGCCCACTGATAAAGACCAACTTAGGTCTTTTCTTGGTCTCATAGAGTACTATGCAAAATTTGTACACAATTTCGCCGAAAAAACAGAACACATAAAAGAATTACTCAGGAAGGGTTGTAAATATGTGTGGTCAGATAACCAACAAAGTACATTTGAAAATATCAAAAGAGAAATATGTGAAGCTAAAGTGTTGACCCCTTTTGACACAAGGTTGAAATCTTTACTCACTGTGGACGCTAGTGCAGTTGGCTTAGGTGCAGTTTTAGAACAAATACATAGTGAAGGGTTGAGAACCGTGGCCTTTGCTTCAAGATCTCTTACTGTTTCTGAGAGGAACTACTCGGTGATAGAGAGAGAAGCTTTGGCTGCAGCATGGGCCACTGAATACTTCCGCATGTATTTATGGGGATTTCAATTCATTTTACGCACTGACCATAAACCTTTAATAAAATTTTTATCTCCAGGTGGGGCTGGAAAAGGATCAGCAAGACTTGCAAGACTGGCTGCACGTTTGCAAGAATTCACGTATAAAATAGAATATATTATGGGATGGAAAAATTGTCAAGCAGATGGTTTATCAAGATTACCTTTACCGTGGTATGAGGTGGATAAAGTGCAGGTGGAAGCTTTCAATTGTGAAGGAGCAGTTGCTTTAGTGGAAGAAGTAGTAGAAGCATGTAATGGGGCAGTTGACAAAGTTATGTGGAATGAGAGTATGGGTAAGGATGAGGCACTACGAATTGTTAAGGAGTTAATAGTTAAAGGTGGTAGACGTGAAAGTTCTTTACCCATTGAAGTGAGACCTTTTGGAAAAGTTTTAGACGATTTATCTATTTCTGATAAGGAAGGAAATGTTATCATGAAAGATGATAAATTCGTTCCTCCACAGGACTTAAGATATAAATTGTTTAAGTTGGCTCATGAGGGTCATATGGGACAATCGCTCACCAAGAAAAGATTAAGGGAACATTTTTGGTGGCCGACAATGGACCAGCAAGTGTCTGAATGGGTGGAGAGATGTACCGATTGTATGGAGAGTGAAAAGAGGCTTAAGGTTGGAAACCAGTTGGACATGGGTACTATTGAAAATCCTGGTTTGCCTTGGCATACAGTATGTCTAGATTTTATAGGGCCAGTATCTTGTTTAGGGATGGATTCCAGGTTTGGGTTAGTTATGGTAGATGTCATGTCAAAATGGTTGGTGGTGAAATTCATGAGTGAAATTACCACGAAGAAGACTATACAAATTCTTGAAGAAGTTTTTAGAGAAGAGGGATATCCTGTGAAATTGATTACAGATAATGGCACACAGTTAGTTTCTAAGGAAATGACTGATTATCTTAAATCATGTGGTATCGTACATAGTAGAACAACACTCTATAACCCACAGGGAAACGGTATTGTAGAAAGGGCCAACCGCATGATAAAAGGAGTCATACAGATGGCTATCACTAGCAAAAGAGATGTCAAACAAGTTGTAAATGATTTGGTATGGGCCTATCGCACAACAGAAAATACGGTTTCGGGAAGGGTTCCTTTTTTTGTGATGAGAGGACGTTCTGCAAGCACAAAGTTAATTCCTGCCTGGATGAAAGTGTTCGTAGGCATGGATAATCCTAAGGTGAGAGAAGAACATGGTGAATTTATCGCATGTAAAGGGAACATAGAAACCAACGACTTTGTTAAGGTCAAATCGGGTAGGGTGAGTGGTGGTCTTACAAAGTTTCGGGGTCCATACAAGGTGAAATCTGTTTATAAAGATTTTATTACTTTGTACAATGGTGAAAACTGGAAACTAAGAAGGGTTGCTCTTTATAAAAAGAAAAATGGCAGAGAAAGTGGTGTAAAGGAAAGAATTGATAATTGTAACCCTCATTTATTCATGAGCGATGAAGAATTCGTTAATATTCCTTCAAGGACAAGTGATGAAAGTATTAGAGATACTGGTGACAGCATTGCTGCGCATAGGCCTAGACTTGCTATGCATAGACCTAGGTGTCCACCCAGATATTTGCAGGATTACATATGTGGTGACTTCTAATCTCATTACATTATTACTTGTGTGATCATTTATGTTTTTTTTAATTTATTTTCTTGCTTTTGTTTTGTTTTATTTTTGTATTATTTAAGGGAAGATGATGTGTTGTATTCACATAGTTAGGCATTACTGTATATACATATACCGCACTACCTATACCTTTAAATAAGTTGTTCCATGGTTGTCATGGCATGCTTGTAATGTTCCAGGTGTTACGCATTAGGATTCCTGGAGAGTCAGTTATCGCTGGCTGGACAGGGATTACCAGCGTGTTACTCACACTCCAATAAATATCTACAGTGAACCAAACCGGACTCCTGAGAAGTTATTAATGAACACAACAGAGCACAAGTTGCATACACCAACTGGGTTCATCCTGGTCAAAGATTTTGCCTTCTAACGTAGACTTTTTTGTGGAGCTCAAAATACTTCAGTGGTGCAAGCCTGAAGCTTTATCCAAGGAAGGTGCATTTAAATCGGATGCCTTCTTCCATGAGATCTCCTTGAATGCTTTGGAGGACTTAGAGGGACCACTTTTCAGGGTGTCTGGAGCGGCTCCTTTCAGTCACTTCTAAGTCACCTAGTACCTTGGGGATAGCACTTATGGGCTAGAACTCACACCAGCAATAGACACTAGCAAGGTTCAGTCTAGGTCTAGTTTGTACTGGTCAACTAGTAACTTCAGGAAAAAGGTCTCTTGCAGCTTGTGTCCCTGCAGCCACACAGCAGGTCAGTCAACTGACCCTTGAAGTCCACTTCTATGCCCTTGGTACAAAAGCGAGCTGGTCCAGACTTTCATGGCTCCTCTCAGGTTATAGACAGCAGATCCAGTCATCTCTTGATCTTCTGCAGGCCAAACAAAAGTGTTCAGAGGAGGATGCCTTGGGGGTCCACATTTATGGCTAGCACCAGCTAGTTGAAGATTCTAACTCCTGGCTCCTCTCTGATCAATGGGGTAAACATTCCTAGAGGCAGCCACAATCCCAAAGTGCACTTTACTCCAAAAATTCAAGGTGGACAACATTGTGCAAAGCCTGTGTGCTCACTCAGAGGAGTGATCATGGAAATGAGCAGTCCCCTCCTCTATGATCACTCAAAGCTGGTTCCAGGGATATATTCCCTCCCATTGGGTTTGGGGCCAGCCTGGGTAGTGCGGACCTGGGGCACAAGGCTTTCCCATATTCAGGTCACTCCTTATTCTAAACTATGAATGGGCAAACCAGCCATCACCTCTGTCCCTTTCAAGTTAATGAAGTTCCTGAGACCGTATCTGTCCTTACTGGGCTGATAAGGATCAAATGGCCCACACCCAGTCCATCCTGTCACTGGGCCTATGCTATTGTACTTCTCTGGGAGCAGTTCTCACACCACATCAATGTCAAGCACTTGCTAGGAAGCTGCTGGAGAGCTAATGCAAATTAGTCTCCAGGGGCTTCAGGCAGGGAAAAGGTAACTTTATCAAAGTTACTTTTCCTAAGTATTTATTAGAACTCTGACTTCACCAATCAATTGAACTGTTAATAAATATGAAGACAGTCTTTGAATGACTGGCTAAGCCAGCTGCTGTCAAAAGTTACAGATTCAAGTTTATTATCTGTACTTTGTTATTTTCTAGTAAAAACTACAGTCCTGCCAGGGAAAACAGATTTTTGGGGCTTTTATTTCACACATGTTCCACTTTCAAATACCAGGCACCATACCTTGTGGAAAGCAGTGTGGACTTAGGGGCGACTTATTAATATTTAAATGCAGGGTTTCCCATCTGTCAAAAAAGGTTATTTTGACAGGTTTGACAGCAGGTTTTTAGGCTGTTACAGTCAGACTACACATAGTCAACCCGAAGCCATGTTATACAAGCCCACTATGTAGATGGCCCAATAGGTGCAGCAGTCCACAGGTGGCATTTAACTTCCTGCTTTGTGGTGCCTTTCCTAGACCATATGCTAGGGACCTCTAGGCAATGTAAATATATCAATCAGGGATAAGCCAATTGAACCATGCTCAAAGGGGGAGCACAGGCACTTTACTCCTGAATACTGTTTAGTAAGGGTCACACTTCAAAAAGTTTTAAGACCAGCATAAAGGGGGGTCCAGAAAAAGGCAAAGAATTTGTGGTACCATGCATGTCCTACAGTGTTCAATAAACAGGATCAAGTCCCTAAGCCCCATCCCTTTCAGTACAGCGAACAAATATTTCCAAAGCAACGTACTGAAGGCCTTTTCCATGTCAACTGATATACCTTACCTCTACGGGTTGTCATTGAGGTTTAAGTAGCATCAGTTTGACAGACTCTCTTGTAGATTGTGACAAAATGCCTCGCACAAGCACCTCAGTGCATAAAGCCAATAACATGTGTGCTAGTACAGAGCTGAAGGTCACATAGAACTCATCAGGGAGTCCATCACCACCTGGGGTCTTGCCCGTTGCCAAGTCCTTTATAGCTCAGAGCAGATGGAAAGTGTATGGACTAATTCCTACGAATGTAAGTGAGATATTGCCTCACACAGATTCAGCCTGGTGCTGCCTGACACCAGATCGACTGTCATCCCAATTACTGAGGATTTCTCAAGAACTTAACAGTGTAAATGCATTCCTTTATCAGCACACTTCTACAAAAATGTAATTCTCCAGTCTCATTTGAATGCATCATGCTCCAGTGTGTACATGTATGTATTGATATTTAGAAATGGCAAATCTAGCTCGGGAATAACTCAGTGCTGCAAATTATGTGGGGTGTTGGGAGACGATCAAGATAGTGTACATCACGTGAGAATTACATTACGCACTATTACATACTTTTTTATACACACACAGGGGCATATTTACAAGGGGTTATCACCAGGGGAACGCCACTTTTTTGGCAATAACCCTTTCGCCTTATTTACAAAAATAATGCTCCTATTTACGCAGCACTTAGCGTGAAGGGGGGGCAATGGGTGTTGCAGTGGGCATTCCGCCGCATGACCCATTGCTTTTTGATGCTGCCCCTATGTACAAGGCTGGCGTAAATATGGGGCAGTGCCAAAAATAAAATTAGCGAAAACCTGGTCTTGAACTGGCGCTTTTGCTGTTTCTATGGGTGCTGGATTCTGCAGCAAACATAGAAATACCAAATCACCAGTAGTGATTGTTCATGTGCAGGAAGGTGTCCCTTCCTGCACATTAACAATCATTAAATAATGATGAGGTGCAACTTCTATATGTGCTGCATTCTGCAGCACGCATAGAAGTTACAAATTGTCGATCATTCCCTGCAACTCAGGCACCCTTGCACTATGCTGCAAGGGTGCCTGCATTGGCACTAGGCAGCTAAATTTAGCGCCAGTGCTAGGGTAAACGCAGGGGTGTGCCGTATTATTGTAAATACGGCGCATCCCTGCGTTTTCATAATTTCGTGCTTGGCGTTACCAATTGTGGCGTAACACCGCGCTCCGCCATTCTGTTGTAAATATGCCCCTTAGTTTTTTGGGCATAGGGGAAATTAAGCAATTTGCCAAGGTGTTGAGCCAAGTGCTGTCACCGGGATTCGAGCTAGGCCCCTAGATTCAAAGGTTCAAAGGTCAGCATCCTGAAAGGAAGGCATTTGCTAGTCATGCAATTATGTATTCATTTCGCTTATATACCAACCATACAATGATATTCTAGAGTTCCCGCATTTGCCAGAAATGCCATAATGTGTCCATGTGTTTTACATCCATTTACACCATGTGTCCAGTTCCCTTATATAGCATCCTAGCCAACATGTTCCTGGTATCCCACATGCCAACAACTTCACGATGTGCTGTTTCTAAAATGCCAGCCATAACAATATGTGCCCTTATTCCCCAGCATGCAATCCAGTTAACGATATACCAATTTTCTCATATGGAAATCATGCCATGTATCACCAGTTCCTTCTTATGTAAGTGATGTCAAAATGTATATATTTACCCCACATTAGTCAAGTCAAGAGGTACCCCTCTTTCACCATATGCCTGCCATAAACTCATGCATGCACACATACATGCACACACATAAACTAGCTCTTTCCTGCTCCCTCACAACAACTACTTACATGCGCAAGATGAGGTCCTTTTAGCTCCACTCTTGGAGGGCAAAAGATGAGTATGGTTGGCCATATGATGCAGCATTGAAGGTCCTTCCTGGACCAGAGAGAATGAGAGCTTTCAAATACAGCAGCCCTCTTTCCGAGTATATCATCAGTCCAATGCCAGGTGGGAGCAGAGAGGCAACAAAAGAGGGGTGAAGACAGGCATGGGCAGGCAGTAATGATATTCCTTCCAAGGTGCCCACCTCCTATTCTTGTTGGCCAAGGCTGAAAAATAGCATATCATTATAGCCAGCCATAGTGGGCTAACCGGTCGTCAAAGGACCACTCCAACATCATAGACCTGAGCCAGAGGCTCGGGCCTATAAAATGGGATCATGAGTTAAGCTGTTAAAACATTCCAAAAAAACACCTCCCAGGTAACACTGGGTGTTAACAAACACCTTCCGCCTCCCAAGCTTCATTTTCTTTCACAGCTCCTGATGTGTGTCTCTGACCAATGCTAGCATGCGCACACAGCAGGAACTGTGTAGGAGGCTGTAGTCAGCCCCTGGTTCTCCCTTGGCTTTGCCAAACTATGTTTCTTCATTCTGCAGAGCTGAGAGAGGCCCAGAAGCTAAATAACCCCCCACTCCTTCTACAGATCCATTGACACTGAGAGCCGCAGGAGAGCGGGGGGGGGGGGAAGACTGGCAGAGTGCTCTCCTGCACAACCTTTGCCTCTCTCTGTCCCAAACTGTAGGAAGCTGGCTCTGTATGTACTTTACCAAAGTAAGGTATAATGTGCACAAAGTACAGTGGATCCCCAGAGGTATAGCAGAGGCAAAATTAGATAATCACTAACATCTCTATTTGTGGTGGTGTGGTTGAGCAGTTAGGATTATCAGAGGGTGTGTTAAGCATTTATTGTATTCACTCAGGCACACACTCAGAGACTGAATCCAGACCAATTAGGTAAGTATTAAAAAAAGGTATGGTTTATTTCTAGAACCAAGCAGAACATTGGTATTGTTACAGTTTTGTATTTTCTTTCAAAACAGTTCAGAATACTTTGAGATTACTTTTGCGTTACTTTTTAGTTACATCAACTACTCGGGATGATAAGCCTAGATATCACACCGTGGGTCCTACAATACAGAGGAAAGTAAGACAATTTACGTTTCAAAACACAGTTACTTTTGTTTCATACAAAAAGCAGGTCGACAGAATATTTCAGAGGAAAAACCACAACATGGATTCCTATGGAGAAAAAAAATGTTATCGGTTTGCAGGTAAGTAACGACTTACAATACTGGGTGTCTGGGGTTAGAACCAAGGTTCAAGGAGGCACTCGAGTTGCACCACCAGTGGCACTAGGGCGGCCGGGTGCAGAGTGCAGAGGCCCAATGTTAGCCAATGAGGCTAGGGGGGCCTTCGGTTAAGGGCTGCTCTCGAGTGGGCCACTCGGTTGTGGGAGCAAAGCTCCTGGGTTTAAGATCAGCACTGCAGGGGCCAACAATCAGCATAGGAACTGCACCGCCAGTGGCATGGGGGCGGCTGGATGCAGTGTGCCAAGGAGACATCAGGAGCCCTGTTGATTCCAATGGAGATCTCCGGTTCGGAAGAAAAGGCTGCAGGCTCGGACAAGGAGGTTTCCTGAGGGCGACCACTGGCAAAAGAGGTAAGTTGGGTTGTCGAGGGATGCCTGGACACTGTTGGATGGGCCACCCAAGGCCATGGGGCATTGGGTGCAGGGTTGTCTTTAGGCGTCAGGTTTTCTTACCAGGTCCAAGCGCGGTCGGGGGGACCCTTCAGGTTGAGGCTGCAGGTGTCAGGTAGAAGATCGAGGCAGGTCAGGATCACCGGGGAGACCTCCTCGTGGTGTTGGGCCACTCAAACTCAGGCCGTGGGCGTCTGGTGCAGAGTGGTGCAGAACCGCTGATCTGGCTGGGTTTGTGTTGGAGTCTTCGGTTGAGCAAATCCGGTGCTCACAGGAGACAGAGTCTTTTTGGTGAAGGCAGGGCAGGTCTTCTGGGTTCTCGGTGGGTGCTGGCTGCTGGACACACTAGGGTTTCGCTGGTTGCAGGTCAAGGTCGGGACAGGCTGGTAGGGGACACACCAGGGTTTTGCTGGTTGCAGGTCGAAGTCGGGACAGGCCGGTAGAGCTGGGGCCAAAGAAGTTGTGGTACTCTTCTTTCTTGTTCAGCACGGCTCTTCGGTCCTTCTTCTTTCTTCCTCTCGAGTCTGAGGAGGCAAGGTTCAGGGCCGCCCATAAAAACTATATTTAGGGGCATTACAGGGGTGTGCCGGTTGGGACCAATGGGTCCCTTCTTTGGGATGAGTACACCCCCTATTATGCCACCCTCCAGTGGGAGGGGGGCATGAGCCTCTCTCTGACTGGCTGTGTCCCCTCATCTTCAAGATAGAGGGGACTGAGATGTGTGCATCACCTCACCTCCCCCACCCTAGGGGTGGGGTTGGCAAATGTGGGCACACCTCTCTTCCTAACTTGGTTTTCCTGCCAATTCTCCTGCCCAAAGTGGGGGTCAGAACCGGTGGGGGCCAGTTACTGGGGGCAGCAAAAGGTAGGGTCAGCTAACGAAGGCGGCAGGCCTTTGAAGCTTTACCTTCGTGTACCCAGCCCATCCTGGGGGAGGAGGCATGACACTATTGCCCAGGATGGGCTTTGTTCCTGGACCCAGAGAGTGGAAGCCCTCTACGCAAGGGTCTAGAAACCTGTCTGGTGGTGGCAGATGGTGGGTAGCCATTCAGGAATCACACCAGGGCTGGGCATTTTTCAGGGGGCATCTCTAGGATGCCCTCTGGGTGCATTTTACATTAAATCCCACACTGGCATCAGTGTGGGTTTAATGTGCTGAGACGTTTGCTACCAAACCTCCCAGGTTTCAGTAAAGCCATTATGGAGCTAGTAATGACCAACTCCCAGACCATATACTCTTTATGGCTTTACTGCACTTACAATGTCTAAGAATGGACTTAGACACTGCAGGGGTACAGGGCTCATGCAACTGTACCCTCACCTGTGGTCTAGTGTACCCTGCTAGAGGGGTGACCTACCTAGGTCACAGGCAGTGGGTTGCAGGCATGGCACACAGGGATGTGTGCCAAGTCAAGTCTTCACTTTTCTCTGCACCAAAACGCGCAGCCTGCAATGGCAGTGTGTGGGTGTTAAGGTACAGGGCCTCTAAGAGTGGCACAATAGGTTCTGCAGCCCTTAAAGGCCAGCCCTGGTCACAGTGCCCTTGGTACCCATGGTACCTTTACAAGGGGCTTACCTGTGGCCAGAGATGTGCCAATTGTGGGTACAAAGGTACAGTTTTGGGAAAGAACACAGGCCTTGGGAACCTTATTGGTAGGGACCCAGGGCATATCAAGTCAAAGTGCATTGAGTGTCAGGCAAAAAGTGGAAGGTAACCATGCAAAAAAAGGGCACTTTCCCACACGTGCACAATCCATATAGTCTGTGGAGATCCAGAGCAAAAAAAGAGTCAGAATCTGTAGATTAGGGCATTAGAAAGTTGACAGCAGGGGACATATACCGATGTTTATAGCCAGCTGCTCTATTGTCTTCAATAGAGCTCTCAACATTTTATTGTTCAAATTTGTGATGTTGAGGCATATAAACTGTGGACATCAACTGTAAATAGAATGACATTACCAACTGCAAGATCGATATTTCTAATTTGCCTTAGGAAATCACCCATGCTTTGGATATATACTGAAATACTCTCTACAGTTTCTGAAAAGCAATGGTCTATGTGAATTTCTGGCACTACATTCTCCAGTAATTCTTCTATGATTCTTGAATATTCCCATGCCGGGTTTATTGTAATTTCACATGTGTAGTAGATTCCTAATGTTGTTTGAATTCTTTCAAATAATCGCTTGCATTCATTAAAATGAGGGCTCCTGCATTAGCCTCTAGTTTGATTTTCAAACCAGTATTAGAGTAGTAGCAGTAAAAGAAGAGAGAAAGAGATGATCAACTTATGCTTGCAAAGATTATATTACCCACTGTACAAATTTAGTTTGCATTAGGACGGAATACTCAGATACCTGGAGCTAGAGAAGAAGAAAGGAATCAGCAATATATTGAATTGCACAACTTATTATGGAAACAACACTTGTTGCAATTCAAGAAGCACCTGAAAAGATAGGAGACCAAGTTTCTGAACTCATTAATCAGGTTCAAGACCAACACAGGGTAATTATCCAGTTACTTAAAAAAAAAAATTCTTTATTTATCATTTTGTGTATACTCATAGAATATATCTTCTAATAGCACCAATTACAACTTAAACATAGAGCAAACATTTCCGTGAGGTGGAAAAGCACATATCCATATAGTTGACATCTGGAACGAGAATCAAGTAGGAGGTGTGTTAGAGCTACAAACTTAATCACGTTGCGAATATATACAGCAGTCTGAACAGGTATTTTACATTTGACTTTATACAACCTTCCCCAACTTTGTGGTCAAGTCAAGGGGAGCAAACCCTTCTATGTTATTGGATGTTCAGCAAAATGTCCCCAACAGGGGAGCCACACAAATCTTTCACTCAACACCTAGGTTACCTTCTCCATGTGTATGATCCGTTTCTTGCTGAGCATTATCTGCGTCTACAGTGTCTGCCTTACTATACAAGTACGCTCGGTATGGCCCCCATATGTCTCGTGGTCTGCTGTGGATCGGCATCAGAGCATTGAACGTGTCCGCTTGGGTGTTACAATAGATCATATCTGGTTGCCATCCCGATAACGTTGGTAATGGGCCCTTCATCCAGTGCATGGCAATTCTCCGTCTTGCCATTAAGAGGCCTACTGCTACCAGGCGCCTATATTTTTGGGGTATTTCACAGTCAAAGCCTAGTAAGGTCAACAGTGGCGATTCTGGAAGAGTCAGTCCCACTATCTCCTGGAGTGCGTTCGTCACTGCTGTCCAGAATCCGCGAATCCCGGGGCAGGACCAAGCCAGATGGCTAAATTCAGCACCCTCAGTGGCACTTCTCGAACATCTAGCATCGTTTCGCAGACCATATTTAAATAATCATGCTGGTGTATAATATACCCGGTTAAGGTATTTAAAGTGAACCAGTCGGTGCCTGCCATTTTGTGATAAGCTTTTAGTGATTGAGCAACAATATGACCATTGTTTATCCATTATTACTGTGCCCAAGTCATCCTGCCAGTCCTGACGTGCTTTTGTGCTTAACAGGGTAGTTGTTTGCCTCGTAAGTTTGTACAGTGATGAAATCCCCCCGCGGGGGTGTTTGTTTGAAGTAGGTGTGTCAGTAGGGCTATTTCCAGTGGCTCTGACATGTCAGGCTTATGTAGTGTGCGCAGTGATTGATGTGCTCTATGATAATTATATCTGGTGACTGGTGTTATAATAGGTATGGAAGCTTGGGTCCGCTCCCAGGTGTTAAGAACCCCATCTACGAAGAAGTCTCCCATGTTATGTAGTTTCAGCGTGCACAATGTTTAATACTGCCTTATCTGCACTCGGAGGGAGCCATGTGCACCACTCAATTGGCAACTTCGGGGAGTAAAGTAATTTAGCTTGTATGCCATCTGTTACTTTCCTAAAAAGGTATCTTGTGGTGCCTATTGGATCAATTGCGTTATATTTGCGTCGGGCGGTACTCAGTAGGTATTGCGGGAGTGATAAGGGGCTAGCATCCTCTCTCTCCAAATATAGATGAGGGAGGTCTGGTGGGCCATGAATCCAGTGGTGCTCATGCATAGCCTGCACTGCTCTATAATATATCTTGAGATCAGGTGCGTCAAGTATGCCAGACATATAAGGTAGGGTCAATGTAGTCCACCTAATGCGCAGCTGTTTCCCAGCCCAGGCCAGGTGAGTTAAAAGGGTGCGTATGTTGGGGAACATTGTTTTGGGCAGTAACATAGGTATATTGGCAAACAGGAATCGGAATCGTGGAAGGATAATCATTTTCATAAGGGCAATACAGCATATCAATGAAAGGGGCTGCCGAATCCATCTCTCTATAGCTTCTGTTAAGTGTTGTACTGCTCTCCCGTAGTTTTCGTGTATTATCACTTCAGGGTCAGTGTGTATCCTAATCCCTAGGTTCCATACAGGTTCAGTAGTCCATGCCAACGGGAATGCCAGCTGAGTGGGCGTGGTGTGTGTTGTAAGCGGGAATATTAGCGATTTCTTCCAATTTATACACAGTCCTGAGTGGCTGCCGAACGTCACCACCTTGCGTAGTACTGGGGTCAAATTTTGTTCAGGGTCGCGTACATACAACAACGTATCATCTGCGTATGCAGAGATTATCAAGTTGTAGTTTGGGAATCTAATTCACCGATGTGCATGGTATTCGCGCAGAGGGCAAGCTAATGGTTCTGCAACCAGGGCATATAGAAGCTGCGAGAGTGGGCATCCTTGCCGCGTACCTCTTGTAATTGGTATAGGAGCAGATAGCATCCCGTTCATGTGTACACGAGCCGTCAGTTTTGATTATAGGACCTGGATTCGTTTTATGTATATATCACCCACGCCCACCCGCCGCAGCACCGCCAGCATGAAAGGCCATTCAACTGAATCAAATGCTTTTTCAGCATCTAAAAATACCGCTGCAGCGAGGACTCCGGGGTCTATTCAAGAAATCGTGCCAAAGAGAGTGCGGAGATTGCTAGTTAATGAGCAAACTGGGACAAACCCGGACGGCTCGGGTCTTATAATGCTGGGAAGAAAGGGGGCTAGCCTGTTCGCTAATATTTTGGCAAATATTTTCGTGTCCGTATTCAGCAGTGATAGGGATCTGTAAGATGAGCACTGCTCAGGGGGCTTACCTGGTTTTAGTATTGCTAATAGCAGTGCTTCCCTCATGGTTGGGGGCATACAGCCCTCTCAGGCCATTGCTTCAAATAAACTAGTCATGTGGGGGATAAGCTTGTCTTGGAATGCTTTATAGAATGCCACAGTAAGGCCGTCTGATCCAGGCACTTTCTTAGTGGGCATGTCTTTAAGTGCGGCTGCTATCTCTGTTGGGCAAGGGGGCCATCAGTCTTTCCCTGTGGGCGTTAGTTAACCACTTCATGGCAATATAGGATAAATATTCGGAGGTATCTTCGTCTTCTTGTGTAGAGCGCGATGGATATAACTCAGTGTAGTATGCACGGAATCTGTCCACTACTTGTGCTGCCCCACATATGGGCTCGCCCTCCTCATCATATATCATTAGTACTCAATTTTCTCCTCTATTGGGTCGGATCAGGTTTGCTAGTGTGGCGCTTGGCCTTTCTCCTTCCCCATATATTCTGGCTGTGGCATACTTCCCTAAGTGTGTTAACTCATTTTGGGCTAATTCATTATATTCTTCTAGTTTAACTTTAATTTGCACTAGGATTTGCGGGGCTGGGTCCTGCAAGTGATGACTGTTCAAGTTCCCTCAGTTCCTTTTCCAGCTTCTGTAGCTGGTTTCGGATACACCGTAATACACCGGCATGTTTAGAGATTGTGATACCTCGAATGTAGGCTTTAAAGGCCTCCAATAGACTGGACATTTGGGGGACACTGCCTGTGTTAATACTGAAGTATTCGTCGATAGCTTGCCCGAGTTCGTTGCGAAACACTGCATCCAGGAGCGAATATTGCGGGAAGCGCCACTTGAAGGCTTTTGGTTGCAATTCGCTTATCTTCAAGGAAAGCTTCACAGGGGAATGGCCCGAATGAGGTCGGGGCAGGTGTTCACAGTGGTTCATGTAAGACAATAAACTGCGGGACATTAGCCAGTAATCTATAGGTGTTTGAATGTCATGCACAGAGGAATAGTGCGTGTATTCCCTACCCTGTGTGCTACTATACCGCCAGGCATCAACTATCCCACTGGCGTCAGCTATTGCGATTATAACGCGGGCGGATGCTGCGGGTTTCCTCCAGGGTCCTCTTGATCTGTCTAGTTCAGGGGATAGTACACAGTTAAAGTCCCTGCCCCAAATTTGTGGTATGTGGCTATACTGTGCGATTTTGTTGTGTGGTGAATAATAGAACTGCGGATCGTCAAAGGTGGGCCCATTAATGATGTCTCAAAGTGTCCCTTGCTGCAGTGGGCGATCACATATCCCCCCTCCTTATCCGAGTGTATCTCCCTTATTCGGATGCCAGAGCCACGGCGGGCCCACATCAATACCCCACGAGAGTGTGACATGAACCCTGCTGCAAAACATTCTCCCTTCATCCTGCGTTGGGAAAGTAGTTCCGCGTGAGGGGCCAAGTGTGTTTCCTGGAGTATAGCTACATCTATTTGGTGTCATTGTAAGTATAGTACCACCTTGGGTATTTTACGATGATCGTTTAGTCCTCTGACATTCCAGGTAAGGAATTTCAGTGTAGCCCCTTGTGCAGATATAGGAATAGGGATTCCCTTTTCATCCCCCATCATTCACATCGTACATATGTGAATCATAGCATGTACTCAACCAGCTGCCAAAATTCTCCAGTTACTTAAAAAAAAAATGAGATCATATAATATACTGAGCGGCTAGAAAATCAAGCCAGGTGAAGCAACTATCTGACTAAAGGAGTCTCTGAGGAACCAGAACCTAAAGAAAATGAGAGCACTTTTACTGGAGAATATCTCAACCCTTACTTAAGTGGAACTCTAATATAATATTCTGTAAATTCATCATGGTCTACTGGAGAAAGAAAGGCTAATGTAAAACCATGAAAAATCTGGATACATTTTAGACTTATACACTCGTTGAAAGGCTCATATATAACAACTGCAAAATGAACAATTGATGGACAGAATGCAGAACAATGTCATACATTCACCCTAGTACAGAGTTCTGGGCCTAAATGCATCGTTTTTTTGCTCATCATGCCATTCCAGTTTGAACCCAGCCATATGCAAATCAGTCTTGACCCTGTGCCCAATGGGAACAGTCCAGCCCAAACTGCCAAGCCAAGTCCTTCCTGGACTGGAAACAAGCATCCTAGGACCAGTTTCGGGGTTTCACCCCTCATCAGCCAGGATAGCTTGACTCCAGTGGCATGGAGAGCACGGGACCCTTGTCTGGGCATACCCGTCCCACTCGGGGTGACAAATGCAAAAAGAACAATTGATGGACAGAATGCAGAACAATGTCATACATTCACCCCAGTACAGAGATCTGGGTCTAAATCCATTGTTTTTTTGCTCACCATGCCATTCCAGTTTGAACCCAGCCATATGCAAATCAGTCTTGGCCCTGTGCCCAATCGGAGCAGTCCAGCCCGAACTGCAAAGCCAGGTCCTCCCTGGACTGGAAACACGCATCCTAGGACCGGTTTCGGGGTTTCACCCCTCATCAGCCAGGATAGCTTGACTCCAGTGGCATGGAGAGCACGGGACCCACGTCTGGGCATACCCGTCCCACTCTGGGTGACAAATGCTAAAAGAACAATTGATGGACAGAATGAAGAACAATGTCATACATTCACCCCAGTACAGAGATCTGGGCCTAAATCCATTGTTTTTTTGCTCATCATGCCATTCCAGTTTGAACCCAACCATATGCAAATCAGTCTTGACCCTGTGCCCAATGGGAACATTCCAGCCCGAACTGCCAAGCCAGGTCCTCCCTGGACTGGAAACAAGCATCCTAGGACCGGTTTCGGGGTTTCACCCCTCATCAGCCAGGATAGCTTGACTCCAGTGGCATGGAGAGCACGGGACCCACGTCTGGGCATACCCGTCCCACTCGGGGTGACAAATGGAAAAAGAACAATTGATGGACAGAATGCAGAACAATGTCATACATTCACCCCATATAACACCAACACATCAATTTTATGGCTAAAAGATTCGATGTATGTCAGACTAGATATCTCAAAGAAACCAAAGAGGCTCTGGAAGCTTCAACAATATATTGATACATTCAAAGCCCAGCTTTGGAAAGTATATGATTAAGATTAGTTATTCCGCAATGCTCATTAAAGGAGAATTAAAGAATTCTGCTAACTCTGGTGAATTAAAAAGATATTTGCAATTATTAAGAACTATTGATAAGAGATTTGGTAGGAACCATTATCTTAACTTTCTGTGATAGTTTGTGAGCCAGAGGAAATTGGGGAAAAAAGAAATCCTTAGATCAAAAATGAAATCAACAATGATGTTCAGAGAGTAATCAAAAAAATATTTATAGTTAAAGATGACCGGCCAACTTAGAATACTATCATGGAATGTGAATGGTATTTGGAACAACATAAAAACGAAGAACAGTGATCACAAACTTAGGAGATGCATATAACAGAGAGGGACAGAGAGGCCAAAGTTGACGAATGGTCATTTTATTATGAAAATCAATTGGGGTTTAAAATTAAATAAGCATATACAGATTGATAAGAAAGTTGGATAACCACAACCTAAACGTTGGAAAATGTATCTGTACCAGGTTTATATGCCCCAAATCAAGATGAACCTCCATTTAAAAAGAAATTGAGGGCCTTATCTACTACAAAATAATGCAGCGTGGTGCCGCAAGCCATTTGGCAGCGCCGCGCTGCATTACTTTGGAAGCTAAGGGATGCGTCATCTACAACGATATGACAGATCCCTTTGCTCTCCCCTGTGCTGGCGGACAATGGGCTGCCATGCGCCGATGCAGGCAACCTTGCACCATGGTGCAAGGGTGCCTGTGTAGCGGGGATGATTGTTTTTGTGCGGAAAGGGACACCTTACTGCACAAAAACAATCACAAGAGGTGATTTCCTCTTTCTATGCATGCTGCATTCTGCAGCACGCATAGAAAGAGGAAAAAACGAGGAGCAATGAAAACATTTCTCCTTGTTGCGGCTCCCTATGCCTCCCCTGGGGAGGCGTAGCATTCTGACGCATTTCCAAGTTTACGATTTCTCGTAAATCTGGAAATGCAGCAGAAGCCATGGGTGTTGCGTGGGAACACCCACAACAACACCAATGGCATACCCCTCTCACACAAAGTTATGCATGTAAAGAGGCCGTATTTACAAGGACACGAAAAGCCACGCAGGGTGGCTTTATGTGTCCTTGTAAATATGGGGAAGCAAGATGCGCCGCCAGTGCATCACAAAAAGTGATGCACGGCGGCACAAGGGGCTTGTAAATAAGCCCCTGAATGTGGAACTGCAGATGTGCCTCAACCCCTAATTTAGGTAGTCGACTGGAATATAACTCCATTTATTAAGGATCGGTCTAGTAGTCATTCAAAATCTTTTAAACCAATATATGAAATGACCAGTGTTAGACCTGTCATCCTTAGGGTGGTCTTCCCCCAAACTTTTTGCCTTCTTACCTTTCTTGGCCCTAGGACACTGAGCACTTTTTCACTGCTATCCAGGGCTAAAGTGCATGTGCTTCTCCCCTAAACATGGTGACACTGGTGTATAAAGTGGCATTCCATATACCCAGAGCCTGTAAACTAAATAATACTAGTGGCCCTGCAACACTGGTTAGCCTTTCAAACCTCTCTCAGGCCTGCCATTGCAAGGCCTGTGTGTGCAGTTTACTGCCACTTCGACTTGGCATTTAAAACCACTTGCCAAGCCTTAAACTCCCCTTTTATTACACATACATCACCCCTAAGTTAGGCCCTAGGTAGCCCTAAGGGCAGTGTGCTGTGTAACTAAAAGGTAGGATATGTACTTTTAAGTTTTACATTTCCTGGTAGTGACAAATAGCTAAATTTGTTTTTCACTACTGTGTGGCCTTCTCCTCTCACAGACTAGCGTTGGGAATTCCTGAAAACACTTTTAAGCTGTAATTCCAGCCCCAACACAGGAAGAGTGGGTGTGACAGAGGACACATCTGCATTCATCTACATTCTAATAGCTCTTCCTATTTGAAACCAGCTCTTCCTGGTTTCATAAAGCTCTTAGTGAACAGCTTTAGGAAACCAGCAAAAACTCAAAATGGGCCCATACCCTCGGTTGAGTAGTGCAACACACCAGCTGAATTATTTTCAGGAAAGATGAATAACATCCTGCTTGCCTTTCCTACAAACACTAACACCGACCAACATACTATTAACACATTGGGACATATTTACAAGGGGTTATCGCCACCAGAATGTCACTTTTAGTGACATTCTTGTGGCGCTATCCCCTTCTCCTTATTTACAGGGCAGCGTTAAGCCACTAAACGTGGCTTAATGCCGTCTTGTAAATAAGGCCCCTTTTCACGCATCACTTAGCGTGAAAGGGGCGTGCAATGGGTGTTGCAGTGGGCGTTCTGCTGCGAACACCCATTGCTTTTTGACTCTGCCCCAAATGTACAAGGCTGAGGCAGCGCCAAAAACTAAGATCAGGGAATAGCTGGTCTTAGGATGGCGATATGAGGAGAAATTATTAATTTCTCCTCGTATTTTGCTCTTTCTACTTGTGCTGCATTCTGCAGCACACATAGAAACAGCAAATCGCATTTGAAGGTGTCCCTTCCTGCACATACACAATCGATCCTGCAGCGCAGGCACCCTTGCAACATGGCACAAGGGTGCCTGCGCTGGCGCTAGGCAGCTTTTTTAGCGCCAGCGCTAGGGGAAACGAAGGGGTGCACTGTATTTTTGTAAATATAGGGCATCCCTGCTTTTAAAAAGATATCGGAGCGCGGTGCTACCAATTTTGGAGTAACACCGCTCTCCGACATTTTATTGTAAATATCCCCCATTGGGTGTTTCAACTAGCCATACAATTACAGCCTTCCCCAACCTTCACATGGAGACAACTAAGGATATCCTCAACACAATTAAATCAGTATCTCCCCTGGATACAGCTCCTCCTGACATCCTAAGAAAAGGAGGGAATATAATGTTAGTTGGACTAATCTCCTCAACTACTCACTAGAGAGCGGCATGGTTCCTCGAGCAAGGAAACATGCGGTAGTAAAACCACTCCTGAAAAAGTCCACCGCCAGTCTTTTGATGGGGGGAAACTACCACCCCATATCACTCCTCTCAGGGGTGAGTAAGGTTCTTGAAAAATATGTGAACAAGCTCCTCTCCACCCATCTGGAAACTCATTCGATCCTGCAACCTACCCAGACAGGGTTCATATCGGGTAATAGTATTGAAATAGCCCTTTTAGTGGCAACTGAAGAACTAATATCAATCCTGGATCAGGGCGGCTCAGCAGCAATGATCTTGCTGGACCTGAGTGCCGCCTTTGATACGGTATCCCACCCAGTCCTCATTCGGAGAATAAAGGAGGCAGCAATAAATGGAAATGCCCTCAAATGGCTAACTGATTTTTTAAAGCTCAGAAGCTTCGAAGTCCAGGTGGACTCCTCCTTATCTACAGCCTTTGCATTAAACTGTGAAGTACCCCAGGAATCCTCGTTGAGTCCCACCCTCTTTAATATTTATGTACTCCCTCTGGCAGAAATTGTCCAAACATATGGGTTCTCGCTTGTCTTGTATGCAGACGACACTCAGATTGTCGTTCCGCTATCTACAGACATTAAGAACACCTTGCAGAAGCTAAATGCTTGTCTCAAGCATGTTACTAGCTGGATGTCATCTAAAACTGAATGGAGGCGCGAGGCCAAGATGGCAGAGTGAGTGGATGTGTTTCGCTCGCGCTCCGTCCTCGCCGGGCCTAACACATTGGCACAGCACCCGCGGCCTCACAGATCTTCACCGGAGACCTACCCCAGCTGGGGGGCGTCTCTGCCGCCACCGTATCCTGTCAAGGGGGGGCCGCCTGCACTTTGGAGCGAGGAACCTGGCACCTCGGTCCTCTCCTTGGGCCTACGTTATCGGGCGGCCTGCAGTGGAAGATCCTTCAAGTCTGGTCTGGATCCCCGTTCGACTCGGCCCTATCCCAGCATCTGTGACACGGTGTTCGACCGCACCTGCGGAGCGCTGTAGTCCGAGAGGTGGGTGCAGCGTGAGCAACAGGCCCGGTCGTTTTGGTGGGACTGGGGCCCGTGTCGCCCTTACTGCGCTATAGGGGAGTGGTTGAGCCCGCCTGGGAGATACGGCGAGAGCTTCCCCGCCCCGCGAATTATCGTTGGTATCAGGCGGCCACGACATGGGAGGCGATCGTTCCCTGGCCGCTGATTGGGGCTGCGAGCTCCGCTGGACCCCCGGTTCCGGACTCCGGGCCTGGATGTGAGGGCGTGGACCCGGGCCCGGATTTCTCAAACACTGAAATGAAGGTGAGGCCTGCCTGCCCTGCAAACGCGGCAAGAGCTCCCTACGCTTGAGGACCTCCTGAGTGGCCGAGGGCAATGGAGTGAGGGCCGGCTGGCTGACACGCTCTCGTGCGGGTGATTCTGGGCCGCTGAACCCCCGATTACCGGCCCGGAAAGCGGAGGAGGAGGACCAGGCCAACCTTTGCCTACAGAGGGGGCTGGGCCCACCCAGGTGCCGTGGCGAGACCTTCTTAGGACTGCGGTCTGCCTTTGCCTACCTTGGCCGCACCGCGGGGAATAGCCATCAGCACTGGTGCAGAGCTGCATCCATGGGTACGATTGCCACTTGATGATTGTTTAAGCAGATTGTGCGACCTCCTACCCCTTGCACACAGACTGGGGCGCTCTCGCCTTTGCAGCACCTGAGGGTAGCTCACCCACCCACCACCAGCTGAGACACACCGGTGGCAAACCTACTTGATACGCTTGGAAAGGCCGCGGTTGGGTGGTGAAGTGCATCTGGCCCTGCAACCCATAAGGAAGTTGTGGTGGGCGGCTCGAGCCCGGGGCCTCCCCTACGTTGAGAGGAGTTAGGTTTGCTGTGCTCTCCCCCCGTCTGGCTGCGCTGGGAGCGCTTGGGCCCGGTTGGTCCTCCACTAATAAAGCAGCTACTTCATACGCAGAGGAACCACTCCTCGGCCGGACCATGACGACGGCCAAAAATAAAAAGGAGCGCTCAGTGCGACATCTCCTCCTGAAGTCCACGGGGGATTCTCAAGGTGTTGGTCAGGCGACTGCTGGTGAGGGCGCGGATGGGGCAGTCACCCGTGAGTTCCTGGAGTCCTTATTTTCTTCGCAGCGCGAAGATATATTGGCCATCAAAACGGATCTGCAAGCGGACCTAAGGGAAGTTCGGAGAGACATTGACGCTGTGGGCGAGCGAGTCGCAGATCTGGAAGACTCCACGACGGCCAGGGACGAAGAAATTGCCACGCTTCAGCAAGAGGTCATACGATTGAAAGTCCAGCAATTAATTAGATCTACAAGCGCACTCGGAAGACCTGGAGAACAGGTCTAGACGGAATAATATCCGGGTCCGCGCGGTCCCTACTGGCGCGGAAGGTGAAGATCTAGATGGATTCATACAGGCACTATTTCAAGCGGTCTTGAACGCTTCATCTGAATTCACAGTTAAGATAGACCGCTGTCATCGAGTTGGGCCGCCTCGCCAACCCAATCGCCACCCGGCGGATATCTTGGTTTGTGTGAATGACTTTAAAGTGAAGGAGGAGATTCTTAAGGCGGCGCGCTCCAACCAAACATTGCAATTTCGTGATCATACGCCACAGCTCTTCCAAGATTTGGCGGCCAGCACTCTACAAAAGAGGAGAGACTTTAGACCTGTAACCAATCATCTGAGATCGACGGGCTTAGCCTATACCTGGGGCCATCCATTTCGCATAATTTTTCGCTATGAGGGGAAACTCCATCAACTTTGCTCTTTGGCCGAAACTTGCGAACTGTTAAACCTGGATCTTGATAGCCTGGCCTCCCAGTCTTCGGCTACGGGGTTGGGGGTACCGGCAGCACGTCAGCGAGGCCCACGCCCTGGATCAAGATTGGACCAACTACGCCCTGACCCTGCAACAATGGTCAAAGAATGATCGGCGGTGCTCCGGACGCTCACTGGCACAGAGGGGGCCTCTCTGGACTATTAACGATTGAGGTACGGCTGGATGGGCTTGCTGCTTAATTTGATCTGGCCTGGGGGGGACGGCGCAGGTTTCTTTTCCTGATGAGAGCTGTCCATTACTCTCTTGGCTGCCCCTATATTTTTTGGCCCACCTTTGGGACGGACAGTAAGTACTTCATTTTCTTGTTTGTTTGTAGTCGTTTGTTTTGGTTGAGTAGTTTTTGGGTGGGTGGGGTTCCCTCTCCAATGAGCCTTTCAGACCGCTCCCTCCAGGGTAGGTCCTCCGTGGGATTTTCAAATGTTCAGCACCCTCCTTGGTTTGCAAAGCTTCAATGGTTCTACAGCCGAGCGTACATAGAGTGGATATCCACCGCGGGCTCATGGAGAATAAAATAGTTAGTCTTAATGTCGGCGGTCTTAATAACCCAGTAAAGCGGAAAGCGATACTCTCTTTGCTTGAACATTCCAAGGGGGATATATGCCTGCTTCAGGAGACTCATTTACTCTCTAAGGATACGCATAGGGTACAGTCTAGAGATTTTCCCTGCCAATATTGGTACCCCTGGAGGGGTAAGAGGGGAGGTGTTGCCATCTTGTTTTCTAAGCATTTTAGAGGTACAGTGCTGGGCCCTGTGTCGGAGATTAAGGGGCGTCTGTTAGCTTTTAGGGTACGGATAGGCACTTTTCACTACACTGTAGCCTCTATCTATTCCTCTAATGAACACCAGGAAGAGTTCCTGATCGAAGCTATTGCTAAAGTTCTTCATACACCTGATCCCGCAGTAGTGCTGGGCGGGGATTTAAATTTGGTGATGGACTTGGCGGTAGATCGCTTTGCCTCGAGGTCTGGAGGAGCGGGGGCTATTTCTTCGACGGGTAGGGAGTGGCTGGAGGACTGTGGGCTTATGGATGCCTGGAGAGGCTTGCACCCTAGTGATCAGGATTACACTTATTACTCGGCAGCCCACAAATCTTATGCTCGCTTGGACCACTTTCTTGTCACTCACTCAGTTTGGGAACGCATCCGGACAGCTTCTATCAGGGTCCGATCGCTTTCAGATCACGCACACATTACTCTGACTATACGGACGTCCTCCCCGGCCCCTTCCCCGTCACAGTGGCATCTGAGGGACTCCTTGCTGGCGTCTCCCATGGTTGTCAGTGCGATCCGAGCTACACTGATGGACTATATCACACTTAATGATGACGGCTTCACTGCAATATCCTCAGTTTGGGAGGCACTTAAATTGGTTGCTCGCAGGGCTTTAATCGCTGAAGCTGCATACGAAAATAAAATTCGAAGAGATAAAAGGGAAGAGCTGGAATCGAAAGTGAGGGAACTTGAGGTAATCCACAAACGCTCCGGAGCCCCGCCGGATTTGGAGGCAGCTCGAGAAGGAGCGGCTTCATCTCCGGCGTTTAGATCTAGATAGAGCAAAACTTGCGGCGGTGCGATTGAAGCACAAGTATTTTGTGGGAATGAACAGGGGGGGTCGAATGCTGGCACATTGCCTGCGCAGCAAACAATATGCGCAAGCAGTGAAATCGGTGCGCAACGCCCAGGGGTCGGAGGTGTCTGAGGACTCTGACATTGTGGAAGCCTTTCAGGCCATTTACTCCGAACTATATTCTGCGGAGTCCCTGCCTCCCTTGGATTCACACGCCTATGTTGATGGGGCGTCCATTACTCCTCTTCCGCCTATCAATGCTGAAAATCTAGACGCTCCCATACGTATTGAGGAAGTAATAGCCGCTATTGCCCGATTGAAGCCCCTGAAGGCTCCAGGTCCCGACGGGTTTAGCGCGATCTTTTATAATACGTTTTGCGCTGAGTTAGCTCCCTTACTCACCCGCTTGTTCAATTTGTTTGCTGACACCGGTTCTCTCACTGAATCAATGCTACAAGCCTCCATTGCTGTTATACCCAAGCCAAGCAAGGACCCCACGTTTTGCAGTTCATATCGTCCGATCTCCCTGTTAAATGTCGATGCAAAGTTATTTTCTAGCATCCTTGCCCAGCGTTTGAACCCCCTGATGCCTGGCCTGGTAGACCCGGACCAGGCAGGCTTTATCCCTGGTCGACAATGTGGGGACAACACGGATCTGCCATTTAATTGATAAGGTACAGCGGTCCCGGGAGGAGGCCCTGTTATTGGCGGTTGACGCTGAGAAAGCCTTCCACCTGGTACATTGGCCCTACTTGTTCGCTACTCTAGAACGCTTTGGGATGGACATCCGGTTCCGCAATTGGGTGGCTAGTATATATAGCCCTCCCCGCGCGTCGGTCAAGGTGAATGGTGTACGTTCTGGGGGTTTCGAAAAACGGGAGAGGCACAAGGCAAGGCTGTCCCCTTTCACCTCTGCTTTTTGCCCTTTATATGGAGCCTTTCGCTCAGAGACTTCGAGATAATCCCAACACGCAGGCATCCCATTTGGAGCTGATCGACATTTGATCAGCCTTTACGCCGATGACGTTATATTCTCCATCGCCCATCCCCTGACTTCTCTTCCTGCAATAGTCGCGGACTTGCGTGCCTTTGGCTGGGCTTCAGGTTTTAAAATCAATCTGCAGAAGTCACAAATTTTGAATCTAACTTCCAAGCAGTCTACAGTGGATACTCTTACAGCCCGGTTTGATTTTGACTGGGTGTCGGAGGAAATAACTTACCTGGGGCTGGTCCTTAACAAAAATTTAGCCAAAACATCCGACATTAACTTTTCTAATTTGCTCACGTGTGTGCGAAAAGACCGGGCACATTGGCAGCTGCTGCCGTTGTCATGGTTAGGCAGGCTCGCTGCAGTTGAGATGAATGTCCTACCAAGGGCGCTGTACATCTTTCAAACTCTCTCCCTTCTACCGCCCCCGGGGGCGATTCCTAACATTCAAAAAGAAATTGAGCATTTTATCTGGGGACCGATCTCCCCTAGGTTGCGGAAGACCCTGTTGCAGCGACCTAAAAAAGACGGCGGCCTTGCTCTGCCGAATTTCAATCGATATTTTCAGGCCTCAACACTACGTTATCTGGTGGAATGGAATCGTCCGTTGATGGAGAAACATTGGGTATTTATGGATCAGACAGTAGACGGCATATCTGGAAGGAGGTGTGGTTGCCCAGGGCCTCCCGAACCTGGGGGCTGTACTCATCTCCGATCAAGAGGCCAACTTTGCAGGCTTAGGATAGGGTGTCCCAGTCAGCGAATCTCACAACATTCCCGTCGCCAATGTCCCCAATATTCTCCAATCCTGAATTCCCGCCTGGCATGGCTAAGGGGGCGTGCACGCGCTGGGTGGAAGGAGGCTGCAAGCGACTAGGCTGCCTTTTTGACCATAATGGCATTATCCCTTTTACACAACTTGCAGACGATTATGACCTCTCCTCGTCGGGCCACTTTCTTCACACACAAATGTTACACTGGGTTCAGGGTGCCCCCACCCGTCTTCTGGCAGGTAGACCAATGCTTCCATTCGAAAAATGGTTATTCCTCAAGAAAGATGATCAAAAACTCATTTCTGAAATATATTCGCTCCTCTCCCAGGGCGTCTGCAAGGGTAGAACTGCGGGACAGAGGCGGTGGGAGGCGGAAATTGGTCGGACACTTTCTGACAAGGAGTGGGAGGACATTTACTATAGGGCTCATCATACTGCACATTCCATGGGACATACCGAAACATCATACAAGATTATTTCATATTGGTACTATACCCCTTCCCGGTTATCGAAGTGGAACTCTCAATGTGATGGCTTATGCTGGAGGGGATGCGGGAGTCCTGGTACTCTCCTTCATCTGCTGTGAAATTGCCCAAAATTGACCAGATACTGGGAAAAAATTCTGGATGATATAGATAGGGCCTTCGACACTTCTATCCCGAGGTTCCCTGCTTATACAATTTTAGGCCTGCCTAATGCTCTGACCTTTCCCTTACGCTTCCTCAGAGGGAGACAGATGGCCCTTGCGCTTAATGCCGCCCACCGAGTGCTCCTGGCTTGCTGGAAGACTGATAAAATCCCAGAGCACACGCAGTGGCTCCACCAACTGTGGTCTCTTTTAGGGATGGAAAGACTATCTTTGGCTACTCTGGGGGATAAATCTGATTATGCGAAGATCTGGTCCCCCTTTATAACTATACTATCCTCGGAGTTCCGAGAATTAACCTGTACTATTTATTTGCGTATTTTGAAATTAATACCGGACATGCAGGGAGGGAATGGGACCGTGGGTTTGGGATAGGCCCCATCAGGGGAGGGTCGCTCTATGGCCCCCTGGCTGGGCGGTAACTATGCTTTTGATATTGAACTATGGCTCATCTGGAGATGGGGAGGGTGGGGTGGGTGGGGGGTTTTGTGGATCCCTCTAGTGAGGACCCAAAATGTTCCTTTTGTTGTGTTTCTGTTTCTTGTTTCTGGAAAAGCAGACTTTTTGATCCAGTACTTGCTACGTCTGCTTCAAGTCTCATTATAGGGTCATTCTACTTCGGCCATTGGGGGTGCGCTCATGTTTTGAAGTCTATATAGTTTTGATTCCTTCTTCACCTTCTTATCCTTTTGTTGACGCGGCCGGCCCAGGATGAGTTGTAGGCGACTTCCTGTGTATTTAATTAGCAAATGTACTGCCATATCCTCCACTTTCTTGTTTTTTTTACATGATGACCTCTAACGCAGCCGGCCCACAGGGTTGTAGGCAATGATGCGGTGTAATGTTTTAATATGTGTTCTGCTAATAAAAACCGATTTAATCCTAAAACTGAATGGAGGCAAAACAGAGGCACTGGTGGTAGGAAACAACCCCTCGCTTTGGAATTAACTTAGCTGGTAAAATGAGCTAGGGTTCCTCCCGGCACCTGCTCCATCACTGAAGAGTTTAGGTTTCTGGATCAATGAAAGGCTCACCATGGAAATCCAGGCTAAAAAGTTGACAGCATGCTGCTTCGAACTTCTTCGTGCCTTAAGAAAGTTCTTGAGCTGGCTTCCTATCAATCTGCGCGGATTAGTAGATCAGGGCCTCATCAGCTCACGCTTGGGCTATGGGAACTCCCTCTAATTAGGCAGCCCCAAATGTGTTACCAACCGACCGCATATAATACAGAATGCAGCACCATGCACACTTTTCAGAATCCCCAAATGCACCTCAGATACCCATGCTCTGGCAGCTCTTCACTGGCTGCCAGTCCAAAAAAGAATACAGTTCAAGTCCCTCTGCCTGGTCCATTGAGGTGTACGCAGAAAAGTGCCCCTCCCAATTCAACGTCTAATCTCTCCCTATGCTCCCAAATGAACACTACGTTCTGAGGGTCAAAGCTTTCTTCTGGTTCCTAGGATTAAGAAGGCAAGGAGAGGCAAAAGCTCCTTCAGATTTCTAGCTCCTCATCTCTCTCTGGAACGAGCTCCCTTCTCACATTAGACAGGAGAAATCAGAAATCTCCTTTAGGAAACTACTGAAAACCCATCTGTTCTAATGACTCACAGATATCCTTATTCAGAGCGAAAGTCGTTACCTGTGCTGGGAGGCCCGTTGGGTAGCCATGCACTATATAAATCCTGGAAAAAAGGAAGAGGGAGGGGAGATGACACTTACACCTGAATAGGCAGTGTCCTGTGTCCCACACAAAGGGCTGATTAACCCCTACCGATAGCATAGCAGACAGGGCTGGGATGAAAGGGGGTCTGCGCACTTCAAGGGCCTGCTTTGAAGTCACTCCCACTTCAAAGGCACATTTGGGTGTAAGTACTGGGGCTCTGACCATACCAAGACAGTACACTACTGAACCTGTGAAGAACTCTGGCAGGAGTAAGGACTGCTGTCCTACAAGAATTGCCACTCTGTCTGACTGCTGCTCAGAAGGAACTGCTTTCTGCTTTGCTGAGCTGCACTGCTGCCTGCTGATCTCTGCCCTGCTGAGGACAAGGACTGGACCCATCTCACTTGTACCCAGGTTGACTCCAAGCTGGCTTGTCCTCTGTTTTGAAGTCTCAGGGCTATCAAAGACATCCTTCAACTCTGCAAAAGCACCTGGATTCTTCCATCTGTGAGTCATGCCCAGCCAAGTGGTGCCAATCCAGTCGTGGGCCCTTGAAAGGTGATTTCTGCTATCCAGAACCATCAAAACCGAAGCAGTGACAACTTTGCGCTGATCGGAACAAATGCATTGCCAGTGCTTAATTTGTAAAAAGATTTGTGCCAGGGCCCTCATCAGGAGGCCACTTTTGCCTGCACTGCTCATTGCCGCTGTCAATTCTGCCAAACGACTAACCATTACACTCGTACAATGTGACAATTCCGACTATTCCAGGCCCCCAAACCTAGAAGAATGGTTTGGCGGCAGGTATTAGTCATTTTTAATGTATATTGAATTAATAAACAACTGTTATTGTGCTAATTAGACAAATACCGCCACCATGTGGCGGAGTTGGCAATTTAGTGACGTGCCGAGCACCGGAAACCACCGGCTCAAATTAGGCACTGTGCATTGCCCGTCGACGCAGGAGCCAATCGGCATCGCCTCGACGGACTTTGCAGCTCGACAACGATGGAGAGCACGGTTCGACAACTGCGCAGCGCCTGCATCATAAAGGGGTTTTTGGCGAAACTTTCATCGACTGCACAGATTCGCGCCGATGCTTTGCCTCCATCGAAGGGATCGATGAAAACACAGCATTTCCTCGACTCCTCACATTGAGTCTTCAACTTCGACGCTTGCTCCATCCAAAGTACTGTAGATGGCCTCCCCTCCATCATGGTCGGCCTGAACTTAGGATTTGCCCCGGTCCAGCGAAGCCACAAGTAACCCCTTAGCGCTATTGACTTCTAAGCACTACTTTTTGATTTAGTCTTTAAAAATTCATAACTCCGGTTTACTTATTGGATTTTTGTCGTTTTGGCTTGTTTTATTCATACAATTATTCTCTATTGTTCTAAACCTGTGTGGAGTATTTTTGTGGTGTTTTCATTGTGTTACTGTGTGTGTGTCTGTGTGTTGCACAAATACTTTACACATTGCCTCTTTAGATAAGCCTGACTGTACTGGGCCAAGCTACCAGAGAGTGAACAAAGGTTATCTTTTAGTGTGTATCTAGCTTACCCTGACTAGGATTGTGGTCTCTACTTGGACAGGGTGCATACCTCTGCCAACTAGAGACCCAGGGGCCGATTCACAGAACTAATCTGAGACAAAATCCTAAACTTACTACTTCTGGTATTCACAAAAGGCACTTATGATTTTTGGTATTCACAGAAATCATTTACGACTCCTGGGCCCGATTCACAAAAGTAATCTGAGACAAAATCCTAACTTTACGACTTTCAGTATTCACAGAAGGCATTTAGGAGTACTAAAGTTAGGATTCCTAACTTTACTACTCCTAAACTGAGAAAAATCCTAACTTTACGACTTTCGGTATTCACAGAAGGCATTTAGGAGTACTAAAGTTAGGATTCCTAACTGTACTACTCCTAAACTGAGAAAAATCCTAACTTTACGACTTTCGGTATTCACAAAAGGCATTTAGGAGTTGTAAAGTTAGGATTCCTAACTGTACTACTCCAAAACTGAGAAAAATCCTAACTTTACGACTTTTGGTATTCACAAAGGCATTTAGGAGTAGTAAAGTTAGGATTCCTAATTTTAGTACTCCTAAATGCCTTCTGTGAATACCGAAAGTCGTAAAGTTAGGATTTTTCTCAGTTTAGGAGTAGTAAAGTTAGGAATCCTAACTTTAGTACTCCTAAATGCCTACTGTGAATACCGAAAGTCGTAAAGTTAGGATTTTGTCTCAGATTACTTTTGTGAATCGGGCCCCCAATTTCTAACATTGGTGATTACCGGTGAGGATAGGACTTGTGTTTTTGCAATATCATATAATAACTCATTGTCCACTACATCTCTATACTAAGACCAATTCAAGCCTTTTTCAATTCTCCCTAATTGGCTTTTGATTTTTCTGCTAAAACCATGTCTCACTCTGGAGAAGCAGCACCTACACCTGCATCTGCAGTAATTGATTTTGAGCTGGGTAGGTGAGAATCTTACACTGTGCTCCAGTGGAAGGATTTCTGTACAGACTTTTAAGTGTCTACAAGGGGTTTCACCAGGAAAGTGGAGCTACAGAAGGCTTTGAGAGCCTGGCTGGAGACCCATGAAGCAGGGGCTGACCATCCAGGGGAGGTGGAGCTGGAAATTCCTGAAGAGGAGGATGGCCTGATTCTGGATTCGAATGTGGATTTGGGACTGCCTGTAGAATGGGCCAAAAACATCCCTCGAGTCGTAGTTGTTCCCAGACGAGGGAGCAGTGTCTGCTTCAGGAACCTGTCTGCAGGGGAGCTGGCAGACAGGAGCGAGGAAAGCAAATTAAAGCTGGAGCTTGCTAAGTTGGAGCCGGCTCGAGAAGAAAGGAGGCTGGCCAGGGAGGAGAGGAAACTGACCCATGAGCTCAACCTCAAAGAGCTGGACATTAGAGCCCTACAAGGGGGTCCAGCAACAGCAAATGGTGGCAGCATACCGGCAGTGTCCACTGGTGAGTCCAGAGTCCGGATACCCAAGCATTTAGTGCCCAGTTATGTGGTGGGGGATGACATAGAGAAATGGTTTGCAGCCTATGAAGTGGCTCTAAGAGTGCACAAGGTCCCAGATGAGTTCTGGGGTGGCAGTTTATGGAGGTGTATGCCCACAGTGAGGAGGGACACTCTCCTTACACTAGAGGTAGAGGACCAGACATGCTACACTGCTATGAAGGGCTTCCTAGTCAGTAAGTTTGGACTGACCCATGAGAGGTATATGCTCAGATTCAGGGGCAGCGACAAGATCTCATCACAAACATGGGTGGATTTCTTGGATTATGCCAGTTAGGTACTGAAAGGCTGCATGGGGGGATGCAAAGATTGATGATTATTTAGGGCTGTACAACTTAATTTTAAAGGAGCACATGCTTGATATTTGTTTTCCCGAGCTGTGCCAACACCTAGTTGATAGCAAACTTACTGACCTCAGGAAGCTTGCTGAGGAGGCGGACGTCTGGGTCAGCACCAAAGTGTCCAAGCAGGCATCTGGGGGGACTCCCAAAAATGTGGTCAGGGTTCCCACCAGAAGAAGGGGGGGATAAAAAGACAGTGTTCTCTAAAGGCCTCAAAAAAACTCACAGGGGAAAGGGTCTGGTTCTCATTCCCAATCTGGCCACCAGAAGAAAAACTACCCTGACAAAAGTCTGCAGCCCAAGCCCATCAAGTGCTATGAGTGCTACGAGTATGAATTCTACAAGTATTCAAAAAGAGCACCACCTCCAACTGGAGGAAATAATCCAGGGGTGGCTAGGTAGTGCTGGGGGAGGGGTTTGTCCCAGTTAATGGGGGGAGGGGTTAGTGGGGTTACCCCAGTGTCCCTGGGTGACAGTGAGATGGTTCCTGAGATCCATGTGCCCTCAAATACTACTAAGTATAGGCAATGGGTCACCTTCAAAGGGCAAGCTGTCTTACCTAGCACTTCCTATCCTAGTGAGCATAGGTTGGATGCAATTCTGCCAGATACATTGGAGTGGTCTAACTCCCCATTTACCTGCATATCTGTCATCTGGCAACCAATTTTGGTGTAGAACAGGCCACTGTCCCTCTCAGGATAGTGATGGGATTCAGCTGGTCTAAAATTCAGGCAGGTGCCACTGCGACAATTCATCGAAATGCTTCTCTGTCAAACAAAGGCTTGGCGCAATTTGTATATTAAACATGGGCCCATTCGTTTTGTGCCTGAGCTCTGTCCAGCTAACAAACAAGGCCATTTTGCGCAGTGTACCCAGTTCTTGGACAGAATGTTCTAAGGTATGATAATGTGCCAACAAAGAAATGTATTTGTAAGCAAAACTTTTCTCATACGGGCGCACAAGCAAATGTGTGCTAAAAGTCATTGGGGGATATTCTCAAGAACGTGTGTTAACTATCGCCAAATTCGCTTAACGCAACTTCTCACATCGCAGCCTATTGCGGGAAAATAACACCGTGTTAACGTCCTATTCCCAACACAGCGGTAACATGCGATAGTTTCGCGATAACGCGGAAAATGACCGCGAGTAACTCACCGGGACGGCAATAAAAATCCAAAGCCGAACGTGAAAAAAGTTGCGATGGGCCCAATCGCGATAAGACAATCAGCGAAAAGCAGCGCCAGGCCTGCGAATCACACACGTCAGGCGGGAAAAATCACCATAAAAGCAGAAAAAAAAAACACCAACAAAAACCGAACCACAGCGAAGCACAATGGAGGCAGCCGGAGCAGGCACAGAGGACGGCCAGAACCCCACAAGCCCCACGGAGGTCCAGCCTGGGACCCCGGGGACAGGGAAGGGCAAGGACAAGAAGAAGAGGAAGACGAAGTTCAGTCCGCAGCAAAACAGGATCCTGATCACGGAGGTGGTAGAACACCATCAACAACTGCTCGTCACCTCCACTGTGTCATTGGCAACCAAAAATGCAACATGGCAGTCCATCCTGGACAAGGTGAATGCAGTCGGAGTGCTGAGGAGGACAATGGAAGTGGTCAAGAGGCGCTGGAATGATGTCAAGCGCCAAACCAAGCAGAAACTCGCCAACAACCAGAAGGCAGCAATGCAGACTGGAGGTGAGAGTCCAGCGCCACAGGAGGAGCTGGATGACATGGAGGAAATGGTGTCCACAGTCATCAGTGGGGAGACGGTGGCAGGAGTTGGGGGACCGGACACTGCTCAACATGACCGGACACAACAACAACAGGGTGAGTAACCACCAGGGACTGGGGGGACGGGGGGAGATGGGCAAAATGGCACACATGCACAATCAAGAATAGCACACTGCACACCCACAATGACTCAGGGTCATGCCCCTGATCCCCTTGGCATACTGCAGCACACATAGGAACAGCAATTGGGCCCCCGTCCACAATGTGCACAGAGGGGGCGCTCCCCACACATCACTAATCTCACAACAAACCCATGCACATGTGCCGAACTCAGCAAAGCGGCGTGTCAGTGAGCCACACTGACAATGCAAGTGACACTGCATGACGAATAGCATGGCTGCAGTCAATATACCATGACATGTTGCACGCCACTGACACTGAGGTGGCTGAGTGTGGACCACATCCATAAAGGAGCAGGTCACACTCTGACACATCCACCTGCACAAACAACCCCTGACCTCAACAACACACCTGCGGACAAACCATGCACCACAGTCCCAACTCCCACCAAGAACCCAATTTACCCAAGTATGCAACATCTCAGCACTGTAGAAGCACAGAAGTCAAGGCACACCGCCTGAAAGGGATAAGGGCCAGCCACATCAGAGCTGCAGGGGCGACTCTCCCAAAATGCAGCACACACACATAATATTCAGAGCACATCAACATTGACAACAATGTGGTATGAACTGCAACACGTTCACAACAGAACAGAGGACCCAAGTGGTGCCGCTTGTGTGTAGAAACTGGCCAATCACATTTAGCATAGCAGGGAAACGTGGGATGAACATGTACAAGTACAAACACACATCCGTGATGTTGTCGAAATGTCCACTGTCCCGCATCAAATAGGCAGCTCCTCCCAAACAGTCACAATGTACATTGTCATGCAGTCTGTATGTAAATTTGTACTATGCGTCAACATACATGTGAACACAATGTTAAACTGCATCTATCCTTCACATTGCAGAGGGAGAACCAACACCTCCTGCAGAGCAGACACAACCTCTCTTCACTGATGATGAAGAGGACCACACCACCATCGACCCCGATGCCCTCCAACAGCTCATGGACACCCTCAGGACCCCACGCCCAGGAGCAGGCCAGCCCAGCTGCATCGAGGGAACCCCACCCCCTGCACAGACCACACAGCAGGAAGCACCTACCACCACGGCTGACTCCCAGGACCCCTACGAACAACACATGGCCTTCCAACGCCGTGTGTTGGAGTGCCAGGAGAAGGTGGCTGATCAGGTGCGGGTGGGGTTCGACCTCATGGCAGCCAAACTTGATGCCATACATGGGTGTCTGATTCCCATTAGGTCCACTTTCAGTCCCTAACGGACACCCACAGTCCGCTCCATGCTCTCCAGCAATCCATGGCTGACATCGCTGGAGTCATGATACTGAGACAAGAACAACTGTCCAGTCAGAGTGGCTCCAGCGATGTCTGCCGGGAGTTGGGACAGATGGGGGGCTCATGGAGACCATGGTGCGGATGGCGGCGGACAGGATGGCTGCCATGGCTGCACACCAGCGGGATGTGGCTGGGGCCTTCAATGCCCTGCAGCACATCGTCATGGCATTGCTGCCTCAAGGCCTTGCTCAGATGAGTGCTGCTGCAGCTTCTACATCCACATCTTCGCCCCCCGATGTGTCAGTGCCTCACAGTGCTTCAGGCAATCCACCACCACCCATGTGTGAGGCACATGTGCCATCAGAGGACGAAGATGCGGGTGACCCAACCTTACTGGTAAGGAGGAGGCAGTAGCATTCATCTCCGCAAAATGGCGGGTTTCTGCTTGGTCCTGCCCTTTGCATCATCACCTTTCACTGTCCCCCGATACACTCTACGACACTCACCTTGGACCTCGACATGGACTGCCATCTCCTGTTTGGTTACCAATGACACAGCGATCAGACTGCGGACTGAACTCTTCCCCTTCCGATGTACTTGTCATTCCCTGAAGGACTCTGGCTGGCCCTCCACGGGCCAATAATGTGAAGTGGGGTTTGCATGGCCCTGTACTGCTCCAGCTGCAACACTCCACTGGATGTGAATTAAACATTCAGAATCGCACAGATGTGTCATGCCTTTGATCATTCACGTATGTCAGTATGGTTGAATGTAGGGTGAGAGATTCCCCCTGACGTCCATGTTGCTCATGTCGTGGAACTTGAGTGACAGGGTGCAACAGTGCCGATTGCGGTCCGGGTGGCGTAGTCACTACAACAGGGACACACGCATCAGTTGCTTCCATGTCCAGCCCAGAACTGGAGCACGCCCAGAGCCCCGGGTTCATTGTTCCCACCCCTACGCTGGCCTGCCATACGCCAGGTCAGTCCACTCCGCTTACGCTTACAGGGGGGGAAGACAACGCTAAATGTCCCAGGTCGTCCCTGTAGTGATCTGCTGATCACTGGTCTAGTCGTCAGCATGCCACAGCCACTCCCTGAGGGCTCATTCAGATCCACACCACACCCATCCAGCACAGGCGTCACAGGACATGTGACCCTGCCAATCAAAGGGGCCTAGCACGTCACATACCCCACTGCCGGTGTGGTAGTCCGGGGGGGGGGGTCCTGGAGGGGTGGGGGGCCTGGGGGTGGTGGCGGTGGGTGTTTTGGCCCTCTTGGGGCTCCGAGCTGCATGATCAGTAGCTCCATGGCATCTGGTGTGGCTCTGGGCTGGGATCCCTTTCATGGTGCAGGTTGTCGTCCGACTTAACACCAGGTAAGAGCAGGTGTTAAATCCCTGCTGCTAACGCGCCTTATCGCATGTTTTTGAATCTTATCGCCGATCTGGCTGGTCGTTGAGAATGTTGCGAAGTGGTATTTTCGCGGATTTTTGCACGGGAACGCCTACTCTGCATATTATTAGCGTTAGGTGCCGGTATCATTTGTGGCGATGTTTTTTGCGGCTGCTATCGCAGGTAAACTGGTGATGTCGGCTGTTAGCACCTGCTTGTGAATGGTGCGGTAAAGTTATCACCACTTTGGCTGCGATAAAGTGCTGCTAACTCGCCGATAAGTCCTTGAGAATATGCCCCATTGTTTAAACAGATGTCAACTTTAAACATGAACATGTAAAATGGAAGTGTTTGTGCACAGGGCCTATTAACCTCACGACACCCACACCTTGTCTTTAAGGTGACTAAAAACTTCATGTTAAACCTAAAAATACTAAAATCACAGTTTAAATTGCTCATGGAACCTAAAAGTCTAAAAACTATTTTCACTTTAATGACAAAGCATGAAGAAAGCCAAATTGAATCAAGGGCAATTAAAAAAAATACGCATGTAATGTCTGATTAAAAAATTGCTGAATTCAAAAGTTCTCTAAACTGCATGAATTTTTGAATGCTCAGAGAGTCAGTAGAAACATTGTTGTTTCCAGCTTGCGCAGATGATGTTTCCATTGGCACCCCAATCACAAATTCCAAAGAACAAACATGGGTGTATTCAACCCAATCAGCAGCAGCTGAAGGTGTGACAGCCAGTAGTGCATCCGCAAAGGTCGAGCCAGGATTCGAAAATCCAGGAGCCAAGGTATCCAGAGAAGGCTCATAATATGCATTTTGCAGCAACGGCAACCGCGCAGGACATCTTTGCAAATCGATTCTTAACGGACCAGTCAGCAATTCCACATCCGTAGATTGGACCAATTGCATTCCAAGGCATATATCCTAGGCACACTCGAAAGTGCACAGCAACCAGTGGAACCCTGGCTGTACGCAATGTAACCATACAGGTCAAAAGGACAAAGACCAGTTGTCATTCAGTTCCTGAAGTAAGGGCGCGCCAAAATACTGCATCTTGTATTCACAACACATTAGCACAAGTGGTAGTGTCATTCTTGTTGAGCCATGTGGCAGAACATCCATCGTAGGGCAGCAAAAGTAGAATCAGGATCCCAACAATCAGAAATAGAATAAGCGGTATGCCTCCAAGGACACTGGAAACCAGGGAGTGTATGAAAGAAGGAATCCCTCCGAACACAGTCTGGAAAGTACTATCAAACCCAGAACCAATCGCTTTCAAAACATTTACTATCCCCACAGTATTAGATGCATTAAAAATGCGGTGCACAAGTTCTCCGAAATGCTGTGGGAGGTTAGTGCGTAGTAACGATTGTTTTCCCTTGCAGATGTTACACAAATTTCCTCCTGAAACAATAAGGCTTTCATTCTTCTCAGAATATCAAGGTTCACATTAAAAATAGAGATTGAAGGCCTAACCGTCACTCCTCTAACTCTACGGGCCGGTGGAAAAAGCACATTTGTACAACAGGGCACAGCCCTGGAAACCGTCACCACATAGGGCACTCCCAGTCTCATCCCATAGCAACCTTGGTCATTCAACATCAAACAGCTTTCTTTGGAAAGTTATTTGAATGCCAGACCAATCACAGCAGCTGGGGAACCGTTACGATAACAAGCTAAGGGGCCCATTATGATAACGGGTGGATAGCCAACGCCCATATGGCGGTGGCGACCCGCCTGCTATTTTCCTCTGCCCGCCACACATTTTCCCCCCGCCATATTACTATGGCGGGGGGGACCCCGGCGGACGGAAAGACCATCTGCCGATTTTCCGCTGGTCGACTCGTCGACCGGCGGAAAAGGGGCATTATACGGTGGCGGTGTCTGCAAGACACCGCCATCCATATTATGATGCTGGCGGAGGTGTGCCTTTCCATGGCGGCGTTGCCGCCATGGAAAGGCATACGGTAATTGCTATTGGGGGCCCGTTGCAGGCCCCCGGAGTGTAGGGGGGGTGGGGGGTGCACATGGGGGGTACCTATGGTACCCCCCTGCATTTCAATGTACAACGTGGCAGGCACCGCACGGTGCCTGTCACGTTGTGCATTGAAAAGCACAACTTGCATTTTTGGCATTGCGGCGGGCGGTGCTTTCAGCACTGCCCGCCGCAATGTCAGGAATGCGGGATGCGCCCGACAGTGTGGCGGGTGCATCCTAATGGCATGTGCAGGACCGCCTCATGCATTGTGGCGGTCCCATTTCCCGGGGGTATGGCGGGCGGACAAAGTCCGCCCGCCATGCTAATGACCCCCTAAGTTTGCTTTTAAAGCATTGCAGGCTCTATGAAGTGTGACCTCCCTGAAAACCAAATAATGGCTGAAAGTGTTCTTGCAGTCTGTACCACTAAGAACAACCTCAGTTTCTCCATTTAGACACCTGTTATTGAACGGTAGGACCCAAGTCTTGTGTACAAATGTCTCCCCTAGCGCTTCAGACCTGCCCACCTGAAAGTGTTTTAAACAGGACCTAAAGTGGAATGTTGAAATTGGCAGAGAAATAAATCCATGATATATCCAAACTGCTGATGGCCTTTCCACCACAGTGAATGGTAATTTTTCTAGATGTTCTATGTTTAACATTGTATATGTTGCATCCTTCTTTGCCATTATTTTCTACTTTCGTGTTAAATTGTATGGCAGAAATAAATCAGTTATGTTTAGGTGCTTCCAGGGCACGCGACCATTCCTCAGAGTCTGTAAAGTCCAGCATAATAGATCTAAGCTGACTTTGTCCATGTTGTAGGAGGGACATGTCACTCTGAATGATGCCAATAGCTAATGACACATTATTACTCAGAGATTAAATTCTAGTGGATAAAGTAGTCATACCATTTTCAACTACTGCTAGAGCCTTTTCTGAATTCACTCCTTCAACCTCAGATATCAGCTCAGTAGCTTCCTGCTGTGACACCTTCCACAATTCGTTGTACACGGCATAAAAAAGAGTTTATGACATGGTTTTCTAAGACCTAACAAAAAGTCCTGAAAATCCATGTCATCTGAAAGGAGAGACAAGCATTCTTTCACTTTGTCTAACACCGAATGCCGTAACCATTAAAGGCATACCTTTCCCACGCTGTACGTTGTTACCACTCCTGAGTTTTGTGTCTACACGTAATGTGGGTATCTGGTCTGTTTATTCTAAAACCCTTTGTGTTGTTCAAAAAACACGCATGATAACCATTAGTATCTAATGGCCACACTAGCCACCCCTCTGGACTGTATTGTGAAGAATTGTATGTACCATTCCTAAACATACTGTTGAGCTTTTCCTATGTATAGTTTGTGAACTCTTGCCATTTTTCAAAACATGCAAATGTGGGAATGTTTGGTGTATTCAAATCCTTTATCTTGGCCAAGCCTAGGCAGGATGTTTGTTGTACAGTTTTTGTCTTGGTATTAGACATGCTCTAAACAAAGCCCCATTACCTTGAACTTGCCAGTCTTTTGTTCCCTAAACAGATTTTAAATCATTATTGCCTTTCCAAAAGTTATACCCGTCGATTGACAAGTGGGAATTAAAGGGGGCCGAATAAATTAATTTTGTTTTGGTCAGCATATTTTTCTGGGTTTCCAGGTTTATTGCTAGAAAAATATGCAGACTTCTGTGAGTATGTTTTTGAGCTACATGAAGGTGGCGTACGACAATGTTCCCATTGTGAATAATTAAACACTGCATGCAGAGTACTAGCTCTCTGTAAGTAATGGTGCGCATAGTGATGGTAACAAAACATTTCATCATAATTAGATGTTCCACTATACATATCTTCACTTTCAAATACAGTATATTGTTCTAACTCAGAAAGTATTGATCTTAAAGTGTTAATATCCCAATCATCAGAGATGCTGCCAGGAGTGATAACATCATTAAGCAATATTTTGAATACATACGCTATTTGCAAAGTCTCTGTAGGACTAAAAATGTCAAATGGTACTTTACGTCAATTACCGGAACCGCTGAAATGTTCACACTGGAGAGGTCTCTTCATACTTTGTGTAATGAAGAATGAGGCTTCAATACCTCGGTTACCAGTTCAACTGCAGAGCATTCAGGGAGATAATGTCCATTCAAAAGCAAAAAGAATACTGTCACAAAACCAATCTTAATGAAAAGGAAAAACAACAAAATGGAAATCCAAATGTAAATCCAGGGTGGAACAAAATATGTCCTTTAGAGACAAATTAAAAATGCACGAGTTCCATGCAATGGTAAGTCTGATGAATCCTAGAAAAAGCCATCAATGTCGGCAAAATAGCCAGAGGCAGTCTGTGCAAAAACAGGGACCTCACGTGGTGGTGTAAAACTGGTAGTTAACTCCAGTTGTGGATCACAATAAACAACTTCGTTGTTGGCATGTGGTGTTGAAAACTGTGAATTTGCAAATGGTGTTTGTATGGTTTTGTTAGATGTAACTGTAAGTAGCAATACTTCAGTGTTACATATCCCCTGACGGGGAACAGAAACCTCTATGTTGGTTATTGTAAAGGTATTTCCTGTATGGTAGTGAGTGGAGGCAGGTAACTACCAAGGAGTCCTTGTTGCCTACTGTGCAGGACCGGCCACATGGTGTGGTTTGATCACGTCACAAACCGTTTGTTTTTGCTACCAGCAAGGGGCGGTAAAAGTACAGTTCTGGTACCTTCAATTGCCATGACCAACACCAGCAACTCCTTCTGGGGGTGAGTGGTTGAAACGTTTCAGCACTCCGTCCATCATCTTGTTGTGTTTGCTATGTTCAACTTAAGTGGCCAAGGGTATGCCCAAACGTGGGTCCCTTGCTTGCTGTGAGACTGGATTCAAGCTAGCCTGGCTGATGAGGGGTGATACCCCAAAACCGGTCCCAGGATGCTTGCTTCTGGTCCAGGGAGGACCTGGCCTGGCAGTGCGGGCTGGACTGTTCCCATGAGGAGCAGTGTCAAAACTGATTTGCATATGGCTGGGTCCAAACTGGGGTGACAAAGTGAGAAAAAGAATGATCGACTCAACCCAGCTCTCTTGACTGGGGGGAGTGGTTGAAAAGTTTCAGCACTCCGTCCATCATCTTGTTGTGTTTGCTGAACTCATTCTTGTCCACAATCTTCTCTCGGACCAGATCCTCGATCTTTGGAATCCAGCCAGGAGTTGCTGGTTGCACCTTCACTTCTCCAGTGGCCGAACGTTTCTTGAGATCGTTTGATTGCTGGTCCCGGAAGTATTTCAGTTCCTGTAAGACAACCAAACGTTCAATGATATAAAAAGGCGTCTCCGCCGCCACTGTGCTAGGACTATCAAGGTCCAAAACTCACATCTGGACCCTAAACAGGATTTCATAGGGAGTCTGACCACCCAAAGATCTTCTAGTCAGAAAGTTGAAAGCTCTCTGGACCCCAGCAAGGTGGTGGATCCAACTACAACCTGAACTTAATAGTCTAGCTGTTAAAGACTGCTTTAAGTCACGGATTTTCCCATACACTATCGATTTTCCTTCAGGATGGTATGGGGAGGAATAGTGCACAGCCACACCCAAGGTACCCATGGTATCCCGATAAGCCTTAGAGGCAAAGGTTGGGCTTTGCCCCGAATGGAATGCAGCTACTGCATATGTCCCGATAAAGACTTGCAAATCTTTTATAATTGTTCGAGTGTCAGCCGATCGCTGTGGCCATATTCATAGGAATCGAGAACATGAATCCACTGCTAACAGAATGTATTTAAAGGAGCCATCACTGTTTAACAGTCCTTAATGGTCCAGATATTGTTAGAAATCAAGAGGGTCCAGGAAAATACGCACACACGCTTGTGATGTACAAATCTGGTAAGCACACAACTTGCCAATTGATTAAATAGAAGTTTTTTCGATTGCGGTAGACTTGTTCTCTGTTGTGTGGTGACACGAAGGCAATATGTGGGTCATCAATTACTCCAATCACATGTGGTATGCGACCCAAAACATAAAAATCACCCTTCACATTGGGAAAATCCTCATTTCGTGGAAACTGTATGAAGCTGTTGAGTTGTCTCATCATTGAAGGAAGAACTTCTTGTAGCCCACCACTGAAAGTTGGTTATGACATTCCACCAGATACTGCAAGAGTGTATTGTAATGATCCTGTGGCGAACAAATGGAGCACTGCCATTATTTTCACTAATGGTGTTATTGCTGTGGAATTCCTATTGTGAGGCAAAAGATCTTGCTCCAGCTGATGACATAAATCAATAACAGTTTGCATATTTAATCAGAATTTGTTGATTATATCCTGTTCTTCCATGGTGGCAAGCTTTGGAAATGGTCTAAAAACTTGAGGCTGTTGTCTTCTCACTCTCCCTGGGTTCATATGTCTGCATTCAAAAATAGAATTTTTTTAAAATAAATTGCAAACTTCGTTTGATACATGAAACAAATGTTGCGTATTTGTAAAAATATATTTAGTTTCTTCACATAATTTTACACATTTATCAGTGATTTATTTTGTTTAAAAAAAAATTGACATGCCTAATTCTTTTTTAGGAAATGTGTAAATTATACAAATTTTAAATGTATTATTTACACATTCGTATTTTTGTTTTCACCAAAACACCCACCAACAGAAGTATAAACAAAACTGCACACCTATCACATTTAACAACAGTACTGCACAGCACCAGTAGTATGTTTTGTGTGTTTGATGCCCTATTTATATTTTTGATGTTTGTGTATATATTTGTGTGCGTGTGTGTATGTATTTAATAATTTCATGTGAAATCTACAAAATGAACATTATGTTAAATTAGAAAATATATCATATTTTTAAAACGAAATATATATATATGTATATATATATATATTTTGTTTTAAATATATATATATATATTTCGTTTTAAAATATGATATATTTTCTAATTTAACATAATGTTCATTTTGTAGATATTTATATATGGTGCAGAGACAAAATATCGAGTACAAAATATCGAGTTGCACAAATATCGATTTGTTAAGATTGTGGGTCAGATATATCGACAGCAAGCATATCGTGGTCAAGAATATCGACTTAAGGTAAGTAATATCGATTTTAAAAATATCGACGTGTTTAATATCGTTTGCAAAAATATAGTTGTTAAAAATATTGTTTTTTATTATTGTTATGTATTTTAATATATATTTTATATGTATGTGATGTATTTTGTTTGTATAAGAATTGTTTGTATTTTTAATATATGTGTTAAATGTTTTGTAGTTATAAACTTTTTTTATTTGAATTTCGCGCTTTTAGTGCCATAGCGGATTGTGGGTTTATAGAGGAATAGGGTGGGAAGTAATTTAATTATATTAATTTTTTTTATTTTTTTATTTGAATTTTGTGTTCTTAGTTCCGTAGCGGGTTGTGGGTTTATAGGGGAATAGGGTGGGAAGTAATTATTTTAAATTTATTGATTAATTTGTATTTATTAATATTTGTTTAATTGAGATGTTATAGTGTTAAATGTGTCAAGTAATTTAGGGGTCGATTCCGATTCGGGCCGGAAAAAGCACCGACCGACTCGGATCCGGAAAAAATACCGACCGACACGTACCAGTGGCGCCCGACACGCCAAGTACGATGCAAGCCGCGATAAATCCGACCGACACGTCAGGAAACTAAGCCGACCGACCGACCCGCTCGGAAAATAGCAATCCGGCCGGAAAAACACGCGAATCCAACCGACCGACACGCACCCGGAACAAATCCGACCGAATCGTACCCGCCAACTCCAACCCGCAAAGTACGATGCAAGGCGCGAAAACCCGACCGAGTCGGACGGAGGACAAGCCGTACGACCGACACGCATACAAAACCGAGCCGAAGCAACACAATACACCGCGACCGACGCGTACGCAGCATACAAAACTGCACAAACACAGCGTGAACGAAACGGAAAACACCGTACGAGACCAATGCACGGTCCGACTCGGTCACAAGAACGTTTCCAACATACACAAACAGCACAAAGGAAAAATCAACCAAAAAAAGGCCAAACAAGCAATTACCAAGCCAATAAATACTGGGGGGGTGGGGACAGAGAACAAAGACACACCAACAACTCCACCTATATAAAGGACACAAATCACTACCATGAGCCTTTGCAAATGCCATTCCACTGCCAGCACCCAAGAGAAAGCAACCACACACCCACAGCTCATCCCTCACACAAGCCACACACCAGCAGCACACCAACAAATACCTACCTCACATACACCCAGCACAACACACACCCACACACCCTCACCTGCACACCAACACACACAGCACCCACTATCACCACCCATCACCATGCCCCCCAAGAAGAATCCCAAGTTCCTAGATAGTGAATTGGAAGTCATGGTAGACGAGATCCTCAGGGTGGAGCCACAGCTGTTTGGCACTCTGGTCCAACAGACCCCCATGTCGCAGAAAACCAAGATGTGGGAGAGGATCATCAACAGGGTGAACGCCCAATCACCATGTCGGCGCACAAAGACCGACATCCAGAACAGGTGGTATGACGTGCGCAGGAGGGTCCGGGAGCTGCTCAAGAAAGACTACCACCTGAGCCAATACACCGGCAGTGGCCCTCCTGCCAAGCCAGTATACCTCAGGCCCTGGGAGGAGAAGGTGCGGGCCATCCTTCCGCCAGTGAGCGTATATGGACTAGAGGACATCCCAGAGCCTGGTGAGTACACAACAAATGTACACAATAAACTGCCACAAAACACACACATCACTGTCAAGGGGAGAGTCAAACCATGCACTCATAGCAATTACACAGCAACTAGAACAGAATCATCCCAAAATGTGTATGTCAGTCAGATAAACACAACACATGCCATCAAAAAAGTCACATCCAACTGTGCCAACACATGTACAAACACAACCACAACTACAGCTAGGCAGTGGCACAAATAGAACTAACACACACATCCACACATGTAGCCACCACAACAACACCAACACACAGTGAAGACCACTCAAAGGAAGGAATTCTGTGTATGCTGGCCAAGTCAGTGTAGCCAATAGCATCATGGGAGTCGCAGTCACACATATTGCCCCCCACAACTGTCCCATCAACACCACCCTGAACCATGCTCACATCACAGGGAGTGGAGAAGGACTCACAAGATGGCTGACACTGGCTACTGCTGTGGGGAGCACAAGGCCCTGCTGCCAACTGTGCACCAACAAACAGCAGGACACCACTGACTGACATCCTGAGAGACAACTTACACTCCCTGCAATGCAAGCACGTTCCATGGTGGGATATCCGGCTGGCTGGGTGGGAAGGGGGACTTGCAGCACTGACCATAGTCACCAGCACCTCCCCTCACCCCCCCCCCAACACAAACTCCACAGTACCCACCTGGTAGAATGCAATGCCCTCCATCCTAACACAAGATCCCACAAAGCACCACCACCCTGGGTTATGTTGTGTGAAGCACAGGGACACTCTTGGGACTCTTAGCCAAACAACTGCCAGGACAACACTCCCAGCCATCCTGTCAGCACAGCCAGCCCACCCCACAGGGAAGCAGAGTCAAAAGGAAGGAAGCATGGGCATGCTGGGAAGGGGGTGGAGGCAATAGCATGATGGGAGTCGTAGTCACAGCTCTACATCCCCCACCACATGGCCCAGCAAGCTCACACTCACGCATGCACATCCCACAGAGAGTAGAAAGGCCCATCAAAGATGTCTGACACTGTTGCTGTGTCGTGGGGAGCACAAGGGCATGCTGGGAACTGCACATCAACCAACAGCAGGACACCACTGACTGACATCCTGAGAGACAACTTCCACTCCCTGCAATGCAAGCACGTTCCATGGTGGGATATCCGGCTGGCTGGGTGGGAAGGGGGACTTGCAGCACTGACCATAGTCACCAGCACCTCCCCTCACACCCCCCCCCAACACAAACTCCACAGTACCCACCTGGTAGAATGCAATGCCCTCCATCCTAACACAAGATCCCACAAAGCACCACCACCCTGGGTTATGTTGTGTGAAGCACAGGGACACTCTTGGGACTCTTAGCCAAACAACTGCCAGGACAACACTCCCAGCCATCCTGTCAGCACAGCCAGCCCACCCCACAGGGAAGCAGAGTCAAAAGGAAGGAAGCATGGGCATGCTGGGAAGGGGGGTGGAGGCAATAGCATGATGGGAGTCGTAGTCACAGACATTGCTCAGCCTCACAACTGGCCCATCAACACCACCCTGAACCATGCTCACATCACAGGGAGTGGAGAAGGACTCACAAGATGGCTGACACTGGCTACTGCTGTGGGGAGCACAAGGCCCTGCTGCCAACTGTGCACCAACAAACAGCAGGACACCACTGACTGACATCCTGAGAGACAACTTACACTCCCTGCAATGCAAGCACGTTCCATGGTGGGATATCCGGCTGGCTGGGTGGGAAGGGGGACTTGCAGCACTGACCATAGTCACCAGCACCTCCCCTCACCCCCCCCCAACACAAACTCCACAGTACCCACCTGGTAGAATGCAATGCCCTCCATCCTAACACAAGATCCCACAAAGCACCACCACCCTGGGTTATGTTGTGTGAAGCACAGGGACACTCTTGGGACTCTTAGCCAAACAACTGCCAGGACAACACTCCCAGCCATCCTGTCAGCACAGCCAGCCCACCCCACAGGGAAGCAGAGTCAAAAGGAAGGAAGCATGGGCATGCTGGGAAGGGGGTGGAGGCAATAGCATGATGGGAGTCGTAGTCACAGCTCTACATCCCCCACCACATGGCCCAGCAAGCTCACACTCACGCATGCACATCCCACAGAGAGTAGAAAGGCCCATCAAAGATGTCTGACACTGTTGCTGTGTCGTGGGGAGCACAAGGGCATGCTGGGAACTGCACATCAACCAACAGCAGGACACCACTGACTGACATCCTGAGAGACAACTTCCACTCCCTGCAATGCAAGCACGTTCCATGGTGGGATATCCGGCTGGCTGGGTGGGAAGGGGGACTTGCAGCACTGACCATAGTCACCAGCACCTCCCCTCACACCCCCCCCCAACACAAACTCCACAGTACCCACCTGGTAGAATGCAATGCCCTCCATCCTAACACAAGATCCCACAAAGCACCACCACCCTGGGTTATGTTGTGTGAAGCACAGGGACACTCTTGGGACTCTTAGCCAAACAACTGCCAGGACAACACTCCCAGCCATCCTGTCAGCACAGCCAGCCCACCCCACAGGGAAGCAGAGTCAAAAGGAAGGAAGCATGGGCATGCTGGGAAGGGGGTGGAGGCAATAGCATGATGGGAGTCGTAGTCACAGACATTGCTCAGCCTCACAACTGGCCCATCAACACCACCCTGAACCATGCTCACATCACAGGGAGTGGAGAAGGACTCACAAGATGGCTGACACTGGCTACTGCTGCGGGGAGCACAAGGCCCTGCTGCCAACTGTGCACCAACAAACAGCAGGACACCTCTGACTGACATCCTGAGAGACAACTTACACTCCCTGCAATGCAAGCACGTTCCATGGTGGGATAACTGACTGGGTGGGTGGGTGGGTGGGAAGGAGGTCTGGCTGTCAACCAAACACAATCAATGCAGACCATGTTCACACCCCAGAGAATACATAGAAATGCCCAAATAATGCAGGACAATGTGCCACACCAATATCAACCCCTGACTGTGACGACTTAGGACAATACAATGTACAGGCCCGCACCCCGAGGCACAGTCACAACTGTCAGGTGTGTCAACCACTGATGCCTGCAGAAACATGACATACATTGTTTGTGTCTCCCAAAAACAGGTGATGATAGGGACACAGCAGCAGACGCTGAGGAGTCCCAGTCCCAGGCTCAAGAGGATGCCGAGCTCACTGGCGTCGTACAGCCTCTGTCCTCCTCGGACGATGAAGAACAACCTGGCACATCCGGTGCAAGTCAACATGCTGCACCAGCAGGACCACCAGCTGCAGCACCAGCAGGTCCACCAGCTGCACCCCCTGCACCCACCCCTCCAACGACTGTCACCACGAATACCATCCCTGCCGACATGGACAGAATAAGGAACAACACCAGCGCAGTGACCCTGGACCAACCTGGGGCCATGGACACCACCACCACCACCAACCCCCAAGGTGGACCAGGGTTATCTGTGCGTGCAACTGCACACACTGCACATGTCAGCAGGGGTGGTGGGAGGGGTGGGAGACAGAGGTCGCTGCTTGCAGACGTTGCTGGTGTGCATGAAGACCCACAACTGGTACGCATAGCTGATGCGTACCAGTCCAGCACCGGAGAGCTCAGCCAGGTAGTGGGGCTCCTCAGAGACATCAAACAGCAGCAGGCTGCCCATCATGCCCGCTTGGACTCCCACATGTCCCATGTGGAGTCACACATGTCACGTGTGGACTCCCACATGTCACGTGTGGACTCCCACATGACCCGCGTGGAGTCCAAGTGGGATGTACTACATGAGATGACGGCGGTGCACAGGGACATTTTACAATGCCTCCGCCAGATGAACAGCAACCAGTCCACACCTCCCTGTGTGCCAACAACATCTGGTACCGAACAAACTGCAACTGCCACAGGGAGGGAGGAGGACTCTGGCGGAGAGTCCCCTGCACCGCAGCAGCCTGCACTTGAGGGCCCCCCCCCAAGAAGAGGGGTCGTCCGAGGAGGGGAAAGTGAGAGGCTGATGGCCAAGCGCAACTCCCAGGAAGCCTGAACCTGTTCTGGATTTTCGCCTTTGTGCACAGACTGTTCACCCTGTTGATGGCAACACTACTCCCACACATTGCATGGGGAGTACAAGTTGGAACAATGTGTCAGACAACTGTGGCCCCGATACTGGGGATCCTGTCTACCTGGACTTTCTATTCATCTAGGAACTTGGGATTGCAAGATTCATGTACAGCACAATCCATCCTATGCACTATTATCACAGATGTATCACAATAAACACAATAATACACCATACTTGCCTCTGTCGTGATTCCAACGTGGGTACTGTTATGGGGATGATGAACAACAAAATTACACTGTGTATGCGAACTGCAACAGCAAGGACAACACAGGCATGTGAGTACAGGCAACGTGACACATATGAGGGAGACACACCACCAGGGCTACACAACACATACACACCTAGGCCATCTGACTCATTGCCTACACTGATGTTGCCAGGGAAGACGGTGCAATGCACAGACACCACACCCATTCCCAGTTGTAGTCAAGTAGCCCACAGGTGCAGTAAGCAAATGGCAGTCAAATGTGTGACCACAGACAACGCACATCACTAAGTGAAGCACAGGTTTATTACACAGTAGCAACATGCCGTAACCACTACAGATGCAAGGTAACCCCACCTGGTAGCGGGCACACAGTCAACAACTGTAGACAGAAGGAAGTCCATGGGTGTGGCGCACATCACCTGTAGGGACACAACAGCTACCAGCCTGGATGTGCAATCACGTTGTCGGTGGACACAGTTGACCAAACGAATCTGAAAGTACCCTGTGAAGGACAGAAATGACACACAGTCAAAAGCAATGGAGTACAGGACAGAACAGCAAAACTCATGCACAATACATGTTACAAGATACCCACCCAGAACCAAGTTAGCATGTCAACACTGTTGGGGAGTACAGCCCACCTGTCACCACACATCGCAACACACATCCAGTCAAGTAGCCCATGGACACACTCCAACAGCACCAGAGCACCACCCACACATCATGCCAACTCACATCATTCACATGACACCTCAGGATACTCACATTCAGCTAAAGAAGTTGGTGATGAGCTGTGTGCGGACATCACCATCACCATCATCATCATCATCGTCACTGGCATCGTGGTCCAGGCCAGGATCCTCCACAGGTGGCGGATGTTGGTCATCGTCATCCTGGATGAGAGGCAACTCCTTCCGCACTGCCAGGTTGTGGAGCATGCAGCAGACGATGATAATCTTGCACACTTTCGCAGGGGCATATGGGAGGGACCCTCCGGTCTTGTCCAGGCAGCGGAAGCGGCTCTTCAGGAGACCAAAGGTCCGCTCAATCACTCTCCTGGTCCGACCATGTGCCTCATTGTAGCGCATCTGGGCAGGTGTCACAGGGTTCCTGAGGGGTGTCAGCAACCACGGCATGTTGGGGTATCCCGAGTCACCTACGGACAGACAAGTGCACATCAGCTGACTTGGAAAAGTGGGCGGAATACTACAGATCAGATCACACACAATGGCACAAAGTCAGTACACACCGACAAGCCAGGCACGCTGGTTCTGCATCTGTGCCATCAACCTGGGGATGCGACTACTCCTCATCACAAAGGCATCGTGTGCTGAACCAGGGAAACGGGCACACACGTGTGTGATGGTCATGTCTGCAAGACACACCACCAGTGCATTGACCGAGTGGTAGTGCTTGCGGTTCCTGTAGGCCTGCTCCTGGGCCTGTGGTGGTACCAAAGCCACATGTGTCCCATCAATGGAGCCAATGACATGCGGCATCCTCCCCAGGGCATAAAAGTCACTCTTCACGTCAGTGAGTCGTCGCAGTCTAGGGAAATAGATGTACCGGTTCAGGAAGAGCAACATTGCCGCCAAGAAATCGCGGAGCACACGGCTGAACATGGTCTGTGACATCCCACCAGCAGACGCCACAGTATGTTGGAAGGTACCGGTGGCAAAGAAGTGTAGGGCTGCCATCACCTTCACCTTGGGGGTCAGCGCTGTAGGATACGGCCGGCCAGGCTGCAAATGTGGGGACAACTGCACTGCCAAATCCTCAATCAGCTGCCTGGTGAAGCGGTACCGTCGGATGCTGTCCCGTTCCACCATCGTTGCCAGGTCTGGGAATGGCCGATGGACAGCAGGAGCCCTGCAGTGCAGAGGAGAAGTAAGCAAGATCGTCAGTCACCCCACATATGCGGCATTGAACACACTCAAGATCCCAACATACATCATCATGAGGCACAACTACATGAAGTGTGCAGTACCGGAACGACATGTATGGTACATACATGGCCAACATCTGTCAACACGGTCCTACAGGTGGCATCAATTTGTCCCAGGTTGGCCCATTGGATATCATGATGCTGTGTCACAGTCACCCCCCAGTGACATGTGAGGACAGATGTGCCCCAGGCACCACAGCTCAACGACAGGCACATTCCCAGGGACCCTGTAATGCCACATGGACACTGGCATCACCTGGAGTATCATGTGTACACCACAACAAAACAAACATGACCCCCACAGGTAGTGGCCACACTTGCCATGGCAGGAGAGCCATGGACGTCTGTGACACACACGCACAACATCAGAGTCCATGCACACACAACGTGGATGTGGAGACTGTCTCCCATTGTGCACATGAAATCAGAGACATTGTAAACACTACATGCACAAAGACTGTGGAGGGCCATCACTATTGTGCCACTGGGACACCCTGGCTCAAACATACCGTCCCACATGGGACTCACGGGGTATGTGACATGACATACACAAACACCACTGTGAAATGTGACCATGGCACATGCACAGATATGAACAGTTGCACATCACAGTGGTCACGTACACGTAACACCCAGGATCCTGTCCCCATTAACACGTGCACAGCCTGGGGGTGGCTGCCCACAGGTGACACCCACAGGACAACATGTACACCAACATACACACAATAGGAAATGCAGCCTTACATGCCTTATGATAAGGTTTGGACAGGCTGTCGTGATGTAGGTGTGCCCCTCACTCCCTGGGAGCTATCTGTGGCTGGCATATGTCCATCTGAGACAGGCATGCTGACATATGCCAGTCACATGTACAGTGATGCGTTGAACAGCAATGGACCGATCGGTGCCTCCGGCCGGCCCATTGCTTTCAATGTGTGCGGGTACGCGTTGTACCCCTGTGCGCGTTGTACTGCAATGGACCGATCGGTGCCTCCGGCCGGCCCATTGCATTCAATGTGTGCGGGTACGCGTTGTACCCCTGTGCGCGTTGTACTGCAATGGACCGATCGGTGCCTCCGGCCGGCCCATTGCATTCAATGTGTGCGGGTACGCGTTGTACCCCTGTGCGCGTTGTACTGCAATGGACCGATCGGTGCCTCCGGCCGGCCCATTGCATTCAATGTGTGCGGGTACGCGTTGTACCCCTGTGCGCGTTGTACTGCAATGGACCGATCGGTGCCTCCGGCCGGCCCATTGCTTTCAATGTGTGCGGGTACGCGTTGTACCCCTGTGCGCGTTGTACTGCAATGGACCGATCGGTGCCTCCGGCCGGCCCATTGCATTCAATGTGTGCGGGTACGCGTTGTACCCCTGTGCGCGTTGTACTGCAATGGACCGATCGGTGCCTCCGGCCGGCCCATTGCATTCAATGTGTGCGGGTACGCGTTGTACCCCTGTGCGCGTTGTACTGCAATGGACCGATCGGTGCCTCCGGCCGGCCCATTGCATTCAATGTGTGCGGGTACGCGTTGTACCCCTGTGCGCGTTGTACTGCAATGGACCGATCGGTGCCTCCGGCCGGCCCATTGCTTTCAATGTGTGCGGGTACGCGTTGTACCCCTGTGCGCGTTGTACTGCAATGGACCGATCGGTGCCTCCGGCCGGCCCATTGCATTCAATGTGTGCGGGTACGCGTTGTACCCCTGTGCGCGTTGTACCTCAATGGACCGATCGGTGCGCACCCATTGACAATGGGCTTGCCTGGCAACGGACGCGTTTTCGAATATTCGAACGAGTCGGTTGCTGGAAAATCAGTTGGTCACCCACAACAATGTTGCAAAATCATGTATGTCATGAAGTTGAAATTTTGAAGGATGCTGTGGGCGTGTTTTGGTGCTGCTATTCCATGGATTGGCCAGATTCAGAAGATGCAAACGACTTGGACCTATCACTTTGGACACAAGGGACAGTATCTGCCTCTCCAGCACATATATATTGCTGCATGTTCCCCTGAGAGCCCACTTGCCTGCACTACATGCTCCAGGACGACATCTGCCACTGCACTGCTGCTGTCTCTGCCCCTCTGGACCCTGCAATGGCACGTACTGTGGAGAGAGCCCCAGCCTTCAGCCTTGAAGAGAACCAGGCCCTGCTGGACAGCCTACTTCCACAGTACAGCAAGCTGTATGGGACACCAGGGGAGCAGGTGAGTGTTCTGTGCACTGCCTTTCTGAATGTGCATTTTGTCTGACTAGCAAGGCTGAGAGTCAGCACACCACTGGCTAGCAGGCTCACTGAGTAGTTGTCACCCCCCATAGTGTGTAGTGACTTGCACTGGACAGGTATGGTGCAGTGACAGTGCTTCTGAACAGGGTTTTACTCCCCATGCTATGATACCATGTAGTGACTTCTGGAAAACTGTCCATGGGCAGCCGTGCACTGCCTGGGTACACCATGTGCCCCTGTGATTGCGACATGTATATGCAACTGTGTCATGCACGGATATGTTGCATGTGTAGTAATGGCCTTATCACTTTGTCATCCTGACAGGCTTCTGCCCATCGGAAGCATGAGATATGGAAGGACATCGTCCGGGCTGTCCGGTCCGTGGGGGTCTACAAGCGCCGGATCCGCAACTGCCAAAAGAGGTGGCAGGACCTTCGGGGCTGGACCCGGAGGATTGCACGGGTCCAGCTGAAGCTGTCGCCTCCTCGCAGGAGGGGCGGAACACGGACCCTGACCCCCCACATGCTCAGGATCCTGGCGGTGGTCTTTCCAGACCTGGATGGGCAGCTGAAGGCCAGAGAGCAGCAAGGAGGGGGTGAGTCAAAGACTGCACTGTGTACTCTGTCTAACATGTTATGTGCCCTCCTCGGGCCAGGTTGAACTGCCACAGTACAGCAGTCATGTTGTCCAGGAGCCATGTCCCTCTATTGTGCACTGCCCACTCCTCATCTGATACCCAGGTGTGGCCCTTACATGCAGGGAATTCTGTCACTTAGGACTGTGTCCTTGCAGTTTGCTTGACTCAAGGTGGGAGACAGCATCTGTTTCCCTGACTCTGTGGTGGGCATCATGGGTGGGTCCATTGCTTACACAATGCCTGTATTCTGACATGTATTCAGCGTGTTACTTTGATCTGTGGTCCAATTGCTGAGCTGATCCACCACATGTGGCTGGGGTACCTGGCACACACCCATGCTGCGGGTGGGAACAATGTTTGGGCCCCAGGAGTATGTATATGACGTGTGTCACACATACTTAGCCAGCTGCCTACAGTCCAGGGCTCATCCCTCATTCATGTGGGGCTGGACAGTCATGCCTACTCCAGGCCATACAATACACTCTGTACTCCCACTCCCGTGTATCAGAGGACACATTGTGCACAGTGTTTTGACCCCTCAGGTGTCTGCCTCTGTGTCAGTGTGCTGTGGATTAGTCGCCAGGACTGCTGTGGAGTTTCTTGGTAGGGGCTCAGCATGCCACTGGAGATGTGACCATAGGAGACGATACTTGTGTGACACATAGGTGTCTGATCAGCTGCCCATGCAGACTGGGGCATGTAAATGTGAAGTTCAGGCAGCTGTTCCCCATGCACAGCAGAGTGTGAGGGGCTCAGGTTCAGAGGGTAGTGTCACAGGTCTCCCATATGTCCAATAGGTATGACCTGGACAGATGAGGGTTAAGAGGATGTGTTGTGGGGGGATGTACATGTGCACTTGTGCAGCTCCAGGACTTGCATTCCCCATGACCTACTATTGTGACACAGTGCAGAGTGTTGTTGTCTGGCTGCAAAGTCATACATCACTGAGACAGTGATGTATGACTTTGCAGTCATGCCTCCGCCATGGCATGTGTCTACTGATTGGTGATCCTGCAGGGGAGTGACATGTGCTACATGCACACCATAGTGGCGCTGGCTATCAGGACATGGGTGCATCATGGTGTCTGTCGCTGGAATGCATCACATGCATTTCCTATTTGACTCTGGGCATCCCTTACATCCGTAAACCTGTACTGACTCAGTGGCAAGAGCTGTGATGTGTCCACACCGTGTCCTCTGCACTGTCCAACTACTGTGTACTTGGTGCATGTGTCAACACTGGGGTGTTGCAATCCAACAGACACCAGACAGATGGGTGCAAGGCCATGTGGGATGTGAGTGCCATGCTTGGCATCAGACTGACAATTGACTTCTCCTGTTCAATTAGGGCACTTTTAGCAATGTACAACTAATGATGCCAGGGCTTGCTCTGTAATGTGCTGTGCTCACAGTGGTGTGTGCGTTTGGTGCAGGTGACTGATGTCTGTCTGTTTCCCCATTGTTTGCAGATACATCCACGGCCACGGAAGGGGACAGCTCCACGGACCAGGAGGAGCCGGAGAGCCAGACTGGGTCAGCAGCCGAGGAGTGGTCGGAGGGACCCAGTGGCACGGAGGGCGAGGGGAGCCACACCGAGGAGTCCTCAGCAGCATCCACCTCAGCTGAGGACCAGAGCAACTCGGAGGATGACTCCCTTGTGGAGGCGGGTGTCAGCAGCCACCACACCCCAGCTAGTGTTGCTGTCCCCGCCACCACCAGCACCACCACCGCCCTCCCATCGGCTCCCATTCCCCAGGTCCGTGGAGGCTCCCATGTCCGGGAGCGTGTCTCCTTTGGGCCAGGCACCGCACCCCTGCCCCTGTGTCCCCTGCTGCCCTGAGTGAGGAGTCTGTGTACCTCCTTCGCCAGCTCCATGTAGGGCAGACAGCCATGCTGAGTGTCCTCCATGCGCACACCGCGCTGTTGACTCAGCTGGTGTCGTTCATGGAGGGCATCTCATCGGGCATGTCTGACCTACAGAGGGGCAATAGGTCCATGGACTCCTCCCTGACGGCAGCAGTGTCCCTCCTCAAACGGTCCCTCACCCCTCCTGCCTCTGCTCCATCCACACTCCCCAGCACCTTACCCATCCCAGGCACACACACACACTGGCACACACCAGCACACACACATCCAGCACACTGACACACACGCCAATGACAAAACGCACACGCACGCACATTCAGGGGACTGAAGCCAGACTCACAGGGGATGGGGCCCTGGAACACACACACGCATCCACATGCACTGCGCAGTCCTCAGTTCCCTCTCCCTCCAAAGCACCCTCCCTTGCCTCACCTGCAACCCCAAAGTCACAGCAGCTCTTCCTCTGTGACCTCGGCCTCTTCCCCACCGATGAAGCTGCTCCAGCATCCCGGGGGAAGAGGAAGCCCACCCACACGGAGCAGAGTGCCCCTCGCCCCCGGACACCCTCCCCCAGGCGCAGACGGACTGAGGCCCCCACCCGCAAGTCCCCCCGGAGTGCTAAGAGCAAGACCCCGCCACCACCCTGCAGCTCAGGCACAAGGTCTCCGTCCTCCATCCCTCAGGCCCCCACTGCACAGGTGCCCCCACCACACCCTGCCCCAGGTTCCCCCACCCACAGATATACCATCCCCAAGATGCTCCGGCCTTCTCCCCTGCCACTTGCTCTCCCAGCACCACACCCCCGCTGCGCTTGTCTGTGCCACTGATGTGGTGAGGGTGTCCCCCCCTCTGTCCAACCCACCTTGCCTGTTCCCCATTCTCCTCCCCTGGAGGTAGGCACTGCAGTGGAGTCCACTACCGCCCTGTCTGACTTGGGCACTGCAGTGGCGGACCTGTCCACCCCATCTGCAGGGTCCACTGCAGTTGTGCCGGCACCCACGACATCTGTGTCATGCCCCCCAGTTGTGCCGGCACACACCATGTCAGACACCTCCACTGCAGTTGTCAGTGGCTCTCCTGCACCCACCACCCCTTCCCTGACTCCCCCTGGTGAGCCCTGATCCTGTCCCTGCGGTGCCTGGCCTGCCCCCCGGTTGCCCCTCCTAGTGGATTGTCCCTGGTATTGTGCAGGCATGCGTAGGGTGACATCTGCCAGTGTCACCCTGTTTGAACTTTGACAATGGACTGGCCATTGGCCTTTGCTCTTTTTTCAGGACTTCGTTTGGCCTCAACACATATGCTGAATAAAGCAACTTTCTTTTCTCTAGTGCTCATGCTTCAGATGTACATGTTGTTGGTGCAGCTAACCATGCCCTTGCTGCAGTGATGGTGATATCTGGTCTCATGATTATGAAGTGTTACTGTGCAGGAACCCATGTGGTCCAGGGGGAATGTGTCCTATCATGTGGTGTATCCATGTCATCAATAGCAGCATCTGAGGGTGTCATGTGTTCAGTATTTGGCAATGGGTTTCCTACTTACATTGGCAATTTCATATCTGTGGCTTCCACCCCTGCACATCTGTTGTGCCTGCCATCGTTGCATTTGTCTACTTCCCTGACCGTGTTGCCATCTCCAGTGGACATGCAGGTTTGGGCATCAATGGGGAGGGACTCATCCGTGTAGTCAGTGCAACATTGCTATACAAGTGTGTTGGATCTGTGCTGATGATTCCGTTGGCACATCCATGACCAGGCTGATGTGATGGGAGCCCTCATTTGGTGCTAATTGTTGATTGTGTGACCAAGTGCTCAGCTGACATGATGGGGCCCTACTGAGGCAACATATGGCACAGCTTTCCTCACACAGGAGTGGAGTCCCCTCATGGCAGTGTGTACACGTGTGACATTGCCTGCACCCAAGGTGTGTGTTGTATGTGCATGTCTGTGTGTTCACTTCCATTCATCTGCGCATGCTGTGATCCCTAGTGTTGTACCTGTTTGTGATGCTTGCTGACTTGAGCTATGTTCCCCCAAAGTCTTCTCCCTGTGTTCTCTGTGATGTGGGTGCATGGCACATTACTGGTCATCAGGGTGTCACCCATAGGTGTGTTTGCTGTCAGGGCTGAGTTTGTGTGCAGACGCAGATGGGTCACAGTCAGGTTTCCCCTTGGCACTTGTTGTTTGCCCCTGTCATGTGATTTCCAGTTTGTGTTATCTTTCAGTGATTGTGACATGTTGTGTGTGTGACTGCTGCCACTCCTCAGGGTCAGAGCTGCAATGTTGGAAGTTGTCTATGTGTGTTCGTTGTGGGTGACCTTGGCTTCTTCATTGGTGTGTGACTGTGGCTGGGATCCCATTGGTCGGTGTGGTATTGCCGTCATGTCCATGTACAGCGTAGTGTGCAGTGTGTCAGACATTCAGGAGTCTTGTTGAGTGGCCATGTGTGATGTGTTTCTACACCTTGGTTCCCACCCACCACCCTGGAATAGTCATGGGTGCATGTGCAATGTCACCAGTGCATGTGTACTTCACTGCTGCACATTGTTGGAGGTCGAGGGGTGTGGTGTTGAGTGTGTGCAGATGAGAGTTGTTGCCCGGCTAGGCCCCTGCCTCCATGTTGGCCTTGGCTTACTGGCCATGCTGATTGATTTGTGCTTGTGTAGGTGTGATGGTAGTTTGTTGCTCAGGACACCTGACTGTGGTTCATAGTGTGAACGACATTTAGCTTTGTCATCACAGTGGTATTTTTATTCAGCCCAGGGTCACCACATTGTGGGGGCCCTGGGGGTGGTGCTGTGGTGTGTCTGTGACTTGCTGTGTCAGTTGTTGTTCCTACGTGCCTGTGTGACATGTGTGTTTTGTGCTCCCTCTCACCTGACAATGCCTGCTTGCCCACATAGGGGATTTGGATCCATGAGTTACCTTAGTGTGGCAGTGTATGCACATCTGTATGATTGGTATTCAGCTCTCCTCATGTGTTGTGTGGTTGCCTGGGGACACTGGCACCCCCACCCCTCACCTGCTGTGTATGATGACAGTGTTGGTCTGCCTGTTTGTGTTTGTGCATCTGCACCACTGCATTGGCATATCTTGGGTGTGCCATTGGCTGTATGTTGTTTGGTGTGTTTCCCCTGCTGTCCCTGGGACTCCTAGGTCATCGGTCAGCACAGTGATCATGGTTTGTGTGTCCCATTGCTGCCATGGTATGGTATCTGTTCACCTCACATCTGCTGTCTCCACAGGGTATCTGCATTTGTGTGCCCATTGGTGCAAATATGTGGTTCTGCATTCTGATGGTCACTTCTGTCATTGTGTCATTGATGACTGTTGACGGTCTCAGCCCCCATGGGTGTTGTTTGTCTGCACATGGCCAAAGGAATGTTTCATTTGCACTGCAGTATTTGGCTCCCCCAATTTATGTTGCAATGGGACACATACACTACTTTGCCACAGATGAGTTTTTGGTTCTGTGAGCAGGAATGATCCATGCAGTTTGGCAGTTGCAGCTCTTTCTTTGTCAACAATTACCTTTTGGTCACTGTGATGATGAGGGTGTAGACCCCATTGCCACAATGGTCAAAATGTGCTTCAGCTATGGACCCCACACTTGCCTTTTGGTCACTGTGATGATGGGGGTTTGGACCCCATTGCCACAATGGTCAAAATGTGCTTCAGCTATGGACCCCACACTTGCCTTTTGGTCACTGTGATGATGGGGGTTTGGACCCCATTGCCACAATGGTCAAAATGTGCTTCAGCTATGGACCCCACACTTACCTTTTGGTCACTGTGATGATGGGGGTTTAGGCCCCATTGCCACAATGGTCATGGGCTGCTTGCATTGTGGGTGCCACACACATATATGTGTGGCACATGTGCTAGGGGTCACATTGTATGTTGAAAGTCATGTTCGGTGTTGTAGGCATTTGACACAGCCTACACACGCTTGTCATGGTGGTGGGGGGATGTCTTAATCTTGCATTCCCTAGGTTGTGGTGTGCTTGTTGTGTCATGCATTGTCCATCCTATGAGTGGGGGTGGTAGTAGTGGTAGGCATCCAGCCCCCCTGGCTAAGGGTGGTAGTAGTGGTAGGCATCCTGCCACCCTGGCTAAGGGTGGTAGTAGTGGTAGGCATCCTGCCACCCCTGGGTGAGGGTGGTAGTAGTGGTAGGCATCCAGCCCCCCTGGGTGAGGGTGGTAGTAGTGGTGGGCATCCTGCCCCCTGGCTAAGGGTGGTAGTAGTGGTAGGCATCCAGCCCCCCTGGCTAAGGGTGGTAGTAGTGGTGGGCATCCTGCCCCCTGGCTAAGGGTGGTAGTAGTGGTAGGCATCCTGCCCCCTGGCTAAGGGTGGTAGTAGTGGTAGGCATCCTGCCACCCTGGCTAAGGGTGGTAGTAGTGGTAGGCATCCTGCCACCCCTGGGTGAGGGTGGTAGTAGTGGTAGGCATCCTGCCCCCTGGCTAAGGGTGGTAGTAGTGGTAGGCATCCTGCCCCCTGGCTAAGGGTGGTAGTAGTGGTAGGCATCCTGCCACCCTGGCTAAGGGTGGTAGTAGTGGTAGGCATCCTGCCACCCCTGGGTGAGGGTGGTAGTAGTGGTAGGCATCCAGCCCCCCTGGGTGAGGGTGGTAGTAGTGGTGGGCATCCTGCCCCCTGGCTAAGGGTGGTAGTAGTGGTAGGCATCCAGCCCCCCTGGCTAAGGGTGGTAGTAGTGGTGGGCATCCTGCCCCCTGGCTAAGGGTGGTAGTAGTGGTAGGCATCCTGCCCCCTGGCTAAGGGTGGTAGTAGTGGTAGGCATCCTGCCACCCTGGCTAAGGGTGGTAGTAGTGGTAGGCATCCTGCCACCCCTGGGTGAGGGTGGTAGTAGTGGTAGGCATCCTGCCCCCTGGCTAAGGGTGGTAGTAGTGGTAGGCATCCAGCCCCCCTGGGTGAGGGTGGTAGTAGTGGTAGGCATCCTGCCCCCTGGCTAAGGGTGGTAGTAGTGGTAGGCATCCTGCCACCCTGGCTAAGGGTGGTAGTAGTGGTAGGCATCCAGCCCCCTGGCTAAGGGTGGTAGTAGTGGTAGGCATCCAGCCCCCCTGGGTGAGGGTGGTAGTAGTGGTGGGCATCCTGCCCCCTGGCTAAGGGTGGTAGTAGTGGTAGGCATCCAGCCCCCCTGGCTAAGGGTGGTAGTAGTGGTAGGCATCCAGCCGCCCCTGGCTAAGGGTGGTAGTAGTGGTAGGCATCCAGCCCCCCTGGCTAAGGGTGGTAGTAGTGGTGGGCATCCTGCCCCCTGGCTAAGGGTGGTAGTAGTGGTAGGCATCCTGCCCCCCTGGCTAAGGGTGGTAGTAGTGGTAGGCATCCTGCCACCCTGGCTAAGGGTGGTAGTAGTGGTAGGCATCCTGCCACCCCTGGGTGAGGGTGGTAGTAGTGGTAGGCATCCAGCCCCCCTGGGTGAGGGTGGTAGTAGTGGTGGGCATCCTGCCCCCTGGCTAAGGGTGGTAGTAGTGGTAGGCATCCAGCCCCCCTGGCTAAGGGTGGTAGTAGTGGTGGGCATCCTGCCCCCTGGCTAAGGGTGGTAGTAGTGGTAGGCATCCTGCCCCCTGGCTAAGGGTGGTAGTAGTGGTAGGCATCCTGCCACCCTGGCTAAGGGTGGTAGTAGTGGTAGGCATCCTGCCACCCCTGGGTGAGGGTGGTAGTAGTGGTAGGCATCCTGCCCCCCTGGCTAAGGGTGGTAGTAGTGGTAGGCATCCAGCCCCCTGGGTGAGGGTGGTAGTAGTGGTAGGCATCCTGCCCCCTGGCTAAGGGTGGTAGTAGTGGTAGGCATCCTGCCCCCTGGCTAAGGGTGGTAGTAGTGGTAGGCATCCTGCCACCCTGGCTAAGGGTGGTAGTAGTGGTAGGCATCCTGCCACCCTGGCTAAGGGTGGTAGTAGTGGTAGGCATCCTGCCCCCCGTGGGTGAGGGTGGTAGTAGTGGTGGGCATCCTGCCCCCTGGCTAAGGGTGGTAGTAGTGGTAGGCATCCAGCCCCCCTGGGTTGGGGTGGTAGTAGTGGTAGGCATCCTGCCCCCTGGCTAAGGGTGGTAGTAGTGGTAGGCATCCTGCCCCCTGGCTAAGGGTGGTAGTAGTGGTAGGCATCCTGCCACCCTGGCTAAGGGTGGTAGTAGTGGTAGGCATCCTGCCCCCTGGCTAAGGGTGGTAGTAGTGGTAGGCATCCTGCCCCCCTGGGTGAGGGTGGTAGTAGTTGTGGGCATCCTGCCCCCCTGGCTAAGGGTGGTAGTAGTGGTAGGCATCCAGCCCCCCTGGGTTGGGGTGGTAGTAGTGGTAGGCATCCAGCCCCCCTGGCTAAGGGTGGTAGTAGTGGTAGGCATCCTGCCCCCCTGGGTGAGGGTGGTAGTAGTGGTAGGCATCCAGCCCCCCTGGCTAAGGGTGGTAGTAGTGGTAGGCATCCAGCCCCCTGGGTAGGGGTGGTGGTGCGCATTCAGGCCCCTGTGTGCATATGTGGCATTGGTGATGGGCATCCCGCCCCTATGGTGCTGCTGTTGCTGGTGTAAGTATATTCAGAATCCCCGTGTGTGTGTGTGATGTGTCGTGTACGTGTTGTATGTGTTTTGTGGTTGGTGTCTGACTTACCTTCTGCGCCGTACGCGTCCGTGCCTGTTCCGGTAGTAGATGTAGAATATTGGTATGATCGGGACGAAGGGATTCATGGTTGGTTCGTGTCGTTCGTCCTTCTCGTTGCTTCGCGTCGTCCTCGTCGCTTGGCTTCGTCCTCGTCGCTTCGCTTCGTCCTCGTCGCTCGCGTCGTCCTCGTCTGTGCTGTGTTCGTCTCGTAGCCGTGGATCGTGTTGTGGCGCGATTCGGAGCTTATGTGCGCCTCTCCCGGATGCTTTGACGTGCCGTGCGTAGCGACGGGTTCGGCGCGTACGGAAAGCGCATCGTACTTGTCCGGCCGGACGGGGCTGCATTTTCCCTTCCGTGCGACTCGATTCGGCGTTTCCGGATTCGCCTCGGTCGGAGAACAGGACCTGGTTTGGGTGAGTACGGCTCGGCCGGAATTTTTGCTGTTGTGCGCATCGTACTTGCTCGTTCGGTGTGCTGTACGGATCGGTCGGGAAACTGGCTTTCGCATGGCTTTTTTCCCGACCGAATGGTATTGGGTGCGCCTCCGACCGAGATCGGAATCGGCCCCTTAGTATTAATTAATTAATAATTGGTTGTTAATAAATTTTAATTAATTAATTGGTTATTAATTTTGGTAATTTTTGTAATTAGTTTTAGGTGTGTGTTGTGGTGTTTATAGGTGTAAAGGGTAGGAAGTAATTTATTTTTAATGTATGAATTAATAATTGGTTGTTAATTAATTTTAATTAATTAATTTGTAATTAATTTTGGTAATTGTGTAATTAATTTTAGGTGTGTGTTGTGGTTTTTATAGGTGTAAAGGGTTGGAAGGGTGGGAATTAGTTTATTTTTAATTGATGAATTAATAATTGGTTGTTAATTAATTTTAATAAATTAATTGGTAATTAATTATGGCAATTGTGTAATTAATTTTAGGTGTGTGTTGTGGTGTTTATAGGAGTAAAGAGTGGGAAGTAATTTGTGTTTAATTATTTATATAAAATTGTTAATTAATGTTAATTATTTGATATTTATTTTTGGTAATTTTTTTGTGCGTTGTTTTTACTTTTAAAGGGGTAAAGGGTGGGTATTAAATACATTTAATTATTTAATTATTTGTTGTTAATAGTAATAGTTTTTAAATTTAAAATAAGTTTTAATAGTGTTTTATTATTTTATAGTTTAATTTAGGTGTGTGTTGTGGATATTATAGTGTTAAAGTGTGTGTACTCAATTAATGTTTATTTTTTTTATTAATAATATTTTTTAATTCATTATTAATTATGTTAATTATGTAAATAAATGTAATTAAAAATGTTGAAGTGTTTTGTTATTGGTGTGGTGTTATAGGGTAGGAAATAAAAAAACATATATGTTTCAATTAATTCTTTTGTTTGTGAATATTTTCTAGTTTAAAATAATTATTTTTTGTAAATTTATTTATTATTTTATTTGATATAATTGTAGGTTTTTGTTATATGTAATTAGTATTTTAATATGTGTTATTTTATGTTAATAAATATATATATTTTTAATTTTGTTTATTAATTTTTATTATTTAAAAAATAAAATAATAGATATATATTTTTTCTAAGTGTTTGAGTGTGAATAGTATTTCTTTTCCCCGCTATCCAGCACTTTCCCTACTGTTGCACTCACTGGAGTTGGAATAGCAATTTTTACCTCTCCGCTATCCAACACTTATCCTACTGTTGCACTCATTAGAGTGGGAATAGTAATTTTTAACCCTCCGCTATCCAACACTTTCCCTACTGTTGCTCTTACTGGAGTTGGAATAATAATTTTTACCCCTCCGCTATCCAGCACTTTCCCTACTGTTGCACTCACTGGAGTGGGAATAGTCATTTTCACCCCTCCGCTATCCAGCACTTTCCCTACTGTTGCACTCACTGGAGTTGGAATAGCAATTTTTACCTCTCTGCTATCCAACATTTTCCCTACTGTTGCACTCACTGGAGTGGGAATACATTTTTTTACCTCTCTGCTATCCAACACTCATCCTACTGTTGCATTCAGTGAAGTGGGAATACTAATTTTTACCCCTCCGCTATCCAACATTTTCCCTACTGTTGCACTCTTTGGAGTGGGAATAGCAATTTTTGCCCCTCCACTATCCAACACTTTCCCTACTGTTGCTCTTACTGGAGTTGGAATAGTAATTTTTACCCCTCCGCTATCCAGCACTTTCCTTACTGTTGCACTCACTGGAGTGGGAATAGTAATTTTTACCCCTCCGCTATCCAATACTTTCCTTACTGTTACACTCACTGGAGTGGGAATAGTAATTTTCACCCCTCCGCTATCCAACACTTTCCCTACTGTTGCACTGTTTGGAGTGTGAATAGTAATTTGTACCCCTCCGCTATCCAACACTTTCCCTACTGTTGCTCTTATTGGAGTGGGAATAGTAATTTTTACCCCTCCGCTATCCAATACTTTCCCTACTGTTGCACTCACTAGAGTGGGAATAGTAATTTTTTCCCCTCCGCTATCCAACACTTTCCCTACTATTGCTCTCACTGGAGTGGGAATAGTAATTTTTACCCCTCCGCTATCGAACACTTTCCCTACTGTTGCACTGTTTGGAGTGGGAATAGTAATTTTTACCCCTCCGCTATTCAACACTTTCCCTACTGTTGCATTCACTGGAGTTGGAATAGCACATTGAATTATTTTACTATCCAACACTTTTCCTACTGTTGCACTGATTGTATTGGGCAATTTAAGTTTAAATATTTATTCATAGTTTAATGTTTTAATTTATTCTAGAATGTTTTTTATATTTTAAATTATTTATATATATATATTTATTTTTATATAATTTTAAAGTTTTAAAATAAATTAAAGATAATAGTTTATTAATTATTTTAAAGTAAATATATATGTATAAATTATTATGTTTGTGTGTTTATTTTTTTTAATTGTTTATTTGTAATATTTTGTAAAAATGTATATTCAATGTAATTTATTTTGTTAAAATTAATAATATTCAATATATTTAATATATATTTTATTTTATATATATTTAAATCAATATTTTTTACAGCAATATTTTTTACATCGATGTTGTGTCAGTGAACCATATATATATACATGAAAACTCACTCCACAAAAGACGAATTACAGGAATTCTTTATTTAAGGCAAAACCGGCATTCTTGCATTTGGAGTCATTCCTTCGCCTTACGCGTTTCGGAGCTCTTGCTACTTGATCACAAGCATGCTTGTTAGTGCGCAGTACTGAAGAAAAGGCAGTGCTCCCTGCATGGCGATTATATTGCCCCCCAGTGGGCTTTCTCTGTATAAACAACTTGTGTTGCATGCTGGAGAATGTAGTACCTTTGTCTCTGATTATTTCCTTGAGTAGGATCTTTGAATTAACAAAATTTACACTAATTATTATCACCCTCAGTAGGCCTTCAAAATTGCAATTGCCAGTCAAATTACGCATGTCTTTTGTTCCATTATAAAACTCGGGACAGTCCCAAGCTCTCGTGGCCCCACTCGACTCTAGAGGTGGTGCTTTTTTCACAGCTGGACTGCCATCACACATTGTTCATCAAATTGTCCTTGGCCGAAAACGCACTCCACAAAAGACGAATTACAGGAATTCTTTATTAAAGGCAAAACCGGCATTCTTGCATTTCAAGTCAAACCTTCGCCTTACGTGTTTCGGAGCTCCAGCTCCTTGATCACAGGCATATATATATATTTATATACCAAAGAAAAAGATTTTTCCTATTTGTATTATCCCACAAATAACTCAGCTTAGATGATGTCACTGGCCTGGATTAGAAAAATGAGGACATAACAAGGGTTAAGGGTACTTAACAGGTTAATACAAATAATTTTTAATTTTATTTTTTTTAAAATAAAAAACAATTATGCTGTTGTAACTTCGTTAAAATGCTTCAGATTGATTCCTCAAAATTGTGTTAAATCAATACAAACAAACAAAAAGTCACAAAACATTTTTTTGTTTTTTTATTTTTTGTATCCATACAGGTCAACTCCTATCAAAAGAAGGAGATTTGGAAGCCATCGCGAAGGAGGTGCGGACCCTGGGGTTCTACAAGCGGCACAGCATTCACTGCCAAGAGCAATGGGAGGACCTACGAAGTCCAGCTCCTCCGAACATGCGAATCGTATGCGCCGCACCCTGACATCCCTAATGGCCCGCGTACTTGCAGTGGCCTATCCCCAGCTTGAAGGGCAGTTCAGAGCCCAACAGCAGCAGCAAGGGGGTAAGTTCTTTTTTTAATTTAAATTTTAAATAACTATGGGGCTCATTAGGATGACGGGCGGACCTGAGTCCGCCCGCCATCCCCGCGGTTTTGGGACCGGCCGCCAGACATGCGGCGGTCCCGCACCGTGAATTAGGATGCGACTGCCACCATGGCGGTCGCATTCCGCAATTTAACATTGCGGCGGGTGCTGCTGACAGCAGCACCCGCCGCGATGTGTAAATCGCATGCCAGGCATTTCACTGCACCACATGGCAGGCAACACACGGTGCCTGCCACTTGGTGCAGCGAAATGTAGGGGGGTACCTATGGTGCACTCCACCTCCCCCAGACACAAGGGCCCCAAGACACAATCCCCGCCAGCCTTTCCATGGCGGTGTTGCCGCCATGGAAAGGCTTCCCAAACCCGACATCCTAATATGGCGGACGGTGCCTGCTAGGCACCGCCACCATATTAGAGCCCCTGCTCCGCCCGGCAGGCAATCGTGACGATTGCCACAGGCGGAAAAGCGGCGATACCCACCGCCATCATAATATGGCGGGGGGTAAAGCTCATGACGATGGCGTAACGATCGCCACCGCCGGCCCGGTGGTGGCGATCGTTACGCCATCGTAATGAGCCTCTTTATTTTGTTACAGCAACTAATTATGGCATCAACATAAAGGTCGACACATGTTCAACACACAAGAAGAGTTCTTGAAGGTGTATGTTTTGCACAAGGTGTATGATGTGTTTTGTATATTAATTTGTGGAAAATGATACCAATATCTTTCTGATCACTACCAAAAGACTGTTTTAAGCTGATACATGTCTGCCTAAAATATTATACATGAGTTTGGTTGATGTTATAAAGGAAATTTATACCTAACAGGCCAAAATTTATAATTGTGTCAGGTGTGATGCTCCGTCACAATTGTGAAGGATGTTACATTAGCTCAATTATAGGTGTCGTAGCATATAATGCACTTATGATACAGTGGATGTTCCAAACGTCACATTTGTGAGTTGGTATTATAAACAAACAGTGAGCATGTGAGCCAAAATGACTAGAAACATAACAAATTAATGGCTACATTTTTTATTAAAACAATATTACAAATATGGGGGGGCATGGCCAAGCTGGCGACCAAGATGGCTGCACGGCATTGAAGTTCTCCGAGCACTGCCCGGAAAATTCCTTGTTTTTGAGCTAATCATTACTAGGTTTTGGACTGCTACGGGCCAGAGACACCATTCCTGAATGACTGCAGCTGGATCCTGGCCCCGCTCTGCTGTGTGGTAGGCAGCCTTCAGAGGCCCAGCTGGGACAGGACCCGCAGTGAGGCTGAGGGCGGGGTCCCGGTGCGCAGAATGCTGGACCTGGATTGCTGCACCTGCAACTCCTGCATTTCTTAGCAGTGCCTGCCATTACTCCATTCCATCATCTGCGCCACCCGGTGGCGACCACTCGGTGATTAATGTGCTCACAGCGCTTGACCTTTGAGCTCTCCCTTGCTTCTCTCCTGCCTTCTCCCATGGTCAGTTGGCTGCTGATTGCTCCCATTCATGCAGCACGTATGGGCTGTGGTGCCATGTACTGGGAACTGGGGCTGAATGGCTCAGGTTTATTGCATTGACTGATACTCACGCTCTCGCCCACAAGGAAACTGGCAGGCCTAGTGTAATTTTAGTTCCTTTAAATGACCTTGGGGGATCGGCTCACATTGTGACATTTATGGCACATCGTTTATGGTCTCCAGAGGTCTACAGTCTACTTGTTCTTATTGTTACCAGTGCTGCGGCTGGCTGCCTTTTCTATTGTTGCTCTTCACGTCTGCTGCCTAACTGGTTCCGACATTTGGTTTATGCCCGACTGGCCCTAGCTGCTCTTCAGTTATCGCAGTAAAACTTGGTATCACCCTATTCCTGGGAACTGCGTATATGTCACAATGGGATGCGGCAATCCTAAACAGAAACAGCTTACCTTTGAGCCTGCCAGGACCCAGCGCCGCCAACATTGGCCCTCGTAATCCACTAGTACTTCAGATCCTACAATGGCGAACCTCCATCAGAAGGCACGGCTTCTATTATGGTCGAAATGCGCGCCAGCTTTAAGTCTATCAACTCCAGATTTGACACACTGACTCAACGCTTTGATGCCATGTCCAAGCGCCTGGATCGCCATAGTGTGAGGCTCGATGACACTGAGCGCCGAATCTCGGACATTGAGTACGGCAACGCAGATACAGCGAAGTGTCTTGAGCGTGTGGAGCGTCTCCTCAAAACTATAGCGGCTAAGAATGAAGAGGTGAGGTCCTGTTGAAATAACATCCTTATTGCCGGCATTCCTGAATCCACCAATACAGGATGGATGGATACCTTTGTGGAACAGTTACTGGCTGATCTCTGTGATAGAAAGTCCTTCTCGGATACCTTTATAATCGAGAGAGCGCACCGGACACTTGGGCCTCTGCCGGTTCCCGGAGCCCCACCCCGGCAAATTATTTCCAGGCTCCTGAACTTCAGGGACCGTGATCCTGCCCTGTGTCTGGCCCACGATATGGGATCCCTCCAGTATCAGGGGTCTACAATTTCATTATATCCTGACTATACTCCGGTGGTACAGGAGGCCCGCCACAAATTTGCTGATGCTAAACGAGCACGTCAAAAATTGGGCCTCAAGTACAGGATGCTCTATCCTGCTCAGCTCTGGGTGGAGCTAGACGGGTGACATTATATTTTCAACACTCCTGCAGATGCTAAAAAAATGTGTAAACAACTCTCACCCAGCAAGTCCTCGGCTGGTGCAAGTCCCAGCGCGCTTCCTCCAAGGGGCTCGGCGCCTGCTTCACCAGAGACTCACACATTGTAATGGGTCCCCAGGGTTTTGCTGATGTCTGATGGCTCGTACTCCGTCTCACTGTGCCTGTTAAAGCACATATTGTTGGACTATGCATTATATTGTCCTGTGCGCTGCCAACTGTAAGTATATTGCTCATTTTGCTCAATATCTGTTACCAACATGCAACTGCTGTTCTTCCGGGCCTGCTCTTCTGGACGTTGTCACCCCCCAATTGTGTACCCCACTATGCTTGTAGCTGAAATGTTTTTAGGGTTTATTGGGTTTTCCTGGTGCTGTTACGGCTGGGGTGGGTGGGGGGTACTTGGGGTTGTTTTATTACATCGTTTTTTATTGAGGCCTTTTCACTGTCGTGGTACACACTAGGTTTACCCTTACATGCACTCTGCTTCTACAATGTTAGCTTTCAACGCTATGCCCTCAACGGCTGGTAGAAACAAGACTTTCACACTCTCCTGCATGTCATGGAACATCAAAGGTTTGAATAAACCCCGAAAAATGAAGCAAGTCCTTGCTTACCTGCGCCGGCCACTACCCCCGCTGCACAGGCGAAGCTTGACCCTGTTAGATCACATCAATGCCCGAAGTGTCGGGCTGATTATGCAGACTTTTCCTATTTGGCATAGACATGTGAGATAATAGCAGCCGGAGGGATGTATTTCCCACTTTATCTATCATGATTGAGCGACCACTTTCAACTGACCCCTTCTGGCCTTGTTGGGATTTGTCAAACCCTTACCACTGGTGCTACGTTGTTTTACTGCTATAGCCTTACTTTTAACCAAGCGGCAAGTTTCATTACATTGGGGCGTGGCTGAAAGACTTGTCTTATTGTGATACTACTTCTGAACTATACGCTACACTTCAACCAATTACGTCGAGGCCCAAAGACATTTAGAAACCTTTGTGAAACTATTTGCTATTCATGGCAGATTCTGCCGATGATGCATCAATGGATTAATTATAGGTCTCTGCAATATGTTGTATTTGTTAGCCATCTACATCATTGTACGAATATTGAGACGCCTTTATTCTCTCTCCCTGTATGACATGCTATGTTATTTATGTATCTCCCCTTGAACGTGTCTCTCTACTTTGGATATTTTCTTTTTCTCCCTCCTGGGTAACCAGCTGTACCCCATGTAAGTTTTTATTTACTGCGATTACAGTAACTGGCTTCACTGTTTTTATTTTTGGAGAAAATAAATAAAGTTCTAAAAAATATATATTACTAATATGTTTTTACTAAAAATACAATTTAATTTATGTTAAAAGTGACAGATGTCTAACTCAATCACAAATGTGCATGTAAGCCAGTCTAATTTGGCTCGGCCCACTACCGCTGGCCTGACGGCGATGGAATACTGCTAGTCAGAAGAGAAGACCGCCGCCGTGGCTGTAGCCTGTCTATTGCCGCAACATCTAAATACAGCGGGCAGGCCGCTGTCAACTCGACAAAGTACATGGGACTGCCGCTGTGGTGGGACGCTGGTAAGACCGCCAAAGTCTAAATCAGGTCCTTAATCTTTTTCATATTGTGATTTGCATTTTTATTTTACAAAATATATCTGATTCAGTGTCTTTAAAATTTACTGTTATGCTGTACCAACTTTTGCCTAAAATGAAAGCCAGATTATTATTTTTTTTAATTCACAATGTTAAAAACACACCAAAAATGACTTCAGATATTTTGGAGTCAAATGTCAAACTTTTTCGCTCAGTATTAAAGTGGATTAGAAATGTATCAAGCCCTACGTATTCACTTATGCTGCAGAAGTAATTTTCAAATACCAACACATTTATTTTTGAATTTCTTCAACAACATAAGTAAATACACAGGGTGTGATACATTAATAAGCAACTTAAGTGCTGAATCCATACATTTATTTTTAACATTTGATAATTACTTAAGTTACTTAAATTAAGTGTTACCATTGTGAAATGTCCAAACAAAAGAAACAGCTTTCAGTTTACACAATTCTTGGTACAACATTGTACTAAATATTAACACACGTTGATTCATATTTTTAAATAAAAATAAATCAGCTTTTTTGCCTTGTGCACACAATGTACAAAGGGATTTTTGCTTTATGTTGATTTTTGTGACTTGAATGAAATTTGTACTTGTAAAGCGCACCCATACCCCCAAAGGGGTGTCCAGGCGCTGTACGCATACCGCTGTGGAACCCTTCCTGGCTTTTCCCTGTGAAATGTCCACTCCTGGGCACCCCCAGGGTGAAGCCAGGCATCCCAGCGCTGTTGGGGCCATTGTGGAGATTAAGCAAGCTATTGCCCAGAGTTGGACCCATGATTAGAATAGGCACCGAGGCGAGAATTATCAGGTCCGAGGAAATTGAGCCCAAGACCCGCCGAGGCGGGAATTGAACCCTGGCCCCGGGCCAGATCTCTGCATCAGGGTCTGCCGCTCTAACCATTGAGCCACACTTCTCCACACTTAAGTCCACTATTCAAAACAACCAATCAGAACCATTCAGAGGCGTTAAACAGTTCCTGGTGAGAATTGAAAAATGGTTAAGAGAAATGATCAAAAATAAGATAGGAGCAATAATGGGAAATTACAAAACTGTGACCAAATGATTTCTGAAGATGTTCCCTACATGTATGAGATAATGATGAAATTAAACCAGAGTTTGAAAGCCTTGAAGCAGGTGAAATATGAAAAGTTGGAAAAAGTTTTGAGAAAAAAGTTTACGAAGAGTTCTATTTACACAGATACAATAAAACTATTGTATATGTCTTTTCAGCATCTTCAAGAGCAGGCGAAGGGGACATTGGCCACGAAGGCGGGGAAGCAGCTGGCCACTGTATCTCAGGTGGTGAGACATCAGACACTGATAAACACAGTGGCATGGCGGGTGAGGGGACTGGAACTGAGGCCACCACCTTGTATTCATCTTTGGAGGCCTCCGCAAGTGGCCAGTCCCTAGTGGTGGTGGACCCTACAGGAACTGTACCAATCGCATCCTTGTCCGCCACCCAGAGACCCATCTCCTCCCTCTCTCTTGCTCCCCTACCAGTTGGTCATACCCGACCCCCTAAAAGGGCTGGGGTCTCCTTCTCCACAGGCACCTCACTCCCTACCCCTGTCACCCCGGCTGCGCTGAGTGAGGAGGCTACTGGCCTCTTACACAGCATCTCTGTAGGCCAGACTGCGATGGTGAATGGCATCCAGGGCCTTAGTTGCCAAATGCAACAAATGGTTGCATTTCTGGATACAATTCACTGTCCAATGTCTGGCATGCAGAGATCGCTTGCAAAATTAGCCTCTTCACTCACCGCAGCCTCCCAACCAGCCCAACCTTGTGCCCAACTCAGGTCCCTTCCACAACCCCATTCCAAACTCCCACCCCAATCCCAAGCACACTCACTTCTTTGCAGACACCCACTACAACAGACACAAGCAGCACAATCATACACACAAAGAAGCACAAACAAACACACAAAGAAACACAAACAAACACACAAACAACATACACACACTATTAACACTACACCCACAGGCACCACTTCCACCACCACAACTACCACCACACCTACAACCACCACAACCACCAGCACACACACAAGCACCACAACCACCACCACACCCACAACCACCAGCACACCCACAAGCACCACCACTACCCCCACTCCCATACCTACCACCACACCCACTCCCACAAGCATCACAACCACATCAACAGCACACTCATCCACACCAACACACTCACACAAAAGCTCACCTACACACAAAACAACACCATCCAAACTCAAATGCACATACTCACCAGAATAGCAAACACCAGCCAAACCACACACATTCAAACATATTCAACATACACCAGACCCACATGCAACTGCAAAGCATACAGACACACGCACCACAACCACACTGACCACCTCAAGGGCACACTCATCCAAACCAACACACTCACACAAAAGCACACCTACACCCAAAACAACAGCCACCAACCAACACACTCACCTTAACACCAAACACCTGCCAAAAAAACACACATCCAAACATACACAACATTCACCAGACGCGCATTCAACTGCAAAACATACAGCCACAGACACATCACCCACTCCAGCTCCCTCTACCTTCAAAACCCAATCCTCTCCCACCCCTCCTACCCATACTCCTCCTCAAGATTTCACATCTTACTGTCCCTAACCCCAGTCAAACCCAAACCCACTTCTCCCAAGAAAGATCTTTGAAGTGCCTGCTCTGTGCCCAATAGATTCCCATTCCTGAGGAGGATCCCCTTTGGCAGTATGTATAGGAGGCAAGTTTTGGGCAAAATTACAACTGTCTGTTGTGAAGGGAAAGGCTTTTTGTTACCCTTTTATGTTTTGCATTAAATAAAAGTATACATGAGAGAAGAATCTCATTTGTTACTAAAAAACATATTTCATTTGACAAAGTTTTTCCAACAATATTTTTCATTTACAATTCATTGATTACTAACATAATGTGTATTTGTAAAGAGCACATTCACCCATGGTTATCCTGGCACTGAATAGCAAATGGTTATGTTACCAAACACAATAAATCAATCTCAGAAGGATGAAAAGCTGAGTGGACCTTATTGGATTTGAACCTGTGTCCATGAAATCAAACACAGGCCCCTACAGGGGATGCATTAGTCCGCTAAGCCATCAGACCCGGCTTATTGTACTTACAATTACAGTTCATTGATTTCTAGAAATGTTAATGATGAAAATGTGATTTACATATTTTTACTTACAATTATGACAGGAAGTGCAACAGTTATTTTTAATTGTCTAATTTGTAAAGTCCATACACTAGTAAAAAAAGATTGCGATGGACATTTATTTTTTGGTGCAAGCATTCATCATCATAATGGACACATACACCCTAAAATATTTTTTTACAAAAAATATTAATAAAGGTGTGTTTATTTGAACTTGATAAGTGATATAAATAAACACACATGCATTACACCTTAAAAAAATTAAGAGACATAAAAAATTTAATAAAATACAGAAAATGCACTAGACAAGTGGAAATATTACATTAATAAATATATTAAATGATATAAGTTTAGAACTAACATTGAATTTACAGTTATTTTTAAAAACGTTTCTCCTTGTCTAGGGCAATTTCCATATTATATTAAATTTAAATTATTCCAATAATGTGTAATGCATCGCTTTATATTTGATAGTTTACGAAAAAATAATTAAACACACCTGTATGGACACATTTTGATTTTTTGATTAATGTAAATTTTTGTATAGTGTCCATTGTCATGAAGGCAGCATGCACCAAATTAGAAAATTAAATACAATTATACAGGTGTGTTTCTTTAAATTTCTTAAACAACAACATTACACACATATGCATTACACAATAGTAAAATGTTGCTGGTAAGAGAGATTTAAAAATGCACGAGTTCAGTGCTAATGTAAACAGACAATTCAAAAGGTAGCAAGTAAAAAAGAAGCTTACCTTCGATTCAAGATCCTCACGCACGCCTACAAAGCCCTCCACGACCTAGGGCCTGCCTACATCCACCATCGACTGAACCTCCACCAACCCTCTTGACGCCTGCACTCCTCTTCACTTGCCCATGCACACACACCCCGCATCCGTTGCAGTCGCAGCAGCAGCTGTGGCTGCTCCTTCTCCTACATTGCTGCCAAGACTTGGAACAACCTTCCACCTCCAGCTCCGCACAGCCCCCTCGCTGGCAGACTTTAGAAAGAGACTCAAGACCTGGCTCTTCGACAGAGACACAGCACCCAGATACCCCTAGGGGTGACAGTGCTGCGCTTTAAAAATGTTGTTTGATTGACTGATTGATTGATTCCAGCAACGATGGGGTTGATTTGCTTCGTGGTCAAGAAGCAACAGCAAAGGGAGGACTTGGCTGATCAAGTTCATGGCGGAAAAGGAAGAAGGAAAAAAAGGTATGTTTCTACCTTAGATCCCTTCGATACTGCCAACTCAGGTGTGAAGGTTTACCCGCCACAGTTATGTCGGCGGGAAGGCACATCATAATTGGCCTGGCGAAGAAATGGGCTTAACTCCCTCTGACAGCCGATTTTGCGTATGACGCCATCGACGCGGATGGAAAATCTGGTAGAGACGGTGGCACTCAGATGGACTATCATACATAGACCCACCAACTTCTAAATAGGGTGGACGGACTGCCTAGTAGGCGGGCGGGGAATCCAACGGAAAAGCGACAGAAGGACCAGATCCACCAAAACCGAAATCAGGCCCAGAGTCTTTAGTCTGCTTATATAGACCTGGCCACCAGCAGCATTGCTGTAGTAGTGAAACTGTAGCTGCCAAACCAGCATGGGCAAAAGCTAACCCCTCATGTGCTGCCATGATTAATTCTGGTCTGCAATCTGAATTTGGAATTACTCTATCCCCCACTCCGGGAATACGAGCAAATGGAATGTATTGCGCAATCAATAGGTAGGAGTATTTTGCTGGATATGACTTTGGTAATGCTGTGACAGTCACCATGATGTGTTCATCTACCCTCATGTGGCAACGAGTTACTGCAGCTACGACAGCAGTTTACACTGCTGCCTTTGCAGCTTCATCAGCCAGTGAATTCCCTGCAACGTGTATTCCTACATGTTGGGAGCTCAGTGTGTGGATAACATGACCCGTGACAAACTTGCCTTAATGTTTGTCACCTTTCCCCAAAGTACCTTGTGCTTGATATTATACCCCTTAGAGTCTCTGAATCCATTCTGGCTCAAATAGTGTAAATACTCACTGAAGGACTGGGCACAATAATACGAATCACACACTATATGTGTGGGGAATTCTAGATCCGCATTCTCTGATGCCAGGATTAGAGCCATCAGTTCAGCCAGCTATGCAGTGCAATCACATAAATGTTTTGAGAGGCTGTAAGATTCCATCCTTCATTTATTAATGTTTTGTTCCAACTGCGGGCTGGTCAGAACCATCAGCATAAACTATGAAGTCGTACTGATCTAGAGGCATAATTTCACTGGTCACAGGGTATTCTTGTTCATATTGTAGGTATGCTTGTGTTTGTAATGTAGAGGCAAAGACCTAGGGGTCGATTCCGATCTCGGCCGGAAGCGCACCTAACAGTATTCGTCCGGCAAAAAACCAAGCCGAACGCGTGTTTCCCGACCGATTCGAACAGTCGTCCGAACGAACAAGTACGATGCGCATAACAGCCCAGATTCCGAGCGAGCCGTACTTACCCATTCCAGCTCCTGTTCCCCGCCCGAGCCGGATCCGTAAACGCCGATTCGAGTCGCACGGAAGCAAACACACAGCACCTTCCGGCCGGACGAGTACGATGCGCCTTCCGTACGCGCCGAACCCGTCGCTACGTCCGGCATGTCAGAGCATCCGGCAGAGCTGCACATAAGCTCCGATTCGCGCCACAAGACGATCCACGGCGACGAGACGGACAAGCCAGCGACGAGTACGAGTCCAAGTCACGAGAAACCCGAACGAGACGAACAAACCATGAATCCCATCGCGCAGGTCCTACCAGTACTCTACATCTATTACCGGGACCGGTACGGACGCGTACGACGCAGACGGTAAGTCAAACGGATCACTGACAGAATATAGAATGCCAAAATATCGACCTGCAAAAATATAGTGGATAAAATATAGAATGCCAAAATATCGAATTCCTATCTACAAACAGGTAAGTACAAAAATATCGAATCCAAAATATCGTTGTAAATAATATAGGTGCCCATTACGATACCCGGCGTAAATAAAGCCGCCAGGCATGGAAGCGGCAAAAATCCGCCCGCACACACCGCCTGAACACCGACCACGCCATTACGATTACACAAACCGAATACCGCCATCGGCGGAAAAAGCACACAAAATACCGCCCGCCAACGTCCGAGTCGGAGTCAAACCGCCCGCCACGGACGGAAACACGCACGACAACACAAAACCGCCCGCCCTCACGGCCGACACACCGCACGTGAAATTACGATCGCACCGACATGAGCGCGGAAAAACCACAAAGATACCGCCCGCCAGCGCAAACAACGCCGATGAGAATCGACACGGCAGAAGCCATGGCGCCAACGTACCTGCACAGAAACCATCCGCACACAAAACCAATAGCACACAACATGGCCAACAAGTCCACACAGCAAGGCACGCACAAATACACAAGCACAGTACACATCCCGAAAACACCCCCCCGGACAAACAAAAAATACAAAGGCCAGAACCCCAGACACAACACACCTGAAAACAACAGACCATGAGGACACACCCACATAGGTGAGTACAAAAGCAGCACTCCCACAGACCACAACCCCTTGTTACATTGCAAACCAGAGAGGAGAGGAGAGGACACAGTGACACAGCAAGGACAGCAGCACACCACAGAAACGCACACATCACTACCACCACCACCACCACCACCAAACACCACCACCACCAAACACCACCACCAAACACCGGCACCACAAACCCCCTGCACATTACACAACACACACCGCACCAGCACCACAAACACCATGGCACCACAAAGGATGCCCAAGTTCACGCCCATGGAGCTGACGGTCATGGTCGACGAGATCATCAAGGTGTACCCACAAATCTATGGGAACATGGTCCAGCACACACCACTAGCCACCAGAAACAGAATGTGGAACCGGATCGTAGACCAGGTCAATGCAGTCGGGACCCTGCCCAGGAACAGAGTCGAGATTAACAAACGTTGGAATGACGTCAAGAGCCTGGTCAAGAAGAAGGAGGGCAAAAACAGAGAGCTGGCTGCCGTCACTGGCGGAGGGAATCCCGCGCTCTTTAAGACCTTCAAAGCGTGGGAGGAGAAGGTGCGAGTCGTAATCCATCCGGAGATCCTCGCCGGATTAGCAGGGGGAGTGGAGGCTGGTAAGTACAAACTAATGTATACCAGCACACCGCTATGTACTCACATGCACTACCACCATGCCACAGCTCCCAGGGACAAACACCCCCATGTCCAGCACACAATACACAACACATCACACACACATGCAACAGACACTACCACACACAGCCCAAACCGAACAACTGTAAGATGCGTGGGGACATGTGTACACTAAGCCAGCCACGTAACCACCAACAGGTCCCCAAATATGCCAGAAGCGCCACAACGAGCACCCACCACACCCATGTGTCCGCCACAGCTGCACTAACCGACAAGTAACAGGTAAGTGGCAGGAACACAAAGTGCAGTGGGTGGGACGGTGGACAGCCCAAGTACAACACACACCAGGCCCCAGTCCCACAGCACAGCAAGGAGGAGCATCCCCCACACCCCACAGCCACGTGTCAGCCACCGCAGTGCACAACGACAGCCGAAAGGCAGACATCACTGTCCACAGCAATCGGTGTCAGTGGGTGTCCAGCCACCCCCACGACCCACAACACCCCCCCACCCCCACAGACCTGCAACATGGAGCACCCCCCGCTTAGAGCCATGTTGCATCCAGTACAGTGCACGCACAAACAACTTGCAGGTGGGAAACTGGACAGGGCTGGATAACTGGAGGCATGAGGACCATAACACGACCAACACATGGGACATGTCACGTAGCAGACGAACACGCAGCACCGCCCACCGTCACGAACAAGTGAACAATGTGCACACGGACATGAACAACAGACTCACACCCCACATGACCCATCACAGACATAGCAACACCCAAGGAGCCACGTCTGCATGCACAAGCCACACTGAATATAGTCCCACACGGCAGCCACTGTGCAACTCATCACACACAACCGAAACACCATTGAAGTCCTGTCCATGTAGCCCCTACTGCCTGTCAACCACACACCCCACAACTACGCCTATGTAAGACAAACAACACTAGACGCAACAGAGCGGAACAACATAAATGCACACGAACACCACTGAACCCATCAAACACACAGACACACCATGCACAAACAACATACCATCCATCCCATCCGTCAGCCCCAGTCTCATGAAAGGCATGTCATCCGCACAGCTGCCACACATACAGCAGTCACGCTAAGATACATGCCCATGACCAACCATGTGCCAGAAGTCAATGAAGTGCACGACACACTGTGAGCAACAACACACAACATGGGCCACACCCCCCCGAGCACTGCAGTGATGCACATGGCACAGGGCAGCACGCACACCAAGGAGATGGGACAACTGCAATACGTTGGCTGGCACACAACCATCACTCACTCATAACGATGCGTCCAATGCCATGACCAGTAATCACAACAGACAGCAAATATGCAGGCCATGTCAAGCATGCACACACCTCAAACCATGCACTGTCATGCTGCCACAACACATGTCACGTTCGGCACCCATGGCTCACAGCATGTACCCCAAAAGCATATCCCCTCCCAAATGCGAATCTGGGGCATAGCCCCCATGTTGCCATATGCGT